>JAMPIV010017290.1:0-382536 GCA_024509875.1 Oreohelix idahoensis
ATGCGGATTTTCTAAGCCGCCATCCGTGTGATGAGAATCACCGTAAGCCCCAGGAATAATAATAAATTTCTCTATGTGTATATAGAATTATAGACTGACATATAACGTCTGTTTTAAGTGGGGAGAATTTGTCGTGAAACATTCTAAATCCACATATCTAAATTAAAAAGTAAATGTAAAGCCTAACGAATTAATTCAATAAAAGGAAAGAGGAATGGTAAAAGAACAGTGCTGTCACAATGGCGTACAAAAATCCCCCTTTTTCTACTTCGTCTGCATAAGTGTAACGCTTTCACGTTTGATAGTAAAGCCTACAGCAGCATACACGCGTTTCAAAACAAAAATAAAACCGGTACTGTGTTTCTTAGAAAACCTTGAGATAGACACACTGCGTAATGACCTGGATTAATATTCCATTAATTTCATTTTATACACTGCGTAACTAAAAGACAGACGGCCTTAGAAGAGAGAGAGAGAGAAGGAGGAACGCATTCAATACTAACACGCCGTCTCGCGATATACAATTAATGCCACCCCCAAGCGAAAGGCATGAAGCACTAATTTTTTTTTCAAATAGACAGTGATAAAAAACACTACCAAAACGAGGTAAGGTTTTAAAAAACATGGTTAATGCTTATTAGGAAACATGACCCAATACTGTTTTACGTCTGAAATCCTGACAGTACAGAAGACACCCCATCGTATCGAAGTGAATGGGTGGTAGAAGAAAATACATATTTTGAACGCAGCCACTTCGCTCCATTAAACTTATATATTTGGGTTCCTTAGGACTTGCTGACAAAGAATATGTTAAGTGTTACGCAAATAGTCTAGGAATTAACAAATTATAGCCAAAATAAAATAGTGAGGTTGTCTGACAGCACCAGACCATAATTGCTCAGTGGCATGTTTTAAAACCACTATTTTACAGGAAATAGGCCAACAAGTTAAATCCGATTTGATTGGCTAGAAGAATATGTAAGCCTAAACATGATTAGTCGATTGCAAATACTATTTTTGGTTGTTACGGGAAACGGTAGGAAGGGTACTTTTTTTCAAATACTTTTGTAAACATGGTCTTATTGGCTAGACCATTTAATATAGTCAATTAGGAGCGTCAGTTCAGGGCCACATTTTGAAAATAAACTTACTTAGAAGCAAGTGCGTTGAGATCCAGCTCATATTTTTCTAATGAAATCCTGGGACAGAGGCAGATCGGAATTGTGCCATAATTCATCGCCAGTCAACGTATTTGTTTAATATTTCATGAATTGTGGGGCCGAGGTCCTAACGTATTGAAGCAGCACCTGGTCTGAGTTTTGCTGAATCCAGAGGCTGGTAGCATACTCCATGTTCCAGATATCAACCAGGGTTGTTTCTCAAGGAAACGGTGGAGACTGTTTCCTGCCGCTCACACAGAAGTTAAGATTGTGTTGCCAGAGCAGCTCAATCTTGTGTATAACCCCCCTCTAACAGTGACTTTACCTTAATTCAAGAGGGACATTTATTTGTTTCAAATCAAAAAAAACTGTAAACCTTACCAATATTATTTCCACCAGAAACAAACACTTGAAGTCATGATGACAAACAACAACTTAGCTTGACAAGCCAGTATTACCTCATAGTACTACAGCACAACTTACAAACATAGTGCAATAATAATATATGTCAATACAAAGATCCTATCTATAAATTGTGTACATACAAATTATGATTACATTTGATTGTGATTCCTGGGTCACTTTGTAGTTGAATCAGGATATCTATTATTGACAGGAATTAATACATTTTTTTAAAAGTTACACGTGAGTTATTAAGATAGTCTTATAGATTGTTCTATGTATGTGAGTGTCACAGTGTTGTAAGGTATTGTGAATTAAATTAAATTGTTTATCTGTTGGTTGGTTGTTGTGAACATACACTTCATCATTATCATAACCCTAGACATTCAACGTAGTCATCACAATATTCCAGAATAAGCCTGACTGAGGTATAAATGTGGTAGCAAGTAAGGTTATCTGTAATACACCACACTTATTAGATACAGATACCTTCACAGCTGATCTCAGTCAGTACACTAAGTCCCCTATAAATATTTATAACATCCCACTTTACCATATATATATATATATATATATATATATATATATATATATATATATATATATATATATATATATATATATATATAATACACTTACACACAGATACGTGACGACAATTAGACGCACAGACGTGAAAATTATAGCTGTCTAATATGGATCTTTTGAGACAAGCTTACCGACACACGTAAATATATTTATGTAAATTTTATTTATCATAAAGAAACTTCGTAACTACAATATGTTGAATATCAAATCAAATGCAAATAAACATAAGTTAATGAATTAATCAAGGAAATAGACTCATAGGTGTAATCCTCCCTCCCTCTGTTGAGACAAGATCCCGTTAGAGAAAAGTTATTAACCCCCCAAAAGAGTCACAGGTGTATACGCTACGGTCTAAGGTTTCCCTCTACAATAAAGAACAGAGTGTATAACTTAATCTATTCTGAAAAAGGGCAGTATTAGCAAAACGTGCCCAAAAAAATACAAAGTTAGTACATGGGTTATACAATGAAAGAATTATTCATCCCGGCTTTCACTCGCTCTGACAGACCTGTGATCACAACCAGTCACTCTTACCTAATCGGTGCTTTCACAACCTCTAGAACAATCGTAAGGTACACACAGCCCATCCACGGTTTGGTTATTGGCGAATCAAGCCCCAGTTTCTCCAAAGACTAATTAAATCAAATGATGGGAAACGCTTGATTCGCTACTGGTAGTAGGATGCTGGTAATGTCACTTCAATTTTTGTCCAGGTAGTAAAATAATTAAAAGATCTAATGTTCACAGTGTACAGTAGCTTGGAATCTTCAATCGTTAAATCGAGTGTCAGGTAAATAAATCTGTTCAGGATAAATCTTCTTCACAACACAGTGATCGCTATTCAGGTAATGTCAATACTTGATTTTATCGCCACAACTGGCTGAATGTATATGAACTTTGGAAAAGAAATCTGGGTATCTATGAGTCCAGTTACAATTTGTTCTTAATATTATTTGGGTTGGTACTCTGTCTCGTTCTGGGTGTAAAACACGTGGCCAGACAGGTCACCTTGAGAAGACCCGATATTTATATAAGAAAGTTCTTTTGTAAAGTTATTCTCAGATTTATATGGAAGCCGCTGGTAATGTTCAAGGTTTGACCCAAATACTGTATAAAGAGAAAAGATACAAATACTTAACATAATATATTATACACAATCCTATCCTTACCCCACGTAACATAGAATATATTTATCCACTTCGGTTATTTAACTTTAAATTATAAACTACAAGCTTAGAGCTTGTCGTATCGTTTAAAAACTTCCGTCAGATAAATTATAGTCATTTAAAAAAATCAGTCATCATGAATTAGAAATAAATATATATTTCGTCAATACTCACGATGAATCAGTGCCTTTACTAGTTGGTTAAAATATTCTCTGACTGGTTACTAACTATTAATTAAATTTATTATTATAGCTGGAAGAGTTTAGCTAGAAATATTATCTGTTCTGCTAGCCACTGTAACACAGTAAAACCTAGAGAAATATAACAGTCGGACCTATCTATTAAATCACTCTGCACAAATCTTAGAGGAATATACTTGACGATTTAGCTACTAGTGTACTATTTACCTTCACACAAACTACTGAGACTATCTCCACCGAAAACTAAGACTCCACTTTTACAAGTGATTCTAGAATCGTAGCTAGATGTCTTCTGAATCTATGGAGTACTGGATAACTAGAGTTAGAATAATCTGGTATATATACATCTCTGAAATCAAAGAAACTATTACACTATAGACCGAAACCAGACTCTCTGCCAGATGTTGGCACCTACGTTTAAATCTTCGTTCAGATTTCGGCTTATGTGTAAATCAAAGCCGTTCTTCACGCTAGAGCCAAAAACCAGAATCAGGCATAACGTAATTTGCTAATCAGTTCAAATTTTACACGTCTCGTCTCGTGTGGCAATCTCACGAGCAGTGTCCTTTGATCTGGCAATTCGCCGTATTTAATTACCTTTCTAGTGAACGGATCAGGGGACGGTAATAGAAATTGTCTGCCCTTAGTACTAAAAGTAATCCATCCTTGATCGCTGTCTTATCTATTACCACGATTTTCAATCGCTGGCGTTAAGAATAAATTACAGCTCAACGTAGCTAATAGGTCTGCTGGTTGAACCTACATCAAAGAAATAGCGAACAGCAATAAAATATGCGTGCTATATAGAAAAAGAGACAGATCTCTGAGTATTAGAATGGTTTATGTTATCGAAACAGTTGTAGGTGAAAGTTTGGTAAAAGAAAGTGTAGATAAAGAAATAGATAGATGAAAGCTATTTTCATAATATGTCCCAGACGTCCCCGCTTAAAGATATGAAACCATTCCATGTCCACTTTATGGAAATAGATTTACTATATCAGTCGCTTTCGGGTGACTGTTATCTTCACTCTCATCTTCCCCCTCCGTCTCTCTGTCCAATTCCTACCCATGAAGTCTGCTCCAATGTTTTCTTTCTCTGGAATGTATTCCGTTTGTGCTTGAAAGAGTGTCGCCGAGTTTGACATCGATGTAAGATTCCGTGTGTTTGCAGTGGAATTTCCCTGCCACTATCATCATCTTCGTCAGTTATGGCGATCGCCAGGAGATGTTCGGAGGACGGCGCCGGTCTTTCCAAGTATTTATTTAACAGATTTACATGGTAGACCTTCTCCTTTCCTTTAATAGAGATCTGGTAGTTAGCCTTTGCTAAGGATAGAGAGCAGTGGAGGACCCTGTCTGCTGATGCTTCCACCATGGCACCCCTACGATCCATGACGGGTTACGGGTTGAGTTGAGTTGTTGTTGAGTTAGCCTTTGAGATTAAGGACGGTAAACGGTCCTTGCCATCCGATACGTTATTTGTTGTTCCCGGTTGGGAGTAGCAACAAAACTTTCTCTCCTGCTTGCAATTCTCTTTCTTTCGCGGCTTTCCTATATCGGTTAGCGTGCTTTCCGCGTGCTCGCTTAAGGTTGGTCGTTCCTAGGTCCCATCCTAGTTTTAACCTCTCCTTTAACTCCGACACATATTTACTGGCTGAGACGAATGTCTCATCAGCCTTCTGGTCTATCAGGGACCAAAGTAAGGCTTCTAGCGGCCCCTTAATAGGTCTGCCGAATAAAAGTGTAGCTGGGGAAAATCCTATGGAAGTATGTGGGGCTTCCCTGTAGGCGAATAAAGCTGCAGGTATACAAAGGTCCCAAACCTCAGGTTTCTTTTGTCCCAGTTTACTTAACATCATGTTAAGGTTTCCGTTGACACATTCTACTAACGCACTTCCGGACGGATTATAACGGCTTATGTAGATGTGCTGGTTCCACAAGATCTTAACGATCTCCTCCATTAACAGTTTACGGTATGGGGATCCGTTATCCGTCAACTCTGGTTGAGGGAATCCCAACCGTGTAAATATCTGCACGAGGGCTTTTACCCACATAGTGCATGTGTCGACTAAGGTCAGGATGAACCTGTTCCTTCTTTTAGTCCTTTCTAAGGGTCCTAAAATGTCGATTACAACCCGATGAAATGGCGTCCCCACTACTGACAATTCACCCATGGAAACTGCGGGTGTCAAATGCTTGGGTACCACTTGTTGGCACTTGGCGCAGAATTTCACATACCTGATACTATCAGAGTTCATTCCTGGCAACCAATAGTGAGTCTGTATTCGCTGATTTGTGGTGTTCTGTCCCATAATTTCGCTAAAGGGAAGAGAGTGCCCCATTTCTAAGATTTCTCTTCTGTACTGTTTCGGTACTAGGAGCTGATTATAACCTTGTTCAGGCTTGTCCGTTCTGCGATAAAGTACGCCATCCTTAGAAAAAATGTACCCGTGGTGTCTAGGGTCCTTAGCCATGGGCAGTTTCCTAAAGCAGGATGCCAAGGTAGGGGCCATTTGTTGCGCCTCTTTAAGTTCCTTAGGTAACAAATTTGGCGCAGGCTACTGTTCCTTCTTGGTTTGCCCTCTTGTGGTTACTGCTGCCACAATTGGCTCATCCGGTTTCCCAATAAACACATATCTATCGCCAAGTATGACTGGGTAGATCGAGTCATCCATAACAGCCGCTTTGATCACACCTCTGACAAACCCAGAGTGGATCTCCACCAATGCGATGGGAAGCGTTGTTGGTGCATCACTCTTAAAAACTCCACAAAGTTCGACGGGTTCTTCTGTCTCTTGACCGGGTTTGACCAGGTGTCTGGCAACAATGCAATCAAAAGAAAGCCCCGTGTCAAAAAGATAATAAGTTGAAGACCCGTTCAAAATAACAGTTCCTCGCGTTGAGGGCCTCTCTCCCTCAGGTTGAGAATCACTGACATTAATTCTACCTTGCGAGACTGTTAGCAAGCATCCGATGCGTTTAGGCTCGGTGTGCTCGCTCTAATCATATGTTCCGTGCGCAGGGGTTTTCCCTTTGTCACC
Organism: Oreohelix idahoensis; assembly: GCA_024509875.1. Taxonomy (NCBI): domain Eukaryota; kingdom Metazoa; phylum Mollusca; class Gastropoda; order Stylommatophora; family Oreohelicidae; genus Oreohelix; species Oreohelix idahoensis. The sequence goes on from JAMPIV010017290.1 coordinate 6,558, forward strand.
TTGTCCTTTCTGACCGCGCTGCCATGTAGGATGGTCGGGTTGATCAGAATGATTGTTGTTGGTGGGGTACTTGTTTTTGTAGAACCTAGATTTTTCTGGAGGGGGATTCTGGGATCCAGTTTCTCGGTGGTTATGCTGCGGAGAAAAATGGGAAGATTGCTTTAGGTTATTCTTTCGAGAAGGCTCTAATGTCGGTTTACGTTTTGCGGCCGGCAGTTCGGCCAGCGCATTATGATATCGCTCAGACTTTTCCAAAATGTCTTCCAGCTTTTCTGCCCCTTGCTCAGCTAGAAATCGACGGGTGTCACTCGAAAAAGTATTTTTTATCTGTTCGTTTATAATGAACTCCTCAAGTACTTCATATGTAGAGGCGAGCAGCGAGAGCTCCAGGCACTTTGTCAAGTATCTCTTCAGACGAGAAGAGAACTGCTGAAAAGTGTCAGAGCTCTCCTTTCTGCTGTTACGGAACAGTTGCAAAAATTTGCGAACGTTCATTTCAAATCGTTCCAGTAAAGCTTTCTTCACTACGTCGTAACTGTCTTGTTGGCTGCATTCTAGTTTTGCATACGCATCATAAGCAGACCCTTTTAGAGCCTGGGAAAGTTTCAAACACCAACGCAACCTCTCTAAACCGTACAGATTTGCCATCCTCTCAAATTTTCTAGATACATGTCAATCTTCTCATTAGGACATGGGAAAGATTCTAGAGCAAAAGACATAGCAATGAGTTGAGCAGATTGAGTTTTAGAAGGATCAGTTAGCAGTGATTGAGGTAGAGAGTCACCATAGCTGGAGGCAGAGGCAGCACCACGACTTTGGACCTCTAGAGCTTTAAGAGCTACTTCGTGCTGTCTCTCCTTCTCTCTTTCCTCATACTGTGTCCTGCGAATTTCCATTTCCTCGCCAATCTTCTTCTGCTGTAATTGACGATCTTCCCCTTCTTTCCTCTCCACTCTATCTTGAGCTGCCTTTTCCATCTCTCTAGCTTCTGCTTCTTTCCTCCTGGCTTCTTCTTCTTTCTTTTCCGCATCATATCTGTCAAGTTCGTCCCTGACAAAAGCTTTCGCTTCTTCTCCTTCCAATCCCTCATCCCTTGCTTCCTCTCTTATCATCTGCCTAAGCTTTGCCCGCTCTGCCATTGCAAATAGCGGACTGTGACTTAGTGTAGAAAGAAGTAAGAAAAAAGATACACTGGTTCCCTACCACTTACGAGAAATTACAAAACAGAAAAAAATCTATTATATAACTGGATACCTCCTCCTTAATGAATTAGTTATCTAACTATCGCTGCTATTAACTGGCAATAAAGGCTCCTAATGCAGACGACTAAGTCAAATAAATGGTAGTTAGAGATTGATCACTAACACAAAACTAAGTTACTAAAGTGAAAACCAAAAAAAAAAATCCTGTCAAAAAAATTAGGAGGAAAAAAATCCCTTCATTTTTAAGACCACTATCAAGTTCACCCCTGAAGTCAGTTAGGGTAAGGGAGGCAATTAACTGGACGTAATAGTCTGAATGCACTCCTTCGCTTAGCTTAAACACCTTTCTGCTTCAAAAACCCTGTGATTGTTACACAATTACACAATACCAGCGGCTTCGTATTACAAAATCAATATATAACATACTCTGACAAAGATCACCCTGTAAATCAATTGTATATATATATATATATATATATATATATATATATATATATATATATATATATATATATATATATATATATATATATATATATATATATATATATATATATATATATATATATATATATATATATATATATATATATATATATATATATATATATATTGCAACAGTTGCAAAAAAGAATACATCATTCGAAATGAAATGCTACAGAAGGATGTTGAGAATACCCTGGACAGAAAAAAAGACCAACAGAGAAGTACTGCACTCACTAAACATACAGGAACATTGGCTTTAAATACCATCGCAATAAGGAAGCTGACATTTTTCGGTCATATATAAAGACATAATAGTCTGGAAAAATAGTGATGGAAGGCATGGTCCCTGGAAAAAGGGGAAGGGGTGGACCTAGACGATGGTGGACCCAGGACATTACAGAGAGTCTGAACTTGTCTTTGGCTGATGCACGTCGACATGCCCAGAATCGTGATGCGTTCAGAGCAACAGCTGTAATGGAGACTACGTTCTGGAAAGAATGCGTCACATGATGATATATATATATATATATATATATATATATATATATATATATATATATATATATATATATATATATATGTGTTTGTGTGTGTGTGAGTGCGCCATCTTGAGATCTGTCGTTCTCGCCACTGGCGGCATCTTGTCAGCCATATTGTCTCCGTGGTTCACCCATCTGGTCAGCCATATTGTCTCTGTGGTTTAGTGCCTGTTCACCCCGTTATCTTCAAGCAGATTTATTACAAGGCCATAATAAAGCCTACATATTAGTTGTGTTTTTGCTCTAGTTGTGTAAATCTGTGTTTTCATGCATTCTAGAGCAATAATCGCGTGTGGCGCAGATTAATACGCGTAGCGCGCAGTAAGTTGAATGGTTAGGCCAGGGCTTATAAAAGGGGTAGCAAGCGGTGAAACTGGTCTATTGTTGAGAGCGCCGCCCAGAAGAGAACAGACGAGCTTAGACAGAGCCAAGCTGTAAATGCCTTGAGCACGTGAGTTAATTTAAATTAGCATTAGTTTTCTAGGATTCTGAAATAATATCGATGTGGCTATTTTAATGTTTAATGAGATAAATAGATAGATAGATAGATAGATAGATAGATAGATAGATAGATAGATAGATAGATAGATAGATAGATAGATAGATAGATAGATAGATAGATAGATAGATAGATAGATAGATAGATAGATAGATAGATAGATAGGTAGGTAGGTAGGTAGGTAGGTAGGTAGGTAGGTAGGTAGGTAGGTAGGTAGGTAGGTAGGTAGGTAGGTAGGTAGGTAGGTAGGTAGGTAGGTAGGTAGGTAGGTAGGTAGGTAGGTAGGTAGGTAGGTAGGTAGGTAGGAAGATAGGTAGGTAGGTAGATAGATAGATAGATAGATAGATAGATAGATAGATAGATAGATAGATAGATAGATAGATAGATAGATAGATAGATAGATAGATAGATAGATAGATAGATAGATAGATAGATAGATAGATAGATAGATAGATAGATAGATAGATAGATAGATAGATAGATAGATAGATAGATAGATAGATAGATAGATAGATAGATAGATAGATAGATAGATAGATAGATAGATAGATAGATAGATAGATAGATAGATAGATAGATGTGAAAGTTTAAGAGCGATTATTTCATTCTTCAGAAAGGCAGATATGGTGTGAGGTTATTTCACTGGAATTTAGATAAGATTAACGATAGCAAGATAGCAGCCTCGTGGTGATAAAAAGCGACGCCAGCGAGTCGGAATAACACGCACCGCGGGGTAAATGTTACGCCAGGTGACACGCTGTGTATTTAGTTCCAGTTTGGTTTAAGTCGAGAATAATTATATTTTATTTCTTTAATGTAAAAGTATTGAGCGTATTTCACGATGATTGATTATTCTACTGTTTATCTTTAGTGGTTACTTTGAAGGGAGAATAGTCATTTAGATTTCTGGTGAGATGAGAGCCACTCCTTGGTTGCGTAAGGCAAGTTGAGACCGGTGTTTCTCTGTTTGCTCCTGGGGGAGCATGGAAACACCAATGCGGCTGGTGTCCACCACAAGTCAACAGAAGCATTTTTATGCTATTACAGTGGTTGTTTCTGTAATAATGTGTTTCATGTGATGAGTTCCCAATCTCATCAGGGGTCATCTATGACACGCTTGTGGCCAGGCGCACCAGTCGTCACTTACGACATGTTCAGAGTGCATGGACGAGTATTGATGTGGGTCGGTTGAGAGGTAGTAGTTAATTCTCATTATTGAGATTTTTTGTTGTACATGTATTGAAGAATATTATTTTATGTCCAGTTGATTATTATTGTTATGTGAACATGGTTTGTGAGAGCACGTGGGCGTACTTGGAGATGTATATTTCTCTTCTCCGCTCCTGAGGGAGCATGGGGCCACCGGTGTGGTTTGTCTCAGCATGAAGCATTCAGATGCTCTTGCAGTAGTGGTTTCGGTAGCAACCTATGTTACCCGGTGCGATTGCCAGCCTCATGCACAACACTATACTAGTCGCATTGGACGACACGCATGAGTGTGTGAGATAGTTGATGATATCAGGTGGGCGCATGTTTTCTGTATGGTAAGTGTTATTATCCATGCTATTGATGTTCACTTAGACATTGTTTTATTTATTGTTTTTCAGACAGTCTATGAACACTGACTGGGTGTTTGTTTGATTGTTTGTTTGGTGTTCGGTTCTGTTCGGTAGAATTAAATGTTGATCTGCATAAGGCTTTGGGTTGCTTGAATTGTTAAGTCTGCTGCTGAGAGGGTTGCAAGCAACCAATAATTGCAACCCCTGTCAAACGATCCTTTATAAATTTTCTTAGTGCACGGGTCTTGGGTGTGAGGCACACCTAGCCCCTGTCACATATATATGTATGTATATATATTCTAATAATGCTGTGGAAAAACAATTGATATAATTGTGTGGTCAGCAAGCCTATAAACAGATCGTTTGTCCAGGGGATAATTATTTTTAATGATACTAAATCTCACGGGACAATCAAACTCTTTCTCTAACTAGCCTATAAAGAGTAACAGATCAAAATCCCGGTAAACGAGAAAATTTCTGTCGTAACTGCTCAGGATTAGAGTTCAAATCCCGGAAAACGAGCACCCATTTGTCGTACTCGCTCAGGGTTTGAGTTCAATTCCCGGAAAACGAACCCACATTTGTCGTAGATTTTTGATAGGGGAATTAAGACATAAATTGGTCCCTTCGGAATAGGTTAGAACATGTGGTGACTCAGTGAGAGATAAGGTAAAGAAATAGGTTTTCACGAGTGAGATGGTGGAAAATAGATAGAGTCTGTCCCTGAAATCGAGAAACTTCTCTCATTCAGCATATCTCTACAACAGGACTTTGTTAATCAGACAGTCTACCACATTATATATATATATATATATATATATATATATATATATATATATATATATATATATATATATATATATATATATATATATATATATATATATATATATATATAAATAAAACCACTCACATTCACACACACACACAGATACGTGACGACAATTAGACGCACAGACGTGAAAACTATAACAAAGGAATATGGATCTTTTGAGACAAGCTTACCGACACACGTAAATAAAGTTTATGTAAATTTTATTTATCATAAAGAAACTTCACAACAACTATATTTTGAATATCAAATCAAATACAAATAAACACAAGTTAATGAATTAATCAAGGAAATAGATTCATAGGTGTAATCCTCCCTCCCTCTGTTGAGACAAGATCCCGTTAGAGAAAAGTTATTAACCCCCAAAAGAGTCAAAGGTGTATACTCTATGGTCTAAGGTTTCCCTCTACAATAAAGAACAGAGTTTATAACTTAATCTATTCCTCATAAGTTATCAAGAAGAACAACGTGGCATGCCCCGAAAACTGAGATACATGGCCAAATTGATTTTATTCTTGTATCCAAAAGATTCAAGTCCAGTATTAATAAAGACAAGACTATGACTTTTCCTGGCGCCGACATTGGTAGTGATCACGACATGGTATTGATGACGCTCGAGCTTAAACTCAAAAAGAACTATAATCAAAACAGATGTTCTCAGTTAAGATTCAATTTAGACAAACTGAAAGATCCAGAAATCGCGGGAATCTTTGAGGCAACTGTTGGAGGAAAATTCGCAGCTCTCAACTTTTTGGAGGATGATATCAACTCAATCACAGAGAACATGAAAGACGTGCTCATTGAAACAGCAACAGAAATACTTGGTAAAAGAAACAAAATAAACAAACCATGGGTTACAGATGACATTCTGAAGTTATGTGATATACGGCGGGAAATGAAAAAGGTTAAGAAAGAAGTTCCTGAAGCAGCATGGCAATACAGTATGGTGAATAAAAATATTAGAAAGAAAATGAAACAGGCCAAAGAAAAATGGGTAGCTGATCAGTGTGAGTCCATTAATACGGGGCTAATAAAAGGTAACAGCAAGGCAGCTTTTGACACATTAAGAAGACTATCAAAACCCCAACAGCCCAGGGTAACTGTCATAGAAGATAGCAATGGGGCTCTGCTCAATGAAAAAACAGCTGTAATGAGAAGGTGGACAGAATATTGTAAAGAATTATATAACTGTAAACTCGACACTGACTATAGCATATTAAACAACATTAAGTGCGAAAACAGGGAAATCAGAAATGCAGCAATATTACGGGAAGAAGTGGAAGAGGCTATATGTTCGCTGAAAGGAGGGAAGTCACCGGGTGTGGATAATATCCCAGCAGAGCTCTTGAAATATGGAGGACCAGATATAGTAAAAATCATGACAACAATTTGCCAGAAGATATGGAGCACAAAAAAGTGGCCAAAAGAGTGGACGCAGTCATTAATAATACCGCTTCCAAAGAAAGGAAATCTAAAAATGTGCAAGAACTACAGAACCATTAGCCTTATTAGTCATCCAAGTAAAGTGATGTTGAGGATACTTTTGAACAGAATAAAACAGAAATCAGAAGAAATCTTGTCCGAGGAACAGGCTGGCTTTAGACCAAAAAGAAGTACCTCAGAACAAATCTTCAATATTAGATTACTGATCGAAAAACATCTCCAGCACCAACACGATTTATACCATAACTTCATCGATTTCACAAAAGCCTTCGATCGAGTCTGGCATGAAGGCTTACGGCAAATAATGAGAAAATTCAATTTTGATACCAACATCATAGATATCATTAAAGCACTATACAAGGACGCAAGCAGTGCTGTTTTGCAAGCAATGACATTGGAGAATTTTTCAAAACAACTGTAGGAGTTCGCCAGGGATGTATCCTGTCCCCAGTGCTCTTTAATATATATCTAGAACATATTATGCAGGAGGCTCTTTATGATTATAAAACAACCATATCAATTGGAGGCTGACCTCTTTGCAATCTACGTTTTGCTGATGATATCGATCTGATAGCTGGAACAGAATCCGAACTTCAAGACCTTACCTCTAGACTGGAGAAAGTAACAAGAACATATGGGATGAAAATTAATATAGAAAAAAGCAAGATATTGGTGAATAGCCATAAGAAACATGTTCCGACCAATATTACGTTAAATGGGCAAACGTTAGAAGAAGTTAACACCTTTAAATATCTCGGGTCCACTATATGTAGTGATGGAAGATCAAGTAAAGAAATCAAGACAAGACTTGAGATGGCCTCAGCTGCCATGACAAGGTTGAATGTGATCTGGAAAAGTAACATCAGTTTTCCTGTGAAGATCAAATTATACAAATCACTTGTATTATCTATTCTCTTGTATGGGTGTGAGGGCTGGACACTCACTGCAGATACGGAGCAAAGGATTCAGGCTTTCGAGCATAAATGTTATAGAAGAATTTTGCGCATTTGCTATAAAGAGCACAAAACAAATGTCTATGTTAGAGAAAAGATAAACACCTATGCAGGCCACCAAGAACCACTTTTGTCAATAGTGAAACGTTGAAAGCTTGCCTGGTTTGGGCATGTAACTCGTCATGACTCCCTTTCGAAAACGATCCTCCAGGGAACAATCGAAGGTAAACGGAGAAGAGGAAGGCAAAGAAAATCCTGGGCTGATAACATCAAAGAATGGGCAGGACACGGTTTTTCCACACTTGTACGCATTGCTGAGGATAGAGAGCAGTGGAGGACCCTGTCTGCTGATGCTTCCACCATGGCACCCCTACGACCGATGAGGGGTTACGGGTTGAGATGATGATTCTGAAAAAGGACATCATTAGCAAAACTTGCCCTAAAAATACAAAGTTAGTACATGGGTTATACAATGAAAGAATTTTTCATCCCGGCTTTCACTTGCTCTGACAGACCTGTGATCACAACCAGTCACTCTTTCCTAATCGGTGCTTTCACAACCTCTGGAACAATCGTAAGGTACACAAGCCCATCCAAGGTTTGGTTATTGGCAAATCAAGCCCCAGTTTCTCCAAAGACTAATTAAATCAAATGATGGGAAACGCTTGATTCGCTACTTGTAGTAGGATGCTGGTAATGTCACTTCAATTTTTGTCCAGGTAGTAAAATAATTAAAAGATCTAATGTTCACAGTGTACTGTAGTTTGGAATCTTCAATCGTTAAATCGAGTGTCAGGTAAATAAATCTGTTCAGGATAAATCTTCTTCACAACACAGTGGTCTTTATTCAGGTAACGTCAATATTTGATTTTATCGCCACAACTGGCTGAATTTATGTGAACTTGGGAAAAGAAATCTGGGTATCTATGAGTCCAGTTATAATTTATTCTTAATATTCTTGGGATTGGTACTCTGTCTCGTTCTGGATGTAAAACACGTGGCCAGACAGGTCACCTTGAAAAAACCCGATATTTTTATAAGAAAGTTCTTTTGTAAAGTTATTCTCAGATTCAAATGGAAGCCGCTGGTAAGGTTTAGGGTTTGACCCAAATACTGTATAAAGAGAAAAGATAGAAATATATAACATAATATATTATACACAATCCTATCCTTACCCCGCGTAACATAGAATATATTTATCCACTTCGGTTATTTAACTTTAATTAAATTATAAACTACAAGCTTAGAGCTTATCGTATCGTTTAAAAACTTCCGTCAGATAAATTCTAGTCATTTAAAAAGTCAGTCATCATGAATTAGAAATAAATATATATTTCGTCAATACTCATGATGAATCAGTGCCTTTACTAGTTGGTTAAAATATTCTCTGACTGGTTACTAACTATTAATTAAATTTATTATTATAGCTGGAAGAGTTTAGCTAGAAATATTATCTGTTCTGCTAGCCACTGTAACACAGTAAAACCTAGAGAAATACAGGGTGTCCATAAAGTCTCTTTACAATTTAACACATTTATTACAAAGGCAAATGGAAAGACAAATATGTGGAAATTATTACAAAATGAGAAGTAGATATTGAAGTTTTTTTTTTGCCTCATTTAATACTCCTCTATATGGGCACCATTAGTTGCACCAAGCACATCACGACGGTACTCGATTTCTTGCCATGTTCGCTGTTCAATGGTGGCAATGGTATCAGTGATCATTTGCTTTAGGTCAGTGATGTCCCATATCTTTGTTCGATACATGATATCTTTAACATAACCCCATAGAAAGAAGTCCAGGGGAGTGATATCTGGTAAACGAGGTGACCAGGGAATTGGGCCATCCCTTCCAATCCACCGGTCTGAAAATGTTTGATTTAGGAACCCACGAACATGCAGTCCCCAATGTGGTGGTGCACCATCTTGCTGGAAAATGATGGTTGGTTGAAGGTCATCTAGTTGTGGTGCCACATATTCAGTCAAAAGGTCAAGGTAAACATTTGCAGTAATTGATGTCTCGTTAAAGAAAAATGGACCAATGATTCGATTGCACACGATCCCACACCACACATTCACCTTTGGACTATCTCGGTGAAGTTCCCTAGTCACATGGGGGTGTTCTGATCCCCAGATTCTCACATTATGTGTGCTCAGTTTCCCTGAAACATGAAAGGTTGCCTCATCACTAAACCAAACTCGGGTGAGGAACGTTTCATCCTCAGAAATTCGTTCCAGCATGTTAACTGCAAACTCTTTTCGTCTTGGTTTATCATTTGGCTCGAGTGCCTGTAAGAGTTGCACTTTGTAAGCGTACAATCGCAAGTTCTTGTGTAGGACTTTGTGCACTGTTGAACGTGGTAGCTCTAACTTTGATAACCACTGAGTACATAGAACAAATCTGATTAAGATATCTCATCAATTGCCTTTGTAATAAATTTGTTAAATTGTAAAGAGACTTTATGGACACCCTGTATAACAGTCGGACCTATCTAGTAAATCGCTCTGCACAAATCTTAGAGGAATATACTTGAAGATTTAGCTACTATTACAGTATTTACCTCCACACAAACTACTGAGACCATCTCCACCAAAAACTAAGACCCCACTTTTACAAGTGATTCTAGAATCGTAGCTAGATGTCTTCTGAATCTGTGGAGTACTGGATAACTAGAGTTAGAATAATCTGATATATGTATATATATATATATATATATATATATATATATATATATATATATATATATATATATATATATATATATATATAGAGATATATATATATATATATATATATATATATATATATATATATATATATATATATATATATATATATATATATATATATATATAGAGAGAGAGAGAGAAAGAGAGATATATATATATATATATATATAGAGATATATATATATATATATATATATATATATATATATATATATATATATATATATATATATATATATATATATATATATATATATATATATATATATATATATATATATATATATATGTATATATACTGAAGCACATTAAAAACGCACCACTATTATATATACTGATGCAGAGAAGCTGGAAAAAAAAGTGTGGGAATGGATTTTCCCCGTGTTTGCCAAGAGGTAGAGAGCGAATGGCTGCTGGAATGGAAAGTGCATGATTCAACCCACGGGTTTGTGTACAGACTACATGAAAACGATGACAGTTACACGTGCAACACGATTCCCAACAGCTATGACCCTGAAAATGTGTACACGTTGTGGCAGTATACTCGGTATAAAAAGGCCGTTGAGACAAAACACCCAGTACATGTGCTTGAAATGCCACGACTATCTGAAAACGACCGCCAACGAGCCATTGGTATGTTGGAGACCGGAATGAGCTCGCGGGCCATTGGCAGAAGGACGAATTGCCACCACAGCACTATTGTACGTCTCAATGAACGTTACGGAACCACTGGCAGTGCCCGGGATAGACTTCGGAGTGGCCAACCACGAGTTACTACCCCTGCGCAAGATCGTCATATTGTGCTGAGTTACCTAAGGAATCGTACTCTCCCGGCAAGTCAAACAGCAAGAGCAATAGTGGGTAAACATGGGCAAGTCTCTTGAATGACAGTCATACGACGACTCAGAGATACAGGCATTACTGCAAGACGACCTTATGTTGGGCCAAACTTGACTCACAGACATCGTCAGCAGCGCCTGCAATGGGCAGAGCAACATATCAGATGGACTAGACTGCAGTGGAATGCTGTCCTATTCACAGACGAGAGCATATTCAACATATCCTTTGCTGATGGACGTATGCGGATTTGGCGACGGTGTGAAGAGCGCTCTGCAGATTGCTGTGTCAACCGATTTGGAGGTGGCAGTATTCACATTTGGGGATGATTCAGTTTTCACCATCGCTTGCCTCTTTACGTTTTCCGTGGAAATGTTAATGCTGTGACATATCGAGATGAGGTTCTGGATGCATTGGTTGCTCCTGCGTTCACAATTTATCCAGACTTGCAGCTTCTCCAGCAGGATAACGCACGTGCATTTTTTTGTATTTTTTTCTTTTCTCCCTTGCCTGCACAGAATGCAATTAATTTCATAACAATCAAATGTACAAATTAATGACCAGCATGGATTCATAGGAAAATGAATAAAGATTCCAAATATGTAAACTTGTAAACACTTATTTTTACATTTCACACTCTGTTCCTGGATTATACAGGTGGTGCGTTTTTAATGTGCTTCAGTATATATATATATATATATATATATATACCAGATTATTCTAACTCTAGATATCCAGTACTCCACAGATTCAGATGACATCTAACTACGATTCTAGAATCACTTGTAAAAGTGGAGTTCTTCACGCTAGAGCTGAAAACCAGAATCAGGCATAACGTGATTTGCTAATCAGTGCAAATTTTACACGTCTCGTCTCGTGTGGCAATCTCATGAGCAGTGTCCTTTGATCTGGCAATTCGCCGTATCTAATTACCTTTCTAGTGAACGGATCAGGGGACGGTAATGGAAATTGTCTGCCCTTAGTACTAAAAGTAATCCATCCTTGATCGCTGTCTTATCTATTACCACGATTTTCAATCGCTGGCGTTAAGAATAAATTACAGCTCAACGTAGCTAAAAGGTCTGCTGGTTGAGCCTACATCAAAGAAATAGCGAACAGCAATAAAATATGCGTGCTAAGTAGAAAAAGAGACAGATCTCTGAGTATTAGAATGGTTTATGTTATCGAAACAGGCGTAGGTGAAAGTTTGGTAAATGAAAGTGTAGATAAAGAAATAGATAGATGAAAGCTAATTTCATAATATGTCACACCTATGCCGCTTTACCTTGTTCCTGCAATGTCCGAGCATTCCAGGTGCCAAATCTAGAGGGTCGCCTAGAAGAAAGAAGGTTAGTCAGTAACATAGACTCCTTTCGGCTTTCTCTGTGTTGCATCATACGACTCCGTGCAAGAGGAACTTCCCCTGTCCTGGATAGTTGCTTTTTATTTTCCTTAATTGATTTTTCCGTGTGTGTTGAAGTTGTTTGTGGTTTACATTTTTTTACAGGATGGGGTAACTAGCTCCATGCCCAACCCTTCTTAGTCGCTTTCTACGACATGCATGATAGGGAACAGTGTTACTATTCTTTGCTCCCGTTTTCGGGTCCCTGTAACACACGGGTGATGCATACCTACCAGGAGTAAAACTCCCGCTGGCATTGCTTTAGGGATTTTCAGGGTACTCAAGCTGCCATGCGGCGACACGGTATTGACGCCAGGTACTGGACATTAACATTGAGAAAACAACGACGATAAGCCAGCATGAAAGACAATCAATGGGAAAGTCCTGGAACAAGTTTAGAAATTTTCTTATCTTGGTCATATAATAACAGTATATGACAGAAGCGAAAAAGAAATCAAGGAATAAAATCAGTAATGGCCAAGACTACATTCAACTACACGAGACAACATATAACATACAAACAATTAATTCACAAATTCAAATTGAGAATTATCAAATGATTTATACATTCTTAATTATCGTACGGTGTAGAAACGTGGATTACGAATAAGCAGTTTGTAGAAAGAATTATAGCATTTGAGATGTGGATATGTAGAAAAATTGGGCATGTCTAGTGGATAGAGAAGAAAACAAAAAAGAGGATCTATAAAACATAGGAATGAAAAAAGAATAAAAATTAGATCAAAGTTAGGCTGATAAAATGGTAAGGACATGGGAAAAGACATAACACTTTACTGAAGACCAAAATATAATGAAAAGTTAGAGGCAAAAGTGCAAGAGGAAGACAGTGCGATAAGAGGGATGATAAGATCAAGAGGTAACAGAAACGAGCCTGTCAGAGTGCGCTACCAAGACAGGAGATAGAAACGCTGGAGACCCATTGAACCCGACCTTCGATGTGAACATGTCAGCTGATGATGCCTTGCCAGAGAGTGCAAAATTAAGCATTACTGTTGACACGGTGCTGCTTATAACGTTTTTAACTACCTTGTACTGCAAACTTGAATCAGTTTGATTTGGATAGAGCAGGAGCTTAAATAGTTGATTTGAGTTTTCTTATAATATTCAGTTATAACACACTAAAGCCAGCGACACGATTCTAATGAACTGTTAACAAGTAACACAGGACAGAGACAATCATAAAATGGAAGATTCAGTTAACTGCTCTTGTTTAATATATTTAAAAAAAACTTTTAAAATTATTTTAAGATCAAATGTCTCGCAAAATATAGCTACATAGTTATGACTTGTGCCACGTAAATAGAATATTTCTCCGTATTTCTGTTACTAATATTTTAGTATTCTTTGCGAAGCAGTAGAATGACAGAGCATCGAGGCCACACACAAAACATTATATACTACATATACTGCTCAAAAAAAGTTAAAGGCCACTTTCAATTTTTAGGTCATTTCAACTATGCTGTTTTTTTTAAAACCTGAACACTCAGTCAAAAAAGTTTTTCTGCATTTTGTTGCATGCTTAAACAATGTTTGTTCATCTGACAATAAATCAAATCTGTGTTACGTGTGTGTACCTCCAAGGTCAATCAAATAATAATAATAATAATAATAGCCCCTTCAGTCATAACTGACTATGGGAATGTGCCCCTGAGGTGACAGCCCTCAGCTGCTTATTTTCCTGGTGCTCCTTTCGACGTTTTCTCCTCACCTCTGCTTCTTGTGTGAGCCTCTCTTCGCCCAATCTGAGGTGGCGCCGTAAATAGCATCGCCACTTAGTGCGATCGGCAGCTTTATCCTCCCATGTTGCTGGATCCATGTCCAGTGCCCTCATATCTCTCTTGCACACAACTTTGAACCTCAGCTGTGGTCGCCCAACTGTTCTCTTGCCATCTGCTAATTGTCCGTAGAAGATATCTTTTGGGATGCGACCATCATCCATGCGGCGAACATGGCCAAGCCAGCGAAGTCTGCGCTGTCTAAGAAGCGTATACATACTTTGAAGGCCAGCACGTGACAACACCTCGACATTTGTCACTTTATCTTTCCACGAGATGCCGAGGATGCGGCGTAGACACCGCAAATGGAAATTATTGAGCCTTCTTTCTTGCTTAGCATAGGTCGTCCAGGTCTCGCTGCCATATAGGAGTGTGCTGGTGACGCAGGCATTATATACCGCACCTTTGGTCTTCATTGTAAGTTTAGAGTTTCCCCAAACACGCGATGTGAGGCGGGCAAAGGTAGCTGCAGCTTTGCCAATGCGGCTGTCGATTTCTGTATCCAGTGAGAGTTTGTCATTGATGGTAGACCCTAGGTATGTGAAGTGGTGCACCACTGCCAATTCATAGTTATCGATAGTGATAACTGGTGCAGCACCCACATCCTGACTCAGCACATTCGTTTTCTTTAGACTTATTGTGAGGCCAAAGTCCTTGCATGCTTTAGTGAAGCGATTCATCAAGCTCTGAAGCTCCTGTTGGCTTTGAGTGACGACTGCAGCATCATCAGCGAACAACAAGTCTCTTATAGTGACCCTTCTGATTTTTGTTTTTGCCTTCAGCCTTGAAAGATTAAACAGACGGCCATCTGACCTAGTGTGAAGGCATATTCCTTCAGTTGCATCTCTGAATGCATGTTTCAAGAGTAAGGCAAAGAAGATTCCGAAGAGGGTCGGAGCCAGAACACAGCCTTGTTTAACGCCACTTCGTATATCAAAGGGCTGTGATGTGCTTCCAGCATATTGGACTGTTCCCTTCATGCCGTCATGGAATGACTTTATCATTTCCAGCATTTTAGAAGGGCAGCCTATTTTCAGGAGGATTTTAAAGAGTCCATCCCTACTAACCAGGTCGAATGCTTTTGTGAGGTCTATAAAGGCGATATATAATGGTCTTTTCTGCTCTCTTGATTTTTCCTGAAGCTGGCGGAGAGAGAAGATCATGTCTGCTGTTGATCTGCCAGCTCGGAATCCACACTGTGACTCTGGATATATGCGCTCAGCTAACTTGTGTAGTCGCATTAAGATGACTTTGGCAAAAACCTTACCAACAATACTAAGAAGAGAGATGCCTCTGTAATTATTGCAATCACTTCTGTCTCCTTTATTTTTATACAGTGTTACAATCTTGGCATCTCGCATGTCTTGAGGAATAGTTGTCTCTTCCCAGCACTGGCACAGCATCCTATGCAGGGGATGTAATAGCGTGCTCTTACAGCATTTGATTAAATCAGGAGGAATCCCATCACTGCCTGGTGCTTTGCCAGAGGCCAAGCTATCAATGGCCTTGCTGAGTATCTCTAATGTTGGTTCGGCATCCAGCTCCTCCATAGTTGGCAGACTGTTGACACCATCAAGGGCTGCAGGCGTAACGGTATTGTCTCTAGCGTAAAGCTCAGAGTAGTGCTCGACCCACCTCTCCATCTGCTTACCCTTATCGGTTAGCTTCTCTCCGCTGATGGTTTTTTAGCGGTGCTGTCTTACTTTTATGGGGGCCAAGTGCTTTCTTTATACCGTCATACATTTGTCTAATATTGCCTGTTTGCGCTGCGATCTGGATGCTCTCACTGAGCTGGAGCCAGTAGTCATTTGCACAGCGTCGAGCAGTTTGTTGAACTTTGCTTCTCGTAGCCCTCAGGATCTGTAGGGTTCTGGCACTCGGTGAACGTTTGTATTCACTCATAGCACTGCGCTTAGCTTCAATGACAGGTGCCATCACATCTGATGAAGCATCAAACCAGTCATTTGACTTTGCTGTTTTCTTACCAAAGGTGGCAAGTGCAGTACTTTGAATGGTGTTCCGTAGATGCTCCCAGTTCCCTGTAATAGTATCACCATGCTGAGGGCTACTGAGCACTTTCTCGAAGGTCGCAGTGAATTGAGCGATCATGAAAGGGTCTGACATCTTGCTGGTATCAATGCGTGGTTTCCCTTCATGTCTGACACGATAGAGTTTTCTTGGTTGTGCTCTGATTTTGCAGCAAACCAAGGAGTGATCTGTATCACAGTCTGCACTATGGTACGAGCGCGTGGAGAGCACAGACCTGAGGAGTGGCCTTCTGACGAGAATCAGGTCAAGTTGGTGCCAGTGCTTGGATCGTGGGTGTCTCCATGACACTTTATGCTGGGGTTTTGTCTGAAAGTAGGTGTTAGTCACGCAGAGGTCATGGTGGACGCACAACTCTAAGAGCCTTTGTCCATTTTCATTCATCTTGCCAATACCAAACCTGCCCAGACATGAAGGCCATGAAACATTATCGGCACCCACTCTAGCGTTAAAGTCACCAAGGAGAACAAGCTGTTCTTTCCTAGGTATGCTTTTGATAATTGCTGTTAGATTCTCGTAGAACTCATCTTTAGCTTCTGAGGCAGAGTACAGAGTAGGAGCATACACACTGACAAGGGTGATGGGACCTGTGCTAGTTTGCAGGCGGAGCATTAACAGGCGTTCTGATCCATTCTCGCCTGGTTCAACCATTTTAGTTAGCGATTTTTTGACCGCAAAACCTACTCCGTGTTCTCTAGCTTTATTAAGATCTTTCCCTTGCCAATAAAATGTGTAGTCCTTCTCGCTCACCGTTCCAGAGCCCGCCAGGCGCGTTTCCTGAAGTGCAGCTATATCCACCTGAAGTCGTTTAAGCTCATCATTAATTATGGCTGTCTTCCTTACATCGTTTACATCCTGTAGGTTTTCGGATAGTCCAGTCAACATAGTCCGGACGTTCCAGCATCCCAATCTGAGAGTTTGCTTATTTCTATTTTTTCGATAATTGCTTGGTGCAAAATTTTCTGTCCACAGTTTGGGTTTGACCCTAATCCCCATGCACCCAATGGGGAAAGCAGACAGTGGCGGGACAACACCTTATTGACTGGGGGCTGCCCAGCTTGAAGCGGGCGGTAGCTGTGCAGTGAGATCCTAGAACCTCTCCCACTGTCGGAAGTAGCCCCTGGCGCCATGCCCTACGCCAATTGGGCAAAATGCTTATAACCGGTAACTGCTACTTCCCGTGTTTTGCCGACACCTATAGGGTGAAGCTGGAGTGTCCTCTCCAGGGCGCGAGCTTGGGCACAGTTATATGGAGATCAAGCTGTTGCCCATGCAGCATGTTCCCCCTCTCCACACAGCCGGTAGATCCAAAGGAATGGCAGTAGCCGATACAGTTTGGTACCAGCCATGTCGCAGGAGTTGCCAGAATAATGTCGAATCGACATTAGACTGCCTTAGGGACTCCGACTCCGGATTTATCCTCAGGGTTTACTCCCGAAGCCAATTCCATAAATGGATATTCCCGCAAGGCAGCGGTGGTTTGAATTCAGAGTTCCTTCTCTTAGATAAGCTACCAACCAAGGATCACGAGCCCTATCTGCCCGAAGCTGCTGGTTTTAAGGCGCCAGTCGCTCGCCTTTGCCTCTTCTCCCGTCAGTGGAAACAGTTCCGCCGGGCTCAAATTGAGCCACACGTGAAGGCCGGGAGCTGGACTTGGTTGTCAGAGGCTGTTTGAGGCGCGTGCCATAGAAGTATTTTATCTGCAGTGAGAGCTTATCCTCACTACAACTCCTGGCAATAACAACCTTTGGAACTAATCAAATGTACGTGGTGGAAAGGGAAATAATGCATGTTTGAAAATGCTTCCTATGGCAAAGCCTGTTGATAACATTGCTGAAATTTGCTTTTCACGTGCAAGTCGTGACTATAGTGAACACATTTCACCCACTTTTTGGAAGGAACGGGCAATGGGTATGTTTGTAACATTTACCATTTTGGCCATGGCTCAGCTAAGACGCTTGACCAATGTTGACAGATGGAGAGCGATGGCATGGCTGCAGGATGACGTAGGGCTGCGAGAAGTTGCTAGGAGATTAGGAGTTGCCTACTCTGTCATACAAACTCTGCGTGATCGTTATAATGCAACCGGCAGTGTCGCAGAACAACGCAGGTCAGGACGTCCAAGGTCTACCACAAGACGGCAAGACACGCTGAGCCATGGCTAAAATGGTAAATGTTACAAACATACCCTTTGCCCGTTCCTTCCGAAAAGTGGGTGAAATGTGTTTACCATAGTCACAACTTGCACGTGAAAAGCAAATTTCAGCAATGTTATCAACAGGCTTTGCCATAGGAAGCATTTTCAAACATGCATTATTTCCATTTCCACCACGTGCATTTGATTGACCTTGGAGGTACACACACGTAACACAGATTTGATTTATTGTCAGATTAACAAACATTGTTTAAGCATGCAACAAAATGCAGCAAAACTTTTTTGACTGAGTGTTCAGGTTAAAAAAAAAACAGCTTAGTTGAAATGACCTAAAAATTGAAAGTGGTCTTTAACTTTTTTTTGAGCAGTATATTACCAGTGGTAATCTTTACACTCCGCAAGGGCCACAACAGATTGGGATATCATCTACTGAACAAGCTAAAGATAGGAACTACCGATGAGTGGAACTGTTTCACCGATAAAATGACTGCTAAACATCTGCTTCAAAGATGCACAACAAATCAGCAACATAAAAAACACATATGGCCGTAACCAGTACCATTCCTGGAAAACCTCTACGCAGGTACTAATAGCATCATGCCG
The DNA here is from genome assembly GCA_024509875.1 of Oreohelix idahoensis. Lineage (NCBI taxonomy): Eukaryota > Metazoa > Mollusca > Gastropoda > Stylommatophora > Oreohelicidae > Oreohelix > Oreohelix idahoensis. The sequence continues at coordinate 25,642 of JAMPIV010017290.1, forward strand.
ACCACTGCTTTCTTTGAAAATATTCAAGCAGACGTCTAATAGTGCACGAAGAAGAATGACTGTTTGCTATCCACCGCTCGGCCATGCCAAGTCATTAAATATTACATTCTCAGTTTGTTTCCTAGAACATTAAATTCATACTTTAACCTTTTGTAACATTAATTTTACAGATTGCTTACTGCAACAGTAATTTCACAACTTGCGTCATATAACATTACATTCAAAGTCGCAGCCCTACAGCTTTAGCTCTGTGTTATTTGTGTAAAAGTTGCTTCATTGTCTTCGACATCTTCTTAACAACAAGCATGTGACAGGAATCTCCTCAGATAGATTTTACAGAAGGGTCTATGTTAGGGTTCCCATTCGTCCCGTTTTTCCCGGGACAGTCCCGTTTTTTAATAAAATGTCCCGGTGTCCCGAATTTATTCCAAATGTCCCGCTTTTTAAGGGTCCTTCCTGAAAAAAAAAATCTTTCGGTAACGGATTTTATTCCGTGTTTTAGTAGTGTTACTTTATCAATTTCCGGTTACAGTGGACCCTCGGTTTGAACCTCGAACAAAAATTCACCAATGCACAATATAAAACTGTTTTGGGTAACAGCAAGACAAGATGGCTCTCTCTCTTGCCTGCAGTCCAGAGAGTTATTGACATTTTCCCTGCATTGAAGTCATATTTCCTTTCCATTCACAAATGTCCTACCAGTCTCAAAAATTTCTTTGAAAATCCACTTTCAATTACACTCCTGCATTTCATTGCCAGCCAGTTAAAAACCTTTTCAGTTACCATCAAATGTGTTGAAAAGCAAGAGACAACAGTAATTGAAGTGATGGATGAAGTAAACAAACTAGTGGAAAAATTAAACTACAGGAAGGCAGAAAAGTTTCTTACCACTACTGTGAGAAATCAGTTGCAAGAATTAGAAAAAGAAGGACACATAACAGTTGAAAAGTTTCAAAGCTATGCGGTAGATTTCTATGACACCTGCATTGAATATATTCAGGAGTAGTGTACACCATTTCTTACGCCTCTTCCGTCTATGGATTATATCAATTTGAAGGGAAAGGAGTCTGTGACTTGGAAGAACATCCAAGAAAGCTACATATTCATGAAGACCATGTGTCACCAAATTTTACTGTGAATGAAGAGGACTTATTTGATGAGTTTGCATGTGTTAAAAAAATATTGTGGAAGCAAATTTGATGTGTGGAGTGAACTGAAGGATCAAAGTGTCAGTGAAAAGTGGTGTGAGAAGTTCGATCATTTTATAAAGCAGGGTATAAATGCTGAGAACCTGAAATGCCTAGTTAGTTTTTGTCTGGCACTGCCAGGACCCATTGCAGCTGTTGAACGTGTTTTTTCATTAATAAATGCGCTTTGGACAGACGAAAAAAAAGACTTAAAATTGAGACAGTGAAAGCTTTAACCATTATAAAGACCCATTTTAAGGATTTCTCTTGTGCTGAGTTCTATGTCCAAATATCAAAAGAAAAAAAAACTTCTTGAACAGGCCCATAAATCTGATAAATATTCTGATGAATCTGAAATATAAACTTGACTATTGTGTATTTTTTAAAGGTGTGATTTTTCTAATTAAGTATGGTTGTAATTTAGAATTCTTTTTTAAAGTGGAAGTTGTGTTAGTTAATGTGTGTATTTTTATACCAGTATCTTATTTTAAGTGCAACATATAATATATAATAGATTTATTTGTGCTTTACCTTAATTTTTAACATGTCCCGTTTTTTTACAAAATTTCCCGGGTTTTTTAGGTAAAAATTTGGAAATGTCCCGGTTTTTAAACAAAACATTATGGGAACCCTAGTCTATGTACCAAAATGAACAACATTAGAGTTCGCAAACATTAACATCGGAACAATCATCTTAATTAACCAAACATTAAGAACTACTGGTGAAACTGCATACGACATAATAATGAACCAAATTAATAGTAAGATAAGAGGTACCTTATTGTAAAGAAGAAACGACGGAGAAGATATGACAAGAAGTAGGAGCAAAATATGATGAAAATAATAAAATAACAGGATTTTAAAAACAAAAATTAATTCCAAAGTAAAAAAAAAAAAACGTACATTTAAAAAAAAAAAAAAATTACAAAGATTGTGTCATAAAGGCCATAAGTGTTTGAAAGTCTGAAATGAGCCATATACTCTTTTCTTTCCTATTATCTGGACGGTGCGCATCTTTAGAGTTGTAATATTATAATTGTTAAGACAATTTATTACTCTATATTTACTCTGTACCTTGTATTTCAACCTTGTTTCACTAATATTGTAAATTCACGCACAAAAGCGTATTTTAAACTAATAACTTTTAAAGCCAATAATAAATTTCCTACACAACATAAATATGTATTTAGTAACAAATTCCAGACAGATTTTGAATGAATGGTGCGTTCAAAATAGTGTGACATATCAATAACAAGAAACAAACGACAAGACCTGAGATATTTATTAGTAAGAGACTGAAAACGAAACTTGGTTGTGAAGGTCCCTGAATCATCACCGAGTGGGTTTTCATTTATTGTACGCGTTGTATCACGTAATACTAGTCTACAATGCGCAAAACAGGTAGTATTCTGCAGGCGCGCTGCAGGCGCGTGACTTTTTATATAGGTAAAATAGCAAAAAACTCGATCGATTTCAGGCGTTAGATTTCAGGCGGAGGCGCAGGCGGATGCGCGTGACTTTTATATAGCGATATATTTTAGCCGGGGGACTTCCTCTGACGATCAAACGCATGACTTGTTATATAGCAATAAATTTGTTCGATAATGACGGGCGTGTTGTTTACTAAGGGGAGATAAGTAGGTTGTTGTATTGCATGACTTTTAATATAAGGAAATACCCATTGCGCAGGTGGAGCATCAGGCGTTGGTACATGACTTTTTATATAAAGAAATACTCATTGCGCAGGTGGAGCATCAGGCGTTGGTGCATGACTTTTTATATAAGGAAATACTCATTGCGCAGGTGGAGCATCAGGCGTTGGTGCATGACTTTTTATATAAGGAAATACTCATTGCGCAAGTGGAGCATCAGGCGTTGGTGCATGACTTTTTATATAAGGAAATACTCATTGCGCAGGTGGAGCATCAGGCGTTGGTGCATGACTTTTTATATAAGGAAATACTCATATATTTAGTTAGACATATATATATATATATATAGACTGACTTTTATATAGTAATATATTTGTTCGATAATGGCGGGTGTGTTGTTTATACAAAATACTTAAACAATATAAATATATATATATATATATATATATATATATATATATATATATATATATATATATATATATATATATATATATATATATATAGATGTATATATATATATATATATATATATATATATATATATATATATATATATATATATATATATATATGGAGCCGCGGTAGCATAGTGGTTAGTGCACTGGCTTCCTAGCGCAGTGGTCTATGGTTCGATCCCCAGATGAGGCGGAAAATTTTTAGGCCACAAACGGCTCCTGAGTTGACCCAGCCCCAAATGGGTACCAGAGCTACTCTGGGAAGGTTAAGGCGGCCGGCGTGATGCCGACCACATCACCCCTCGTGTGCCGACGGTCAAGATAATATGGGCCTAACACCATATTCCAAATATGCCTCAATGGGCGTGTAACGGGTTCCTTTACCTTTACCTTTATATATATATATATATATATATATATATATATATATATATATATATATATATATATATATATATATATATATATATATATATATATATATATATATATATATATATATATATATATATATATATATATATATATATATATATCTAGCTTTGTTTGAAGTGTGTGTTTAGTACCTTTGACTGAGACAAACATGTAGTACATTTAAAAGGATTAAATCGAAGTTAAATTTGTAACATTACAAATAACAAAATTTGATAATCACTTTAAGTTTTAACAGTTGGAAAATAAATGGAATAATTAGGGAAAAAGTTTTATCACTTGATTGGGATTGAACTGAATAAAGGAGGTCACTTTTGGCAGCAGATATTTGCACTTAGCTGCCAATAGTAGTTGCTACTCCCGCTGGGTCAGTTCCTTTCACTCTGCTTTAGCTCGTCTCTGGTCAAAATTCAGTAACGGTTAAGTTTGTTCTGCGTCTATCTCTAAGACCCTCTTATGATGGCGTCTTGCAAAACGTCACTCCACTTCTACCTTCACTTGGTTCCAGAGATAGTAATTTCTGCTGGTACCACCAATAAGCCAATCCTGGCTACAGACTTAATTGTTCAGATGAATAAAAGAGACGAATCGTTCGCTTACATGGGTCTGGGATGCTGTAATTCTACAATAAATATTCCCTTTCTGACTCTGTGTTTCTTCAGTTTTCGAGTCCCGGTGTTCCTTATTAAAATGTACAGATTTCCTGTTCTTTTGTAATCTGGTTCTCCAATAAAAGCTCCGGTTAACAATTAGGAATTATAAATCTAGTTTTTCACTCTGGCTAAGGTCTAATGTTGTCTTGGCGAGCTCCCAAATCACAGAGAAATAAAACTGCGAAAAAGTCAGCCAATGTTCCCCTCCAAGTTTGTTATGAATCTAATCAGAAAGATCAAATCATTTCAAATCATGCAGGATAGGCTGTGTTATTTCAAAATAGCCCCACGTGAAATAAGGTGCGTGCCTGCTAAGGTCACGTATTACCATATATGGACATCTGATGCCTTGAATACACTCTCACAAACGCATTTGTAGACTCATATTGTCTAAATTGTAATAATCCATGATTACTTTTTTTACCAAGTGAACGGAAGCGATTATATCACTCTTGTCTGCCCACAGGTGTCACACAGACGGTAATGTTGGCGTAGCAAGGATGACCCGGAAGCGCTTATGTCATAAGTTCTGCCTCGTGCTCGAGTTATCATGAGTTTCGCCACACAAACAAATCTGGTTCTAAACATCTTGAATGTTCCTTTCTTGGGTCCAGCTAAGTGATTTTTTACTTTGTTAATAGTTTTGTTCATTTCTGTCTTCGTTTCGTTGATCATTTACTTTCTTGTTTTGACATGTCTTTCTGGTTTTACGATTTTCTTGCATTATTACTGTTATCGTTTCGCTCAACACCGTTGTTTCATCTGCTTGTATCGCTCATTTGGAGTTTTCCTCATCATCATAGATTTTTGTAGTACCTATACGTAGTTCTTGTCCTTGTCACCTGTTCGTAAATGTGGCTGACGAAGGGTAAAACCTGAAACGTCCCTTGTTTCATGTGTACCGTGTACTTGTAAAACTGATTTCATACCGTTTTATATTTTTTAATTTATATATTGTTTTATTCATCACTCCTTGTCGCTTGAAAAGATGGTCAGATCGATATTGTGATAAAATACTGTCGCTGACAGTCTAATATCCTGGCGTAACTTAAAACGTCTTCGTGAAGCGTGATTGCAACACAATAAGATAAGAATTACTCCCGTAGCAAATACTGTAATAGGGGAGTGGCGTGTTAGAAACTTCACCGTGCTTTGTCCAGCATAGAGCAAAATAGTGAAAATACTAATGAAAAGGCATGATTTATGCCAAATAAAAGCGATGTGAGAAAAATCAAGAAAAGGAAAGGATACTACCGGCGGGATGAAGGTGTGAGAGATCACACAAAAGAGCATGTTCAGACGTTTTGTCACAATCAATACCCTTCAGCTCCCCAAAGAGCATTGGACTTCAACAAACACATTCTGTGTCCTCCTGCCAGGTGCCATCTGCTCAAGGTCTTTCCTTATCTTCGTTATCGTTGTCCTTTCTGTCTCCAAATCTCTACTCTATGTCTTCTTCGGTATTCCTCCACTTCTCTTACCATGAGGATTTTAGGACAAGGACTGCCTGGTAATAACAGGTTTTCTCAGTGTGGAACCTGCATATTCCTAGAGTCTTCTTCTCATCTCTTGTTCCACTGGCACTTGTTTTGTTCTTGTAACCATTTCTAGATTAGTGATCTTGTCATACCACTCTAATTCTTCTATTCTTTATAAACATCCATTTAACAAAGCTGTAGCTTTTTTGGTTGTTGTTTAGGTTGTGCAACATGTTTCAGAGCCACACAAGAAGACTGATTTGATTTTTGAGTTGAAGATTCTGACAATTGCACTTGATTCGATATCTCTATATCTCCATGTATTTCCTAATCCAGTCAAAGCTTGTCTAGCCTTTTGTCGGGTTTTGATTGAGTGACATATTTTGTTAAACTTTTATTTTAATTCAGACTTTATTTGACGTGAAGACTGTCGTAGATTTGTGATAGGTGAATTAAGACTTAGGTTTGGTCCCTTCTGAATAGCAATAGAAACAGGTGATATCTCAGTGAGATGATAAAATAGAAATAGATTTCACGAGTGAGATGGAGGAAATATATTAGAGTCGGTCTCTGACCCTCGAGATGATTTCTCTCAGTCAGCCTATCATCTACAACAGATTAAGATTTGTAAGACCGTCTAGTATAATATATATTCGTAGATATATCTCACATACACACACACATAAGTGACTACAATAGACACACAGACGTGAAACTATGACAATAAAAAATATAGATATTTGAGAACGAACTGACTGCCACACTGATTAAGTTTAATTGAATTTTAATTATCATAATAAAACTCCATCACAACACATAAAAATTACATCGAGCATATACAAATAGTCATAAAGTCAATGAATTGCTACAAGAATGATAGACCCATTGGTATGATCTATCCCCTCGATGTATAGCCCACAGTCCTGTCAGAAGAAAAGTGATAGCCCCAAAGAGTCACGGATACATATACTGAAGTATTAGATTTCCCTTTAAAGGTATGAACAGACTTTGATACTCTAATCTATCCTAAGGACAATATTGTTAGCAACAAAACTTGCATAAAGAAATTACAAAGTGGGTGCATATATCAATAAAACATCACTCAGTCTACTCTCATTCTGTTCTTTCAGCAGGGATCCCTGTCTCACTTTCTTACCTAATGTCTGGATGGTGTTCGCCGTCTGGCGCACTTTATGACACACCCAACGTAAATCTGCATTTCGTTTGATGAAGCGGATACCCAGCTCTGCAGATCTTGGTTTCATCCAATGGGTCCGGGGAGCGTCCTCTTCATGCGATATTTTGTTCAGATTTAGTTATTGTCACTTTACTCAGTTCAGGTAAGAATTAGTTTTAGTGGGCCCACAATGTCAGAATCACGAGGTTTCCCGTATTTAGGAAAATGACCGGTTGGTAACTTCGCTCAAAAAAATGATTATTGTTCACACCACCATTTGTCAAAAATCGTCGGAAAGTTAATGCTGGTAATATTTTTCGCCACAGAGGCTGCATGTACTTGATGTTTTTATCAGGAAGAATTTAATCTGGCTCGGTAGGCGCAGTTATTCAATTTGTCTTAAAGTTTGTGAAAATGGGTACTCTGTCGTTCTGGATGCCAACACAATGCCAGACAGGTTTTACTTTGTACACCCACACGTCTTTAATTAAAAGAATGTTTAGTTCTTCACAGATATTTCTCATCAGTACTTAAACGCAGGTAGAGTTGGGCTACCCCAGTTTTCACTGAATAAAGAAAAACAAACATATAAAATACTTATACATACTATTCCTCGGTTATAACTTACATTATAAACTGCAAGCGTAGAGCTTGTTTTTATCGTTTAAAATCCCGTGATATAAGTTATATTCATAAAATCAATCATCATGAATTAGAAATACGTAAGTATCTCGTCAATACTCAATGATGAATCAGTGCAGTTATAAGTTAGTTTAAAATACACTCGACTAATTACTAGCAATTTTATAAAATTTATTCATAGCTGCATGAGTTTAAGCTAGAAATTATAATTTGTTTTGCTATCCACTGAAACATGTCGACTAGCGAATGTAACAGACTTATAAATTAATTTCTTCTGCACAGAAATCTAACTAGTATAATGAAATAAGCGGTTATCACTGAATCACTCAATTCTACTATATATATATATATATATATATATATATATATATATATATATATATATATATATATATATATATATATATATATATATATATATATATATATATATATATATATATATATATTTACCTCCACACAGAACTACAGATTAATACCACGAACTAGAATCCTTCAATATAATAGAGGTCTATAACTCGGCAAAATGTTGCCAAGAAACTCAGAACTTTGCAATATACAAGATATTTTCTAGCACGAGTTATCTGTCTACTGCAGACTTAGGAGGACTGAATGAAGTCAAGTTTCAGCTACTTGGTAGATATATGAAACAGAAAAAGGATCCCACGTTATTTCGAAAATCCGAAATAGCGCCGGTCTCTCTCCCCCCCTTCTCTCTCTCTCTCTCTCTCTCTCTCTCTCTCTCTCTCTCTTTTTCTTAACACTTCAATACTTAGACGCTGGCCATAACTGCCAATAACGTGTCTTCACACTTCCTACGACATGCCTCATTTCTGAGCTATGCATGAGGGCGCCGTTCACACTTCATGCCGAGAAACTTAACCCTAGAGCGCCATGTCAGATGAAAATGTTAGACGATAAGTCTGCAATCATGTCTGACTAGACGAATTTCCATACAATTTACCTCACATCCAAAGACTGACATATTATGCAATAAATGCGTTCTCAGAATGAGAAAAGAAACGGTAATGTCAGAATGGGAAAATATATTTATGTCGCAAACGAACAAATGCGAAAAACAGGAAAAGGATAAAAGAGCGATAATACAGTAGAGGACAAGGGTAGAAAAGAATATAGAAAATTTAATGATCATAAATCTCTATGCGACAAAGACTAAACGTATTTCAGATGATAGGAATCTTACCTGGACGCAAACGATAAAGACAAAACTGTATGACTTTTCATAATGCTATGGGTGGGGGGGGGAATGAAATCTTCCTTTTCTGCTTTATCTTCACGTGCCGCTCAGGCAGACGTAGGGTTATACGTTGATATCTCTTCACAACTATATATCCCACATTTGCTCCTGATTGGTACAGCTGATTTTTCCATTTCTAAGGATATCATCGATCAAAACAGGAAAAACAGAGAAGAAAAATATGAAAGACATTTTAAAAGACAACTGTACACAGGCCATCTCACTGGAAAAAAAGAAAACAAAAAGATTCTAAATCCACGTTCTTGTTGTTGAGTCAAGTGCAGGCGTGAAATATCAAAGTAAAATTCATGTTTCAGTTACTCATGGTAGACACAAGTACTACACGCTATCCACTGAGAAAATTTAGTGAATCAGATTTAGGTTCTTTGAGCGTGCGGTAAATCGTATAGTGCGGTTCATTGTAAAATATGTAACATACTATCAACAACCCGCCAAAATTGGCAGGTTTTTAATTATAGTGTGTTGTTTCTGTTACACGTATTACATTACTGCTTCTTCTATAGTCTCGCTTGCTCGATGTCGCTTCATTTTAGCCATTGTTACGTCTTTTTTTAGATGTTAATGTTACTGGTACAATGAACATGTAACAACAGGATGGTTCCTGTGGCCACGGTCACTTCTAGGGTAGTAAGCAAGTAGACACCGCAACAAGCCAATTTAAATTTGAATTAATTGAACCACAATGGACGACATGGACGATATACAATTTATTTAGGACTGCATGCAGCTCCACATACAATAAAGTTCGGGCCAACATATAATGGCAGATAAGATGCAGTAAACAATATACCCTAGGCAGTCAGTTCATGTCAGGAACGCTGTCCTTTAGTTTTCAATATAATTTATATCTCTTAACACTCGACACTGAGCAATTATACTTCTTGTAAATACAGATAACTAGATACATCTCACCGAAGATCTTGATGTATTAGTGATAACATAACTCCATTATAAACACTTCAACAATAAGGAGCTCAAACACAACCGTCCACTCGCCATGACACACAATCGTATAAGGCTCCTCTAGTTTCACGTGAGCCACCCAAGCATATGGGTTTAACGTCACTTCCCGTCTTTATCCGTGACCCTGTATAAATAAACAAACAAGGAGCCCTGTTGAGCTAACCATATAATAGGCACAATCGTTATGAATTTTAATCATAACAGCCATCTTATCATTTTGATCCATAATAAAAAGTCTGCAATACTTTAAATTAAAATTTTGTCTTGAAGAAGCAATTAAAAACCTTACATTTCAGGGTTTGTTTTAAGAAAAATGATGAGTTAAATCCGTTTCCCGAATGAAACTGGACAGAAGAGTATCTTGATTGTCTGTTGATTGAATGCACACCGTCACACTTTTTCTATTTTCGGCAGAGTACATATAAGCTGAAACAATACAATGTTATTTTCTAATTTTCAACCACAGTTGCACCGCCTTAGCTGTGCTTGAAAGTTAATGCACTTTGCACATCGTCGTTTGCGCACTTTTTCTATTAGAAAAAGTGCGCAAACGACGGTGTGCAAATTTTGACAGACCGACCGACCGAAGTACCTTACGGCGGGAATTTCGGTATTGGATTACTTACGTCTAGTTTGACAAGTGAATTCTCCCTGATATGATGGATGATTTAAAGGGACTTTTAGCTTTTCATAACATTAGAACCCCTGAACATTTGTTGTAACTTTTCGTTTGCCAGAACTCATTCCACCGGGACTCATTTAGTAGGCGGCACGAGATCAAAGAGTCAGACTGAGGGATTTCAGGGGAGACTATCGGCGCTATCAAAGACAGTAGTGGTCCCTGATACGAGACGCAGTTGCTTGCCGCTATTTTCGCGTCTCGGTGTCAATCGAGGAACCGAGCGAACGGGGGAAAGCGAAACGGGCAGCAGCGAGCGGATACGAAGACCAGGGGGCGGTTTCTTCTCTTGATTTGGCGGTCAGATCCCCAAAAGTTCGTGAGATCAAATAAGCTGTCAAGTTTATCATGTCCCACTCAACTTACATTCCATTTTAGCTAAATAGACCATGAAGAACTAGACACGTTATCACTCGCTGGCCAGACCTTTACAGAAGCACTAGCTTTATTGAAATCTTGTTATAGATTTTCCCCTGGATTTTATATATATATTTGCAGTGTTTTCTATTCTGTGCAGAGCGGTAATATATATATTGTGTAAAGTGATCAGTGGTCTAGTTCAGTCATTCTATTTCAATGGATTTTGTGTTAATTTAAATCTATTAAATTAAACCATCTCAATAGTTCCAGTGGTAAATATAATGATCTATCTATTATATTATTTCAAAAGATAATAGATGCTTAAATTAACTTTTAAAGTCGCGAAGGAATTTATAATTAATAAATTCAGTTAAGTCCTAGTTTTATAGATGTGGGTTTTTAACCACTAGAATTCGCGCAGTGTTTATTAAATACATAATTAAATACTCGAGTGTATTATAGGCTTAACGGGAAATTCATCGCGCTTTAGAAGGTTATTTGTTTTCGGTATATTACATGTCTTTTTTTTTTCTTTCATACAGAGTGATCGTAACCTGTGCGATCCCAGCATTAAGAAAGCAATAAAGAAATCAATCTAAGCAAGGCAAAGCATAAACAGTGTGTAGAGTTCCCCTGACGCAGAACTTGTTGAGACTGTGTAAATTTTTAATCTTTGAGGCGATTCTATGTTTGGAATTCCGCTATCTAACTTATAGCAAAGAAAGCACACCCAAAGACAAATTTAACGCACCATCAAACAACTTAAGTCGTAACGGGAAGAAGAACACTGGCCCGAGCTTTGTTAGTTTACTGACACAGAGAGATAATTCATAATTTCCTGAACAGTGATGTGACTAGTTTTCTCACTGGACTTAAACCATACCTCACGGATAAAGTGTACCAGCACGCGTAAGAATTTTATTATCAGCGGCATAGTCAAATAGACCACACCATCCTCACCCCGGTATCAGAGACCGTGCCCTCCCATAGAAACTGTTATTAAGAAAAGAGACACAACTACAGATTCATTTTCCAGCGATTACGGGATCCTTTTATGTGCTGACCGCCTACCCGCTAATCTGGGGCTAGAACTTGAACAAACACTCATACATTTAGTTTGAGGTGTAACTGCTGTTGTGTTATTCTATGGAGTGCAAGATTTTTTCACAATCGGTAAGTGAGAGCAAGATGAGTGAAGGCCTTTGCTAGCGCGTGTATGAATGACAGGAAATTAATTCTTTTGTGTGACCATTTTGTTAACTTGCTTACCTGGTAATATATATCTTTTCTGTATACCCTACATTGTTCCTTTAAGTGGGATAGTTGATAATTTGTTAACTCTGTTTAAAACCACCTCCTTTCCATTTGCTTAGTAAAGGGAAGAACAGCTGGGAAGAACAGTTTTTTTTTCTATCACCTATACCTAATTTTGTAACACCTCTTTCAGAGTAATTAACTTCACTGTTAGGTTAACGTACCTATGTTCCTGATATTATCTATCTTTGGACTGGGTTTATCTTTGTCTAATAAGCGGGAAGGGCTTAGTCGATACCAATCTTCTTCACCCCTTCCAAACTTGTTATTTGCATTTGTGTACTTATGATAATTTATGTAATATCTGATATTTTTAGTGATTGATGTTTAAAGTGAATAAAATCACATAAACTCATTTAGTTCTGTGTGTTGGATATACCCAAAGCCCAACGTTTCCCCTTATTCGTTTAATATAGTTTGTATCAACGTCGCCTGTGTGTGTGTGAAAAAACACCAAATCGGTGTGCGCGCAGATGCGGGTCTGGAAAACTGGCAACTCATTGTTTGACCAGGAGAGTGAAAGAGAAGATTGAGAGAAACGATTTGTCGTAAATAAGTCTGTCTTTACTCTCCTCCAGCTCGCTGTGAAGCAACTATTAAATCTCTACATTTTCTATCACTGAGCTTTCCATCATCATTTTTCACTCTAAACCGGACCACTATTTCTAAGACTCTTTTCTCTCAAAATAAATTTACGACAATATTTGGCCGGCTCGCCGGGATAATTTTGAGATACATTTGATGCACACATATTTGTGGGCTGGTTCTGGGATCTTGAGCTACATTTGAGGCAATCGCATAGCCGGGATAAAGATATTTTGAGTCTGATTTAGTTTGGGTCTAACTAGGTAGAGTGTGAATGATTTGTCTTTGTGAATTAGGGAAATAAATAAATAATTACACCCCTAGACAAACGTTCTTTAAGTATTTGGGTTGTCCACACAGCATATTTACAGGTTGTTTTCTCTCCACAGCAGTAGAAAGTACAGATAAACAAATATATTTGCTATTATAATTATCCTCTGGCGGAGATAATTCAATTTCTTTCTTTATAAGAGTTGCTGGGATTGCGTGATTGTTTTACAGTCACAAAGGTTTTTGAAGTTAAAAAGAGTTGAGCTTAGCTAAAGACGGATTGTTCTGATTTTGAAAAATTAAGTTAACAACGTCTCATCTCAATAATTGACTTTAGGGACGGAGTTTGTTGTCAGAGATTAAAAATTTAGTGGAAAATTTTTTTTTTTCTTTTAAATTGTTTTAATATAAATTTTTCTCGACTGTTAGTAAAAGTAGATTCTTTTCCAGTGTAACTTACCATTTAGTGGCATAGTCGCTTGCGTTTAGAGCCTTAATTGCCAGATAATAGCAGCGATAAGTTTGCACAGTACAGGTAGGAGGTAACACAGGTAAATTTATACTTGTGTTTTTTTTTCTCGTAGCGGTTCAGAGTTCCTCCCTTTCGCGTTGCTTCTTACTAGTTCTCTAGGCATACTTCATCTTATTCTTTAACAATGGCAGAGAGGATAAAGATGAGGTCCATCTTGAGGCTGGAAGCGAAAGAGGCAGGATTAGATGCAGAAGCTGCAAACGCGTTTATTAACCAGGAATTGGAAATATATGACGCGGAGCAACAGAGAGCCGAAGCTGAGAGGAAGGCGGAGCAACAGAGAGCCGAAGCTGAGAGGAAGGCGGAGCAACAGAGAGCAGAAGCTGAGAGGAAGGAAGAGAAAGAAAGAACAGAGAGGAGAGAAGCCCAGGAGAGGGCAGATAAGAAAGAAGCGGAAGAACGTCTTTTGGAACAGAAGAAAATTGAAGCAGAGATGGAAACTCGCAGAGAGAGAGAGAGAGAGACAAGGAAAGACAGCATCAACTGGCGCTTAAGGCTCTAGAGAGTCGGGGCGCCTCTACTTCGACTAACGGAGAGCCGTCTTCGCCCCAGTCTCAATCAATGGACCTCTCCAGTACTCAATCTGCCCAATTAACTGCTATGTCGTTTTCTTTAGAATCTTTTCCTAGCCCTAACGAAAAAATTGACAGCTACCTAGAAAAATTCGAGAGACTCGCGAATCTTTATGGGTTAGAGAGTACCCGCTGGGCGCTCAAACTTTCAACGTCACTGAAAGGCAATGCTTATGACGTGTACACAAAGCTGGGACCGAATCAACATGATTACGACATGTTGAAAAAGGCCTTACTACAGCAGTTTGAGATGACTGCCCGAAAGTTTCTGCAGTTGTTCAGAAACAGCCGAAAAGAGAGCACGGAAACATTTCCCCAGTTCTCTTCACGTCTCACGGGTTATCTGACAAAGTGCATTGAATTATCTGACCTACCTCTTTCATATGAGACTCCTCGAACTTGTTCTTGTGGAGCAGATAAAATCCACTTTGTCGAATGAAACACGTAGATTTTTGGCGGAACAGGGGGCAGTCAGGCTTGAAGACATACTCAATAAAGCCGAACGCTATAGCAATGCAATGGCCGAACTTCCCAGCACTAAACGTAAACCCACCGATGAGCCATCTCGAAAACAGAATCTAGAGCAGGCATCCTATTCTTCCACTTCCTCTCAACATTATAACCAACGAGATAACAATACCCAGAAACCCCCCCAGGAAAAATCGAAATTCTACAAAACCCGATACCCCCCCCCAACACAAATTCTGATCAACCCAACAAGCCTACGTGGCAGCGCGGCCACCAAGGTCAAGGAAAAGGGAAGACCCCTACACCAGGAACGTCTGATCAGGGCAAACAAACCGGTGCAAACCGCATTGGATGTTTGCATACAGCCTCGAAAGGTAGAGTCAATGTCAGTGATTCTCAACCTGAGGGGGACCGACCCTCAACTCGAGGAACTGTAATTTTGAACGGTACCTCTACTACTTGTCTTTTTGACACTGGATTAAGTTTTGATTGTATTGTCGCTAGGCACCTAGTCAAACCCGGTCAGGAGACAGAGGAAACCGTCAAACTTAGTGGAGTTTTCAGGAGTGATGCACCCAGGACGCTTCCTATCGCACTGGTAGAAATACACTCTGACTTTGTCAGAGGAGTTATTAAAGCGGCCATAATGGATGATCCGATCTACCCAGTTATCCTGGGATGTAGATATGTGTTCATTGGGAGACCTAAGGAGCCGATTGTGGCAGCGGTAACCACAAGAGGGCAAGCCAAGAAGGAGAGGGAGCCTGCGCCAAACTTGTTGCCGAATGAACTGAAGGAGGCGCAACAAAAGGACCCTACTCTGGCGCCCTGCTTTTAAAAAACTGCCCATGGCTAAGGACCCCAGACACAACGGAGACATTTTTCTAAGGATGGTGTATTGTATCGTAGAACGGGCAACCCGGACACGGGGAATAACCAGCTCCTAGTACCGACGCAGTACAGAAACCAGATCTTAGAAATGGGGCACTCTCTTCCCTTTAGCGGACACATGGGACAAAACGCCACTATTCAGCGAATAAAAAACCACTATTGGTGGCCAGGAATGAACTCTGACATTGTCAGGTATGTGAAATCCTGCGCCCAGTGCCAACGGGTAGCACCCAAGCACTTGACACCCCCAGTACCTATGGGGCAAATGCCAATAGTAGGGACTCCATTTGAACGGGTTGCTGTCGACATTATTGGTCCTCTGGAAAAGACCAAAAGAAGGAACAGGTTCATCCTGACCTTAGTTGACACTTGCACTATGTGGGCCGAAGCCGTACCGCTACCATGCACTAATTCCAAGCATGTCGCAGAAGCCCTTGTGCAAATTTTTACACGGTTGGGATTCCCTCAACAAGTTTTGACGGACAATGGATCCCAATTCCGTAGCCTGTTAATGGAGGAGATCTTTAAGATCTTGAGGGCCAAACATATCCACACAAGTCCCTACCATCCGGCCGGAAATGGGCTCGTGGAACGTTTTAACGGTACCCTCACCATGATGTTACGTAAGCTGGGTCAGGAGAAACCGGAAGACTGGGACCAATATATATCGGCTGCCTTATTCGCCTACCGAGAGGTACCCCAAGCGTCTACGGGTTTTGCGCCAGCTACACTTTTATTTGGCAGACCTATTAAGGGGCCACTAGAAGCCTTACTTCGGTCCCTGACAGACCAGAAGGCTGACGAGACAGTCGTCTCTGCAAGCAAGTATGTATCTGAGCTTAAGGAAAGGCTAAAGCTAGGATGGGATCTAGCTACTACCAACCTTAAGAAAGCCCGCGCTAAAATTACTAAAAGATACAACAAAGCTGCAAAAGAGAGAGAACTACAACCAGGGGAGAAAGTCCTATTGCTACTTCCAACCGGAAGCAATAAACTTCGCATCGGATGGCAAGGACCGTTTACCGTCCTTAAAAAGATCTCACGTACCAACTACAAGATCTCCATCAAAGGAAAGGAGAAGGTCTTCCACATAAATCTGCTAAAGAAATATTTGGAAAGACCGGTGCCATCCTCCGAGCATCTCCTGGCTGTCGCCATAGCAACGGAAGACGAGGAAGATGATGATGGTTGCATGGAGTATCCATTGCAACCCACAGAATCCTTTAAAGATGTCAAGTTCGGCGACAATCTCTCACCAGAACAACAAACAGAAACCAGGGCTCTACTAAAACAGTACAGTGCAGTCTTAACGGATGTACCTGGTCGAACAAATCTCATTGAATTTGATATGAAATTAACAAACGAGACCCCTGTTCAAACCAGAGTTTACCCCATCCCGTACGCTAAAGCTGATGCACTTCGCGGAGAAATAGACAAGCTGCGTCAGGCAGGAATTATCAGTGAGTCTACATCTCCTTACAGCTCGAGTGTAGTGCTGTTGCAGAAGCCCAATAAGGAAGTTCGGCTGTGCATTGATTACAGGTTGCTAAACGCTGTAACGGAATTCCAGCCCGAACCTCTCCAAACTGTTTCTGAGTTGTTCACCAAGCTCAGCAAAGCAAAGATCTTCTCCAAGATTGACCTCAGCAAAGGTTATTATCAAATACCAGTCAAGGAGGAAATTAAACCTTTGTTAGCTTTCAGCACTAGTGAAGGACATTACACATTTAACGTGATGCCGTTCGGTTTGCATAACGCACCAGGAGTGTTCACCAGGATGATGAGGAAGCTTCTACAACCTTTGCAAAGTCCCCATATCCATAATTTCATGGATGACATCTTAATTGCATCGGAAACCTATGAAGAACATATTGCTACGGTTGCTATGCTCCTCAGGAGACTACAGGAAACGGGTCTTACAGCCAGACCTAGCAAATGTCTCATCGGGTTTGAACAGTTAGACTTCCTGGGGCACACTATTTCTCACGGATGCAGTTGGCCTATTAAGAAGAACGTGGAGAAAATAGTGGCAGCAAAAAGACCCCGAACGAAGAAAGACGTACGTTCCTTCATATCGCTATGTGCATACTATCAGAAGTACATCCAGAACTTCAACGGACTGACGGCACCGCTGACTGACCTCACAAAGAAAGGTTGTCCTGATAAGGTCATATGGGATCAAAAGTGCGAACACGCGTATAGCACTTTGAAAGGACAGTTGTCTGCATACCCCATCTTGAGGTTGCCTGACCTCAAGAAACCTTTTGTACTGAGAGTCGACGCGTCAGGTCAGGGCATCGGGTCAACACTGCTTCAAGCCGATGACAGTGACCTGAACATGCTATTTCCAGTTGCCTATGGCAGTCGGAAATTAAATAAAGCGGAACGGAACTACAGCGTAGTTGAAAGGGAATGTCTTGCTCTGATTGACGGTATCAGACGCCATCATGAGTTTCTTTATGGTACATCTTTCACGGTGCAAACAGACCACGCTCCGTTAGCATTTCTTGGTGCCAATAAAGAATTTAACGCAAGGATCATGCGTTGGGCGCTTCTTTTAAGCGTTTATTCTTTCAAAGTGGAATATATTCCGGGAAGACAGAATGTCGGGGCTGATTTCCTGAGTAGAAACTGGTCTACAGAGGAAGAAGAGCAAACTGAAGATACCACTCATCCTAAAATCACCAATCAGGTCACCTCCATTGTCAAAAAAAATGAAACATGAAAAATGGTTTCATGTCTAAAAGTGGGGACGATTGTGACGTACGTCTAGTTTGACAAGTGAATTCTCCCTGATATGATGGATGATTTAAAGGGACTTTTAGCTTTTCATAACATTAGAACCCCTGAACATTTGTTGTAACTTTTCGTTTGCCAGAACTCATTCCACCGGGACTCATTTAGTAGGCGGCACGAGATCAAAGAGACAGACTGAGGGATTTTAGGGGAGACTATCGGCGCTATCAAAGACAGTAGTGGTCCCTGATACGAGACGCAGTTGCTTGCCGCTATTTTCGCGTCTCGGTGTCAATCGAGGAACCGAGCGAACGGGGGAAAGCGAAACGGGCAGCAGCGAGCGGATACGAAGACCAGGGGCGGCTTCTTCTCTTGATTTGGCGGTCAGATCCCCAAAAGTTCGTGAGATCAAATAAGCTGTCAAGTTTATCATGTCCCACTCAACTTACATTCCATTTTAGCTAAATAGACCATGAAGAACTAGACACGTTATCACTCGCTGGCCAGACTTTTACAGAAGCACTAGCTTTATTGAAATCTGGTTATAGATTTTCCCCTGGATTTTATATATATATTTGCAGTGTTTTCTATTCTGTGCAAAGCGGTAATATATATATTGTGTAAAGTGATCAGTGGTCTAGTTCAGTCATTCTATTTCAATGGATTTTGTGTTAATTTAAATCTATTAAATTAAACCATCTCAATAGTTCCAGTGGTAAATATAATGATCTATCTATTATATTATTTCAAAAGATAATAGATGCTTAAATTAACTTTTAAAGTCGCGAAGGAATTTATAATTAATAAATTCAGTTAAGTCCTAGTTTTTATAGATGTGGGTTTTTAACCACTAGAATTCGCGCAGTGTTTATTAAATACATAATTAAATACTCGAGTGTATTATAGGCTTAACGGGAAATTCATCGCGCTTTAGAAGGTTATTTGTTTTCGGTATATTACATGTCTTTTTTTTCTTTCATACAGAGTGATCGTAACCTGTGCGATCCCAGCATTAAGAAAGCAATAAAGAAATCAATCTAAGCAAGGCAAAGCATAAACAGTGTGTAGAGTTCCCCTGACGCAGAACTTGTTGAGACTGTGTAAATTTTTAATCTTTGAGGCGATTCTATGTTTGGAATTCCGCTATCTAACTTATAGCAAAGAAAGCACACCCAAAGACAAATTTAACGCACCATCAAACAACTTAAGTCGTAACGGGAAGAAGAACACTGGCCCGAGCTTTGTTAGTTTACTGACACAGAGAGATAATTCATAATTTCCTGAACAGTGATGTGACTAGTTTTCTCACTGGACTTAAACCATACCTCACGGATAAAGTGTACCAGCACGCGTAAGAATTTTATTATCAGCGGCATAGTCAAATAGACCACACCATCCTCACCCCGGTATCAGAGACCGTGCCCTCCCATAGAAACTGTTATTAAGAAAAGAGACACAACTACAGATTCATTTTCCAGCGATTACGGGATCCTTTTATGTGCTGACCGCCTACCCGCTAATCTGGGGCTAGAACTTGAACAAACACTCATACATTTAGTTTGAGGTGTAACTGCTGTTGTGTTATTCTATGGAGTGCAAGATTTTTTCACAATCGGTAAGTGAGAGCAAGATGAGTGAAGGCCTTTGCTAGCGCGTGTATGAATGACAGGAAATTAATTCTTTTGTGTGACCATTTTGTTAACTTGCTTACCTGGTAATATATATCTTTTCTGTATACCCTACATTGTTCCTTTAAGTGGGATAGTTGATAATTTGTTAACTCTGTTTAAAACCACCTCCTTTCCATTTGCTTAGTAAAGGGAAGAACAGCTGGGAAGAACAGGTTTTTTTCTATCACCTATACCTAATTTTGTAACACCTCTTTCAGAGTAATTAACTTCACTGTTAGGTTAACGTACCTATGTTCCTGATATTATCTATCTTTGGACTGGGTTTATCTTTGTCTAATAAGCGGGAAGGGCTTAGTCGATACCAATCTTCTTCACCCCTTCCAAACTTGTTATTTGCATTTGTGTACTTATGATAATTTATGTAATATCTGATATTTTTAGTGATTGATGTTTAAAGTGAATAAAATCACATAAACTCATTTAGTTCTGTGTGTTGGATATACCCAAAGCCCAACTTTTCCCCTTATTCGTTTAATATAGTTTGTATCAACGTCGCCTGTGTGTGTGAAAAAAACACCAAATCGGTGTGCGCGCAGATGCGGGTCTGGAAAACTGGCAACTAATTGTTTGACCAGGAGAGTGAAAGAGAAGATTGAGAGAAACGATTTGTCGTAAATAAGTCTGTCTTTACTCTCCTCCAGCTCGCTGTGAAGCTAAACTCTTTTCTCTCAAATATTATAAAAACCTGTTTGAATGACTTAGCAGGTTGCATATCTACACCATAAATAGGTTTTTTAAAGTACCGGCACCTTGTTGAATGACACAACAGGTTGCATATCTACATCGTAAATGGGTGTTACAAAGTACCGTTACCTTTTTAAATGACACAACAGGTTGCATACTACACCATAAATGGGTGTTATAAAGTACCGGACCACTGGTGTAAGACAAGGTGATATCCTGTCACATTATCTTTTCATACTCCTCAAGGACGATGTTATCAAATCTTGTAAGGAGAGAACAAGAAAGTATTCAGCGGGGTACTGGAAGAAGAGACAGCTATGTATTTCAGAGCTGGCCTTTGCTGATGATGTTGCCCTGATTGCTAAATCAGAGGCACATCTCCAATCCAACCTGCAAGTCTGGAAGGAAGAGCTGGAGAAGAGAGGGATGGTCATAAGTAGCTCTAAAACAAAATCCATGGTGATATAACGAGAAGAAAGAAGACATCAGATTAAGCTGGGAGAACAGGTCCTGGAGCAAGTCGACCACTTTAAATATCTCGGAGCTATTATAGACCGAAAGGGAGGCATCAAAGAAGAGTTGGCCACTCGAAAAGCAGCAGCTGGGAGACTTTTTCAGGCCATAAATTGAGGATTCCTCAGCAATAGAGAGTTTGGTAAGAAAACGAAGATGGCTGTATACCGCTCCACCTATGTCCCAGTCTTGACATATGGATGCGAGTCATGGGCAATGACTACAACCCACAAAAGCCAGATCCAAACCTCAGAAACGAGGTATCTGAGGAAGGTGGTTGAAGTAACAAGAAGAGACATGGTCCGCAACCAGACGATACGTCAAGTCCTAAAATGCCACCCCTGCAGACCCAAGTAGAACAGTCCCAACTAAGATGGTTTGGCCATGTCTGCAGAATGGGAGAAGATCGGCTACCACGACAAGCATGGGAAACATAGAGCCAGGGATCCAGACCCCCAGGACGACCCAGAGTCCGCTGGGAGGACAACATTAGACAATCTTTGAAGGACCGAGGACTAGAATGGAACCAGGCCAGGAGGAAGACAGTCGATAGGATAGTCTGGCGCTCTCTCTTCCAAACCTCTACACCTCACGGTAGAAGGGGAACGACTAAGTAAGTAAGTAAGTATAAAGTACCGGCACCTATTAGAATGACCAACCAGGTTGCATACCTACACTATAAATCTGTGTTATAAAGTACAGGCACCTTTTCTGAATGACCCAACATGTTGCATATCTACATCACAAATGGGTGTTAGTAAGTGCCGGCACCTTTTTCTTTACAAAAAAGCACTGAGTATTACATCAATTAGTCAATCTGTTGCAAACGTATACACTTCAACACAGTGTTCTGTAAGTGTACACATGAATTTAACATTTTCAAGCAGATATTATGTGCATTTATGGGAACAACGAGAAAAGGGACAAACTAATAAGCTTCTGCAGCATTAATAATAATAGTTGCCCATCGCAAGCGAAGATGGTGATAGATTCAGACTTGAGTTGTGACACATCTGTGTCGTGATCTCATTTGGCTAATTAGTCCTATTTTGGCCCTACAGACCCTGCAACATACGGGGCCACACGTGGTTAGAGTCGATAGTAGTGTTGCAGTGCATTCTGACCTTTCTTGCAGCAACCTTGCTTTCTGTCTTATCAGCTAAATTCTGTTCTGCAATGCGAGCGCCTTGAGTAATGTTTGTCCGCCAGGCACAGCGATTCTGTGCGATAGTCTCCCAGTAAGAGATATCAGTTTTGAAGCTGCTCAGCGATGCTTTCAGTGTGTTTTGAAGCGTTTCTTTTGTCCTCCTACTGTTCGCTTACCCATTGAGAGTTCGCTGTACATCAACTGCTTTGAGAGGCGTTTTTCGGGCATGCGAACAACATGTCCGGCCTACCTAATTTTGGCCCTCTGCAGCAATGTGTAGATGCTTGAGATATGTGCTCTGTTGAGGACCTCAGAATTAGATACTCTATCATGCCACTTGATCCTGAGAATCCTGCGAAGACAGCTCATGTGGAAATGATTAAGCTTCTTGGCATGTCTGCTATACACGGTCCATGTTTCACAGGCATACAGGATGGTAGTGAGTTCTATTGTATGATATACTTTTATCTCGGTTGCGGCACTAATTCCTTGTCGATCCCAGGCATTTACTCTTAGTCTTCCGAAAGCCGCACTTGCCTTTGCAATTCTATTGTTGACCTCGGAGTCGATATTAGCATCTTTGGTAAGGGTACTGACAGGATAAGTGAAGCTGTCCACCACTTGGAGACGTTGGTTCTTTATTGTGATATTTGGTTTGCAGTAAGGTTTCCCAGGAGCAGGTTGCAACATTTCTTCAGATTTCTTCGTATTGATGGTAAGACCAAAGTCATCAAAAGCGACTGAAAGCCTCCTCATGGTGTTCTGCATGTTCAGTTCTGTGCAGGTGTTGAGGGCGCAGTCGTCCGCAAAGACCAGGTCAGAGATCATTGTTTCATTCACCTTCGTAAGGACTGTAATCGTCTCAAATTGAACAGCTTCCCATCTGTCCTGTATCTGATGTGTACGCCGTCACTACTGCCATGCGTAACGTTAGACAGCATGGCAGCAAATATCATACTGAATAGTGTCGGGTCGAGCACACATCCCTGTTTTACACCGCTTGTGACGGGAAAGGGTTCAGAAGGTTCTCCATCATTCAATACGCCAGCCATCATACCTTCATGAGATGAAATTATCGAGACAACCGAATTTCGCCATAATTTTCCATAGTCCGTCCCTATTTTCGGTGTCAAAGGCCTTGGTCAAGTCAATAAATGTTGAGTATAGGTCATTGAACTGTTCCTGGCATTTCTCCTGAAGTTGGCGTGCGGCGAATATCATATCGACTGTCCAACGGCCTGCTCGGAAACCACACTGTTTCGCTGGAAGTAAGTCCTGCGATTCGAGATAACAGTCAAGCGATTGAGCAGGACTCGAGCCAGGATTTTGCCCGCAATAGATAATATGGAGATTCCCCTATGGTTATCACATGATTGATGATTTCGCTTGTATATGTGAACGATGGTTGCATCTTTCAATTCCTGTGGTATCCGTTCTTCATCCCCGACTGAGTGGAAGAGGTATGTTAGTCTCTGCAGCAGCATGCTGCCTCCAGCTTTATAAATCTCAGCAGTAATGGCATCTGATTCAGGTGCTTTGCCGCTGGACAGTAGACTGGCTGCTTTCTTGACCTCTTCCACTATCGGTGGAAGGTCAAGTCTGACATTGACTGTAACTTGCGGTATACTTGCAATGGCCTGGTCGTTGACGGTTGATGAATAATTTAAGATGGCATTGAAGTGTTGTGCCCAGCGTTCCAAAATCTGCGGTTTATCAGTGAGCAATGCCACGCCATGAGCATTTAGGACCGGTAATGATTGATTCGATTGAGGGCCATAAATTGCTTTCAGGTCATCATAAAAGCGCT
Source organism: Oreohelix idahoensis (assembly GCA_024509875.1). Classification (NCBI taxonomy): domain Eukaryota; kingdom Metazoa; phylum Mollusca; class Gastropoda; order Stylommatophora; family Oreohelicidae; genus Oreohelix; species Oreohelix idahoensis. The sequence continues at coordinate 49,812 of JAMPIV010017290.1, forward strand.
TTGAATCTTTTCTGTCTGCATATCTCTGTATCTCGTCTGCATTATTGCTGAGCCATGCATTATGCATCTTCCTGAGCTTATTCTGGACAACTCTGCGTATATTGGTAAAGGCTGCCTTTTTGGACGTTGAGGAAGGATTGTTTTGATAGTCTCTGTGCAAGCGATATTTTTCAGCCAGCAATGTTTTAATATTTTCATCATTCTCATCAAACAAGTCAGGGTTCTTGCTTGTTGTATATCCCAAGCTCTCAGAGGCTACAGAGTACACAATGTTCTTCAGAGTGGCCAATATTTCCTCTATAGTGGTTTGACCGAGCTCAACGTCCCTCAGACGGCTGTCCAAGTCCCATATTTTGCAGCATTAACAACCTGGTCATTGGAGGAACACTTTTTCCACACAAAGAAGTGCACACGTTAACGTGGGAATCACCAAACGGCGGGACAGAAACCAGATAGATCACTGTTACGCACAGAATTTTTCAAAAGAAATTGTATATTTTTTTCAAATGACATTGTATAATTTTTTCAAAAAAAAGACATTGTATAATTTTGTCTAAAGACATAGTATAATTTTGTCTAAAGACATTGTGTAATTAACTTGTCTGAATTGTACACCTTGATTTTTCACACAGTCTAAGATAAATAACTCTTGTTTTACTGTGAGTACATTTTGCAAGGATGATTACCCTCGCTTGTGACGGGACTCATCGGTCCATTTATTTTTGAACGATGCGTTAGTCACTCTCCTTTTATGGTAGTATCGGTCATCTGTTTCTTTGAATGATTGAAACCAGTGTTGAGGATTCGTTCGCTGTCCATATAAGGCAAGATTTCTTACAAAAATCTTTCTAGAAGGTCTTCAACCATCGTCTCGTTGAATTTCACTCAGGTGTAGGCTTTTCTGCGCATGTCTGACTTCCAGGGGTTAGAATCGTCTTCCGCCCAGCGGAGATGCGAGATGATGTACTGAGCAGAGGACAGACGCATCGGCGTCTTGTGATTTTTCATAGGGAAATATATTGTCTTTGTGAGTTAGTTATCTAACTAGACTTTTCCCAGTATTATTCAAGCCGCCTGGAGGCATATGTTTTAGTGGTTGATTCCGAAGAAAGGTAATACCTCTTTATTGAACTTTACGATACCATCTAGTAGTTCGACATTTTGTTGCTCTCTGCTCGCCTGTGTGATTCAAAATGGAGAGGTACTTTGATTAGGATTTCGCCACCGGTATCTTTATACCTGAACAATTTACATATATGGGTCGCTTTAGACCAACAGGACTATTGTCTGTTTTCCAGGATTCGCTATGCCAGCGATTACGCCTAAGTCAAAGGGTTAGACTTAGGAATGTGATAAAGGTCAGTTCGACCTGTACTCCTCAATGCTATTTCTCGTGCAAACGATAACGGACTTATTTATTACACCTGATCTGCCAGCAGCAGGAGAGGAGTAATGATTATTATGTATGTGTACTGATGAAATGCAGCTGACACTGTTACACTATTGATAGTAAGGAATATTAATGCATCCAGCTCTGTGCCATATTATTTAGACAGATTTATGAATAATAACTTTATGACACTGTGAACCTTGAACTGTTGTTTACGCTACGACTGATGAGGATTGGATCCTACATGTCTAACAGTTGGCACCAATATTATTTTTGAATGCTGAAAACTATTGAACTGTGAACTTTATGATGTATGTGAAGTAACTGTCGTTGTGGCGTGAAATAAATGATGAAAACGTCAAGAGCAGTTACCTCCTTTATGACTTCGCATGTCACTTTGCTTGTGCTGTAACTCTGTGGACTAGCTAACTACTTTACACACAGCAAAAACATAAACCAGATAAGACACCCTACACTACGTATATATGGCTGATTATGGGAGCAGATGTTGATCAACGTTGGATCATTATCCTCAGAATGCTGATCACATCCTGTTCTGCACCGTGCTGACGCTGGATTTATAGAAGTTAAGTGGCCTGTTTTGTTTGTGAACTGTGCCCTTATATTCTAACTGAGCCTTCTATTCTTTCACATCCTTATTGTCAATTTGCTACATGTTTACATGTTATATGTTATTTGTATATTTATATGTTTATATTTCTGCGGGTTTCGGTTATGTGGTGTCTTTCAGAAGAAGATACCACGTCACAGAGGTTTCTACTGTTATCGTTTTCTTTAGGGAATGTGCAAATGTCCTATTGTGAAATTTGCTAGCGACAACCGTTGCTATATTTGTTTAGTTGTGACGAGTTGTGCTTTATTTTCGTTGTTTTTTTGTAATTTTTTTTTTTAGTTTTTCTCTTTCTATTCTTTAGTTTTGTTTTGATTTGTTTGTATTTGTAGGTCTCCTCTTTCCTATTATTCAGTTCTCTACACCATTTTTGTTTATACACTGTGACGTCATTTGTTTGTTTACATACTTCGCATATGTCAACACATTCTTTGTGATATTTACTTTTAGTTTTCGCTGTTTATTTTTTTGACTTTTGCGAATGTTTTCGTATTGTGTTTGATCTCTGTTATTGTTTACATTGTCTTGGATCTTTGTTATTGTTTACATTCTCTTCTATTGTTATTGTTTACATAGTTCTTGCATAGTTAGCTTTCACTATTGTTACATATTTGCTTATCATAACTAAATGGTGGATTGTTTCATGCACTGTTGGATGTGTAGTGCAGTTATGATAAATAACTGATGATTATGTGATTATGCACTATTGGATGTATAGTGCCTTTATGATTAAGAAGTGACTTGTGGTATTATTATACATTGAGTAATACAAGTTCTTTGTCAAAGACATGTTTCCCACAGAGATTGGGGTAAATATTGTGATTATACAAGTAATTATTTAAGTCTTGTCATTATTAAGAGTGAAATACATTAATTAATTATTTTAGATTTTGTGACTCATATAATTAGACATCATGTCTACACATGATTACTTTATTGAACAAGGGAAATCCCTTGGAAAGACAGGTGATAAATTGGAAGAATATGCGACTACTCAATATGATAAAGCATTAAAGATGGAAGAGAAAAAAATGGAAATGGAAGCTGAACAAAAGAAATTGCAGATGCAGGTGGAGGAAAGGAGATTTCAAATGGAAATGGAGAAACAGAAAAGAGAAGCTGAGGAGAAAAGACTTGAAAAAGAGTAAGAAAATAAAAGACTTGAAAAAGAGTCAGAAAATAAAAGACTTGAAAAAGAGTCCGAAAATAAAAGACTTGAGATACAGGCGGAAGAAAGAAGGTTACAAAGAGAGGCTGATGAGAGAAAAGCAAAAATGGAGCATGAAGAAAAACTCTTGGCTTTGTAGTTAGAAAAGTTGAAGTTGTCTGGTAATGCTAATGATGCAAATAAGGGGTCAGATAAGTTCAATGCAAGTACTTTTAAGATAAAGCTACCTGCTTTCAATGCTTCCAGTGACGATATAACGTTTTATCTGCATAGATTCGAACGTGCATGTACAGCACATAACATAGATAAATCAATGTATGTTTATCAGTTATCCAACTTACTTAGAGGTGATACTTTCAGTATGTTAAGTATGGTAGATGAGCCTGACAAGAACAATTATGAAGTTATCAGAGCAGTCTTGTTTAAGAAGTACCAACTTAACGAAGACGGCTATCGTCTTCAATTTAAAAATATGTTGCCAGATACTGGAGTTGAATTCTCTGAATTTATTTCAAAAATTCGACTTACTTTTTCACGTTGGGTTGAGCTGTCTAAGACAGAACATACATATGAAGCACTTATGGACTTACTACTTAGAGACAAGGTTATGTCTTCTGTCAATGAATCCTTTCTTTCTTTTCTTCATGAGCGTTAAGCCTAAAAACATAAAAAATGGAAGAATACTGTAGCCAGTATGTGACTGCGCACCCTCACGTAACCATTAGCAACTCTAGAGTAAAAGAAGGTATGCCAGTTGCTTCGGCAGCACCATATGGCCAAAACTTCAAGCGTAAATTTCAAGGTACTCAACATAATATTAATAGAAAGAGTAACCGTAATTATGATCAAAATCATAGCAACCAATCACATGGTGATTCTTCTTCGAATAACTGGAGACAAGGCGATACTCCTCGTTATTCTGCACCTAATAATTTTAGACATTTCCGCAAAGGTAGTCAGTATAGAGGTAACTACTTTTCGCGTAAACCTCAAAATCAATCTGCTAGATTTTCAAATCAATACAGATATGATAATGACAATTATGGAAACTGGAACACAGATCAGGATAACAATTACAGGAGAGAAAATAATGATAATTTTAGAGGCAATAATGGTCGCGGTATATCTCTACATAAGAGAAAGAGATATCAACAGACAAACTCTGTACAACAAGAATCTCAGGGAGCAGATAAAGAGGTTAATAATGATAAAAACCCTAATGCTATCGGATGTTCTGCTTTTGATTTTGGTAGAGCAAATAAATGTCCCTAATGTAGTACTTTGTTCGTACCAACTACCGTAACTACTTTAAGCTGTGGTCATCCTCTTCCCGCTCTCCCTGCTGCAGTTGCACATGACGGGAGAGGCTCTCTTATACTACATAAGGGTCTTGTAAATAGTAATCCAGTCTCACTTCTCTTTGATTCTGGATGTACTACTATTGGTGTTAGACAATCTCTTGTAAATCCATCCTGTGCTACAGGAAAAGTCATCAAATGTGTCACATTTGGTGGCACTTTGGAAAAGTATCCTACTGCCATAATACATATTTCTACTCCCTTCTTTACGGGAGATGTCCACGCGTGTCTTCTTCCTAACCCTATTGCGGACCTTATTATCGGTCGTATTCATGGAGTTAGTGAATGTACCTCACAGCAGATAGCTGCTTGGGAAGAACAGAATATGCATGCTACCAATGCAGTGGTCTCAAGAGCACAAGCTCTTGAAACACCACAAACTTCATTGACTAGTGATGATGAAGTAAATAGCCAAGATAGTCACTGCATTATTTCACGTGACTCATTCATAAAGTTGCAAGAAGAAGATCCTTCTTTGCAGAAATTCTTCATTCTAACAAAAAAAGGTGATCCAAATCAAAATACAAATAGAAAGTCTTGGATTTCTATGAAGAACGGCGTACTTGTACGTATGGTACAAGACTCGACTACGTCTGCACATTCTCAAATTCTTGTGCCTAAGAGTATGAGATTGCAAATATTGCAACATGCTCATGACTCGCAATGTGCTGGACATATGGGTTTTTCCCGTACAAAGTCCAGGGTTCTTGCGGCTTTCTTTTGGCCATTTGTAAGCAAGGACATACGTATTTACTGTCGATCTTGCAAAGTATGTCAGGAGGTCAAATCGAGAGGACCACGACATGCTGCGCCTATCCAGGCTGCTGACATCCCTATTCGCCCTTTTCAGAAGATGGCGATAGATATTATCGGTCCTTTTCGGATTAAGTCGGCTAGAGGACATCAATTTATCCTCACATGTGTCGATATGTGCACACGTTGGCCAGAGGCTATCCCTCTCAAGAGCATCTCAACTGCCGATATTGCAGACGCTCTGTGGCTGATATTTTCTCGCTTGGGTTTTCCCAGAGAAATATTGTCAGACCATGGCACACAACTTATATCCGACACTATGTCACAGGTAATGTCTATTTTACATATTAAAAGGTCTCCTAGCAGTATATATCACCCAATGTCGAATGGGTTAGTTGAGCGTTTGAATAGGACACTAAAGACTTTACTTGGGAAGATAACTAAGGATCATCCTCAGGATTGGGACAGGGTTTTACCCGCGGCTCTCTTCGCTTATAGAGAGGTCCCCAATGAACACACAGGATTTTCTCCTTTTGAACTTGTTTTTGGCGCGCGACCGCGCGGCCCTATGTCTTTACTTCACGATCTCATCACTGCCGATAATATTAGCGATAAGAAACATAAAACTTTCCACATAAATATGTTGTCGGAATTTCATGAACGACCTGACTATTTGCAGCCTATTTTCCAGGCGACGGACGACTCTCCAGTACCTCATGGTCATTACTCATCCCTGTCAGTCATATAGGATGAGGAAATTACTTTTTCTGATGTCAATCTTTCACTTCCTATGGTCCCACTTCATTCTTCGGAATCTTGGAAAAACGTTACAGTTTCTCCTAATCTTTCCGCTGAAGAACATCGACAAGTTTCTTCGATGTTGCAGACATTTCAGGATGTCCTTACAGACATCCCGGGGGACACACATGTCATCGAACAAGACATTGTGCTTACGGACCATAATCCTATCAGAGTCAGACCCTATCCAATACCTATCCACTTTCAGTCACAAGTCGAGAAAGAATTGGATGAGATGATACGATTGGAAATAATCGAACCATCTACTTCACCTTACTCTTCGTCTATGGTTATTGTCCGAAAAAAAGACAATAATATTCGCATTTGCGTTGATTATCGCAAATTGAACCAGGTTACTAAGTTTGATGCTGAACCGATGCCTTCTCTAGAAGAGCTACTAAACAAACTCTCTAATTCTAGATTCTTTACCAAACTAGACTTGTCTAAAGGTTATTGGCAAGTTCCTTTAACTGAACGTGCCAAACCTTTTACCGCTTTTTCTACACCTAGGGGTTTATTTCAATGGAATTTCATGCCTTTCGGCCTTATGAACGCCCCTGCTACATTCGTACGCATGATGCGTCGAATTCTTTCATATCGTACTGATGTCATAGCATACTTAGACGATATCTGTCTATTCAGTGATTCCTGGGAAGATCACTATTTGGGTTTATACGAATTGCTGTCTACTCTTCGTGAGTATAACTTGACTGCAAAACCCTCTAAAGCCTTTATAGGATTTAGCGAGATTTCTTTTCTGGGTCATCGTGTTTGTCATGGTCTTTTAAAGACAGAAGACCACAATGTTTCGAAAATATTAAACATTTCTGTCCCTAAGACGAAGAAACAAATACGGAGTCTCTTAGGTTTGATACAATTTTACGGACGATTCATTCCGAATCTGTCCTCCATTATTTCACCACTTTCTACTTTACTGAAGAAAGGATCGCCTAATCTGATCCGCTGGTCCCAAGAATGTCAATCCTCATTGGACCAGATTAAAACTCTATTCTCATCCCCACCTATTCTTAGGTTACCTACTATTGAGAAGACTTGTGTTCTTCGAAGTGACGCCTCGTCAACTGGAATTGAAGCAGAACTTATGCAGGAGTATTCTGATACTCTGCATCCGGTGATGTATATCTCTAGGAAATTAAATGCTGCAGAAAGGAATTACTCGGTTTTAGACCGTGAATTATTGGCTATGGTATGGTCAATTCTCAAGTTGCAAAGATTCCTTCTAGGCGCACATTTCATTGTGGAAACCGACCAGAAAGCTCTTACTGCCATGCAGAGCAAAAACTTGAAGAGCTCGAGGTCCACTCGATATGCCATAGCTCTTCAACCATTTCATTTTACGGCGCGAGCTATCCGTGGTTCGGATAATGTGATGGCAGACATTCTGTCCAGATGCCCACACGATTCCACTTAATTCTTATGTTATATACAGTTACTGATTTACAGTCCTCTACTATAATGACATATCAGCACACATGTTATCACTTTTTGTGAATTTATAACATTGTACCATATAATGTTAAGGAGGCTTAGTTAGCGATATATGGGCCAAAAGTTTACGGCCACATTTATATACTGTAATTTGATTGATGTATTAAGAAATTTAGCATATACCATAAAGATTTTTTATTATTGATATTTTCGCAGCACATCTTTGACGTCTGCGAGATTATGTCCATTGTGGAACTTTGAAACATATCAAGCCCTAAGTCAATCTGGAGCGGATTATGTCCACGTCTTCTATGAACATCTATTTAATTAGAACAATACAATGTATTATTGTATTATATGCTTGTATCATCTATTTTGTGTAATTCTAAAGTGCGGTATAGTAGTATATGACACCGCTGTTTGCACAACACTTCATTGTTTAATACTATGCTAATATGTATTTTCATAGATTTGTATGAGTATGATTTACCTTGCATTGTGATGTTGCCATCACTGTGGCGTATGTTGGTGGCACCTCCCTGGAATATACGCGTTCACTTAAGGAAATATTTTCTCTAAGATTATGAGATACAATCTCAGCTATCGCTCTATGCATCGCGATAGCCGCATATTAAGCATTATATCCACGCATCATACGTGCGTTTAGAGCCTGTTGTTTCTGGCTCAAAAATTTTTAAAATAAATGTTTCATTTTTTTTCCCGGGGGGTGCGGTAATCTGTTACGCACAGAATTTTTCAAAAGACATTGTATAATTTTTTCAAATGACATTGTATAATTTTTTCAAAAAAAAGACATTGTATAATTTTGTCTAAAGACATAGTATAATTTTGTCTAAAGACATTGTGTAATTAACTTGTCTGAATTGTACATCTTGGTTTTTCGCACACTCTAAGATAAATAACTCTTGTTTTACTGTGAGTACATTTTGCAAGGATGATTACTGTTGCGTACATATTTTTTATATGTCGCACAGATTACAGTTGATACGATTACAAATGAAAATGTAACTATCTGTTTGATAAAAGGATATTTATTTATGAACTTACAACTTTTAAGAAAGGGGAATAACTCAGAATAGTAAATGTGTGTTTATTCTTTGGGTGATCGGTTCCTGTTTTGTTCCCGTGTATTGAACAAGCGGAGGAATCTAGATTTATATCATTTTATGTCTATTATAGCTGGAAACAGATTGTTCTCGCTTAAGGTTTTGCAGGAATATTGAAAGTCCGAATCTAGGTTTACTGTTTGTCTGTTTGAGACGATTCGGTCTTATATCATGTTATCTTTGTGTGTCTTGGCTGGATTATTTCTTCTTACACGCTCAGCGGATGAAGATAAGAGAGTGTGTGTTCTTCGGTTATGGAGTCTGGCGGGACGCCATGTCGAGCGGTCCAAAGTTTTGTGATCTCAAGTTATCATGGGGAAGAAGATTGTGTCTTCTAGGACTGTTTTAGTCTATGTGTTCCCCAGTATTGTTTCTATTACGCCAGAAAAGTGTTTTGTGCTTGCTATTTATTCTTGGCCAAGGTAAACGTACTTTTACTGACTTCGTTCCTAGGCTTACGATGGGTTATGTTTAGGCCTACATGAATCTACGTATGTTCAGATGTCAGAACGACATATCGTTTAGCAGCACTAATAATGTTTCTACACAGCAATTATGAGGACAGATAATGCTGATATTGGTGGAAACTTTGATATCCTTATGAAGTGAATCTTTCTAGAAGTTTTGTCGTCTCACCGTTGTGTGAGCGATGTTAAGGACCAAGGAAGCCATCTTGGAATCCGAATTATTGTCAATCATTCATCAGAGAACAGGGATGTCCCTTACTACCCGATAATGATCCAGAGATCATATTTATGAAAGAAAGATCTATTATGGGAGATTTAGCATTTACTCCGAAGATATGTACTAAATGCTATTTGAAGAAATCTCCACGAGAGTACAAGCTACACTCCTGCTAAGAGAGATTCTGTACAGGAGTCACTATGAACATTATGTATAAACTGACGTGATCTGTCAGTACAACCTGATATATATGTGTATTAACTATGGAACTCTGAATGCTTGTCTACAAATGTTCCAGTATGAGGTTATCCAGCATGTATGCTAACTTAAGATGATACACCATTGATCAACACTATGCTGTTTATGTCGTCATGTGTTCCTGTAACCATACACGTACTGTTCCAGTGTGCGTCTCATTAAACATTATAAAAAGAACACAGTAGTCCCAGTAATCCTTGACTGCTACATGTGAGAGTATGAATATATTGTTACCAAGTTGTCAACACGTCAGAACCATTCTACCATTCGCGTACAATGTACTCTCACTTCAATGTTTACACTACCCTGTGTAGGTCGAGTTGACCTGTGTTTGTCTTCATGGTGACAGCATCCCTTTGAACACAACAGTACTACCAGCCATCATTGACTTACACTACACCACACCATAATTTTACAGTGGAGTCCAAACTAACAACACTTTACAGCGGTGGCTACTATATCCATTACAAGAGGTTGTAGTAAGAAACAACTACTCTTTACAGTGGTGTGCCAGCTTCCTGGGTCAACCTGCACAGTGGACATTTTTGAGAAGTCAGCTACTGAGACCAGACCATTCCTTGGGGCCTGTTACGACACACGTAAACACCGGCAGTACAACTTTACAGTCGATGTCAGCGCGACCTGTCCTATCGAGGTATACAGTAACTAGGTCAGCGTGTGTTGACATTTTTTGTTGATGGACATTTGCCATAGAACAGACAGCGTTACACAGCAAGTTTGTTTGGAAAAGACAGCATTACACATCAGTGTTGGAATATATATTTGACAGTGTTTGCAAAATGTACAGTGCAACTGAAGCGAGAAGTCTTACTTGTGATTCTGAGGAACTGTAAACAGTGGATTCTCCTGCACTGCCATAGTTTGTGTTGAACTTTTATGATTTAGGCCAGATTTGATTATTTAATAAAGTACCATAGTACTGTAGCATTATTGCGTATAACTGAGCCTTCTTCGCAACACATCCTATCTGCAACACATTACATTACATTATATTATAAATATTTATGCTATATGTACATTTATGTTTACATGTTTATATGTGATATTTGTTTGTATTCAGCGGGTTGTTGTTTCGGTTGGGCGGAGTCTCCTTAGATCATACCACGTGATAGAGGTCGTCTATTGTGAGCGTTTTCTATAGGGTGTGCAAATTTCCGATACTGGAATTTGCAAAGCGACTGCTGTTGCTATTTTTTGTTAGGTAGTTGTGACGATATGGTCAGTGTTGTTTTCGGAATTTTCTTCACATTCTTTAGTTTTGTTTTGATTTGTTTGTAATTTGTTGGTCTACCCTTTTCTATCTTTCAGTTCTATTCAACGTTTATATTTATATACTGTGGCGTTATTTGTATGTGTTATCCTCTTGCGGTTTATCTTTTATTGTTTTTTCCATTTGATTTATTTGATTTCCGCAAATGTTTTCATGTTGTCTTGTATAATTGTTTTGTTATGTTCTTGATCGACATACACTATTTAAAATATAGTTGATCATATGGATTTATGTGAAAGAATCAACTGATGATTAATGGCTGTTACTAAAGGTACACAGTTGATTGGATAAGACACTATTTCTTGTGCATTGCACTTATGTTATAGAGTGTTGCAGCAATTTATAATTGTTATTTTTCAAAGAAATATACAAGACCTTGATAAGGCTTGTCTCACACAGACATTGTGATAGTGTGCTGATTAATCCAGTGATTAAGAACTTTTTGCTATATTACCTTGAAATATATATTTTATTATTATTGTTTCAAGTGAGTAGTATCATTGTCAGACATCATGTCTACATTAGAATACTTTATTGCACAAGGGAGATCCCTTGATAAGACTGGTATAGACTTAGAACAATGGGCAGTTGCTCAATATGACAAAGCATTAGCTGCTGAAGAGAGAAAAGCTGCTGCTGCTGCTGAAGAGAGAAAAGCTGCTGCTGCTGCTGAAGAGAAAAAAGCTGCTGCAGAAGAGAGAAAAGCTCTGGCTGAAGAGAAAAGATTAGAAAGAGAAGCTGAACAAAAGAAATTGCAGATACAGACTGAGGAAAAAAGATTCCAGATGGAAATGGAAAAAGAAAAAAGAAAAGATGAAGCTGCTGCAGAAGAGAGAAAAGCTGCTGCTGCTGCTGCTGCTGAAGAGAGAAAAGCTGCTGCTGCTGCTGAAGAGAAAAAAGCAATGAGAGAACATGAACACCAAAAAGAACTTTTAGCATTTGAGTTAGAAAAGTTAAAATTAACAAACATAAGTAATGTTAATCAAGCATCTGGTGGTAATGGTAAACCCTTTACTTACAAGGTCAAGGTACCAGCGTTCAATCCTTCCAGTGATGACATAACATTCTGGTTAAATAGATTTGAACGCTCTTGTCGAGCTCATAATGTGGACAAATCACAATATGCTAACCAGTTGTCAGAAAATTTGAAAGGTGATTCTCTGACTAGTTTAAGTTTGGTTGAAGAGGCTGACAAGGATAATTATGATGTTATTAGGGCAGCCTTATTAAAGAAGTACCAGTTGTCTGAAGAAGGTTATCGGAATTTGTTTAAGACAATGGTTCCTGAGGCAGGTGTAGAATTCTCAGAATTCATTGCAAGGACACGTCTTACATTTGATCGTTGGATTGAGTTGTCCAAAACAGAAAAGACATATGAAGCCCTTATGGACTTGATACTCAGAGATAAGATTATGTCAAGTATAAATAAACCATTCCTTGAATTCTTACATGAGCGTAAACCCAAGACACTAAAAGAAATGGAACAGTATTGTACCCAATACGTCACTGCACATCCAGACGTAGCTATTAGCAATACTAAGGTTAGGGAAGGTATGCCAGTTGCTTCAGCAACACCATACAACCCTAATCACTCACGCAGATTCCAAGAACCTCAAAATAGGTTTAATAAAAAAGGTAGCCATAACGGTTATCAGAACCAAGGTAACCAATCATTTCAGGGTTCTTCTTCGAATACCTGGAGACGAGCCGACAGCCCTCGATTCAGGGGCGGTCATAATTATAGAAACTTTCGCAAAGGAAGTCATTATAGAAATTATCCAAGTTTTCCCTCATGGAGACAACAAGATCATAATTACAGAGATACTCATTATAATGAATATGATAATAGTAACCAAAGGAACTATGACTCAAACCCAAGTAGGGGTTATAACAGTGGAAACAAGGATAATTACAGAGGCAATTATAACAGAGGTAGAGCACAATACAAAAAAACATAAATCTCATTACCAGGCGAACTCTGCACAGCAAGAGTCCCACGAAGCCTATAAACAAAATAAAGATAATGATGACTCTAATAATATGGCATGTGCCGCTTTTGATTTTGGGAGAGCATCTCAGTGCCCCCAATGCAAAACATTATTTGAGCCAACCACAGTGTCTACTTTAAGCTGTGGCCATCCTCTTCCCGCTCTTCCTGCGTCAATCGCGCATGATGGAAGAGGTTCTCTAGTCTTACACAAAGGTTTAGTAAATGACAATCCAGTCTCAGTACTTTTTGATTCTGGATGCACAACAATTGGTGTTAGGCAGTCACTCATAGATCCTTCTCATGCTACAGGCAAAGTAGTCAAATGCGTAACATTTGGCGGCACCATAGAGAAATACTCTACCGCTATCATTAGGATTGCTACTCCTTTCTTCACAGGAGATGTACACGCATGTCTTTTGCCGAATCCGATCGCTGATCTTATCATCGGTCGCATTCACGGAGTCAAAGAATGCACTCCGCAACAAATTTCCGTTTGGGAAAAGCAAAATATGCAAACTGCTAATGCTGTAGTCACAAGAGCTCAAGCTCTCAATATGCCTGAAACTTCATCTACTGAAGATATTGAAGTGCATAACCAAGATGATCCCTTGGTAATTTCTCGTGACTCGTTTATAAAAACAACAAGAAGAGGATCCGACTCTTAAGAAATTCTTCACTCTTGTAACGAAAGGTGATCCGAATAGAGATACCAAGCGTAAATCTTGGATTACAATGAAGAATGGTGTACTTGTACGTATGGTGCAAGACTCCACTAATTCAAGTCATTCTCAGATTCTTGTACCCAAGAAGTTGAGAGTTAAAATTTTACAACATGCACACGACTCTCAGTGTGCTGGACACATGGGTTTTTCCCGTACAAAGTCAAGAGTTCTTGCGGCTTTCTTTTGGCCTTTCGTGAATAAGGACATACGGATCTATTGTCGATCTTGTAAAGTATGTCAAGAAGTCAAATCCAAAGGTCCTCGTCATGCTGCGCCTATTCCTGCTGCAGACATTCCTATTCGACCATTTCAGAAAATGGCGATAGACATCATTGGTCCATTTAAGATCAAATCTGCTAGAGGACATCAGTTTATCTTAACGTGTGTGGACATGTGCACACGTTGGCCAGAGGCTATCCCTCTGAAGAGCATTACTACTGCTGACATTGCAGATGCTCTTTGGCTTATATTTTCTCGCCTGGGATTCCCCGGAGAAATATTATCAGATCATGGCACCCAACTAATATCGGATACCATGTCTCAAGTAATGTCTACTCTACAGATAGAGAGATCTTTGAGTAGCATCTATCATCCTATGTCCAATGGGATGGTAGAACGGCTAAATAGAACACTTAAGAACTTATTAGGAAAGATAACTGAGGATCATCCTCAAGATTGGGACAGGGTTCTACCCGCGGCCCTCTTCGCTTACAGGGAGGTCCCCAATGAACATACAGGATTTTCTCCCTTTGAACTTGTCTTTGGCGCGCGACCGCGCGGCCCTATGTCTTTGCTTCATGATCTCATAACAGCGGACAATATTGACGATGACACAAAATCCTCTTACGAATATGTCATCACGCTGAGAGAAAAAAATTATCGAAGCATGCAAATTAGCAACGTCCTCTTCTGAATTTGCTAAACAGAAGGCAAGGCAATTTGCTAATAAGAAAAGAACTTTACGACAACTTTGTCCTGGTGACAAAGCATTTGTTTTGCTACCTTGTAGGGAAAATAGACTCCTTATTTCTTGGAAAGGTCCGTACGATATAATATCGAAAATTTCAGATGTTGACTATATTGTCGATATTAACGGGAAGCATAAAACCTTCCACATCAATATGCTTACGGAATTCCATGAACGTCCTGACTATTTACAGCCTATTTTCCAGGCAACGGACGATTCTCCAGTTCAACATGGTCAATACTCATCACTGTCCGTTATACAGGATGAGGAAACAAGTTTTTCGGATGTTAATCTTCCGCTTCCAATGATCCCACTTCATTCTAGTGAATCATGGAAAGACGTTACTGTTTCTCCTGATTTGTCTCTAGGAGAACAGCGACAGGTTTCGGCTATGTTACAAACATTTCAGGATGTCCTCACTGACATCCCTGGGCAAACTTCAAAGATTCCTTCTTGGTGCACATTTCATAGTGGAAACTGACCAGAAAGCTCTTACAGCTATCCAAAGTAAGAACTTGAAGAGCTCGAGATCAACTCGATACGCGATCGCTCTTCAACCTTTTCATTTTTCGGTACGAGCTATCCGTGGTTCAGAAAATGTGATGGCGGACATTCTGTCGAGATGCCCACATGATGCCACTTAACTGTTAAATATTGGACTTTCCTAACATGTATAACTTTACATCAGTTATTCTTTTTCTTCTATATAAAAATGTGTATACATTTGTAATATATGATTTGGTGATTGTATAAATACTTAGCGGTTCACTTATTTTGATTCACTGCTAATTCTTTGATGATGTTTCTTTTGCCAATCGTGAACTTATGATACCTAATATGAAATGGTTATTGAAATTATTGTATGCATTGTGTCATTGCCAATATGGTAGTAAGCATTGGTGGCAACTCCCTGGAAATGTTTACACTTAGAGAAATACTTTCTCTGAGATGTTGAGATATATATTCTCACCAGTCGACCTATAATGCGACTTTGCCTTAATCTGGCTTTATAAATTCTTGATACTTCTCATCTGCGCATCATATGTGCGTTGGGGGGCCTATTTTATGTGGCTCTCAGAGAGAAAAAAAAAATTTCATTTTTTTTTTCCCGGGGGTTGCGGTAGTCTGTTGCGTACATATTTTTTATATGTCGCACAGATTACAGTTGATACGATTACAAATGAAAATGTAACTATCTGTTTGATAAAAGGATATTTATTTATGAACTTACAACTTTTAAGAAAGGGGAATAACTCAGAATAGTAAATGTGTATTTTATTCTTTGAGTGATCGGTTCCTGTTTTGTTTCCGTGGATTGAACAAGCGGAGGAATCTAGATTTTATATCATTTTATGTCTATTATAGCTGGAAACAGATTGTTCTCGCTTAAGGTTTTGCAGGAATATTGAAAGTCCGAATCTAGGTTTACTGTTTGTCTGTTTGAGACGATTCGGTCTTATATCATGTTATCTTTGTGTGTCTTGGCTGGATTATTTCTTCTTACACGCTCAGCGGATGAAGATAAGAGAGTGTGTTCTTCGGTTATGGAGTCTGGCGGGACGCCAATGTCGAGCGGTCCAAAGTTTTGTGATCTCAAGTTATCATGGGGAAGAAGATTGTGTCTTCTAGGACTGTTTTAGTCTATGTGTTCCCCAGTATTGTTTCTATTACGCCAGAAAAGTGTTTTTTGTGCTTGCTATTGATTCTTGGCCAAGGTAAACGTACTTTTACTGACTTCGTTCCTAGGCTTACGATGGGTTATGTTTAGGCCTACATGAATCTACTTATGTTCAGATGTCAGAACGACATATCGTTTAGCAGCACTAATAATGTTTCTACACAGCAATTATGAGGACAGATAATGCTGATATTGGTGGAAACTTTGATATCCTTATGAAGTGAATCTTTCTAGAAGTTTTGTCGTCTCACCGTTGTGTGAGCGATGTTAAGGACCAAGGAAGCCATCTTGGAATCCGAATTATTGTCAATCATTCATCAGAGAACAGGGATGTCCCTTACTACCCGATAATGATCCAGAGATCATATTTATGAAAGAAAGATCTATTATGGGAGATTTAGCATTTACTCCGAAGATATGTACTAAATGCTATTTGAAGAAATCTCCACGAGAGTACAAGCTACACTCCTGCTAAGAGAGATTCTGTACAGGAGTCACTATGAACATTATGTATAAACTGACGTGATCTGTCAGTACAACCTGATATATATGTGTATTAACTATGGAACTCTGAATGCTTGTCTACAAATGTTCCAGTATGAGGTTATCCAGCATGTATGCTAACTTAAGGTGATACACCATTGATCAACACTATGCTGTTTATGTCGTCATGTGTTCCTGTAACCATACACGTACTGTTCCAGTGTGCGTCTCATTAAACATTATAAAAAGAACACAGTAGTCCCAGTAATCCTTGACTGCTACATGTGAGAGTATGAATATATTGTTACCAAGTTGTCAACTCGTCAGAACCATTCTACCATTCGCGTACAATGTACTCTCACTTCAATGTTTACACTACCCTGTGTAGGTCGAGTTGACCTGTGTTTGTCTTCATGGTGACAGCACCCCTTTGAATACAACAGTACTACCAGCCATCATTGACTTACACTACACCACACCATAATTTTACAGTGGAGTCCAAACTAACAACACTTTACAGCGTTGGCTACTATATCCATTACAAGAGGTTGTAGTAAGAAACAACTACTCTTTACAATTACCTTCGCTTGTGACGGGACTCATCGGTCCATTTATTTTTGAACGATGTGTTGGTCACTCTCCTTTTATGGTAGTATCGGTCATCTGTTCCTTTGAATGATTGAAACCAGTGTTGAGGATTCGTTCGCTGTCCATATAAGGCAAGATTTCTTACAAAACCTTTCTAGAAGGTCTTCAACCATCGTCTCGTTGAATTTCACTCAGGTGTAGGCTTTTCTGCACATGTCTGACTTCCAGGGGTTAGAATCGTCTTCCGCCCAGCGGAGATGCGAGATGATGTACTGAGCAGAGGACAGACGCATTGGCGTCTTGTGATTTTTCATAGGGAAATATATTGTCTTTGTGAGTTAGTTATCTAACTAGACTTTTCCCAGTATTATTCAAGCCGCCTGGAGGCATATGTTTTAGTGGTTGATTCCGAAGAAAGGTAATACCTCTTTATTGAACTTTACGATACCATCTAGTAGTTCGACATTTTGTTGCTCTCTGCTCGCCTGTGTGATTCAAAATTGAAAGGTACTTTGATTAGGATTTCGCCACCGGTATCTTTATACCTGAACAATTTACATATATGGGTCGCTTTAGACCAACAGGACTATTGTCTGTTTTCTAGGATTCGCTATGCCAGCGATTACGCCTAAGTCAAAGGGTTAGACTTAGGAATGTGATAAAGGTCAGTTCGACCTGTACTCCTCAATGCTATTTCTCGTGCAAACGATAACGGACTTATTTATTACACCTGATCTGCCAGCATCAGGAGAGGAGTAATAATTATTATGTATGTGTACTGATGAAATGCAGCTGACACTGTTACACTATTGATAGTAAGGAATATTAATGCATCCAGCTCTGTGCCATATTATTTAGACAGATTTATGAATAATAACTTTATGACACTGTGAACCTTGAACTGTTGTTTACGCTACGACTGATGAGGATTGGATCCTACATGTCTAACAGTTGGCACCAATATCATTTTTGAATGCTGAAAACTATTGAACTGTGAACTTTATGATGTATGTGAAGTAACTGTCGTTGTGGCGTGAAATAAATGATGAAAACGTCAAGAGCAGTTACCTCCTTTATGACTTCGCATGTCACTTTGCCTGTGCTGTAACTCTGTGGACTAGCTATCTACTTTACACACAGCAACAACATAAACCAGATAAGACACCCTACACTACAACTATAATTTAACTGGTGTCGGTAGGGGTAGTAATTGAAGTCAGCCTAAATCCACCCTTATCAATCACATTTTGATCAATAGTAGATGGAGGCATGCATTGCATGACGTGAAAGTAAGAAGAGCTGCAGATGTGCGAAGTGATCATCACCTTGTAGTAGCAAGGCTGAAGGGGAAACTCAGAGCTGCTGGACCAATTGCAATCAGACAGAAAAGATATAACATCATGAAACTCAAGAACTGTTGATGTTGACCAGGAATTCAACATCATTTTAACAATATACAAGGAAAGAAGCAAATCATGCTTGGGAATTCAGGAAAGAAAGAGACAAGATTGGATAACATAAGAAACGTTTAACAACATTGCGATGAGAAAAGAAATGAAAAGAGAGAAAACAGAAGCAAAGTCTTCCAGATTGAAACAAATACACAGTTTAGTCAGCTGGACAAAGAAGTAAAACGTCAAACCCGTACCAACAAAAGGAAATTCTTGATGACCTTGCAAGGCAGGCAGAAGAGGCAGCACTGAGAAATAAAAAAAGCAAAGTTTATAAAATAACTAAACCTATCAGTGAAAAACGAGGTGCAAACAATATAACTTTAGTAAGAGACAAGCAAGGAAATATCATCACCACAGCACAGGGGCAGGACACAAGATGGGCAGAGAACTTCAGAGAAACACTGAATAAGGAACCTCCAGAGACGCAGCTGAATGTTTCTGTGGCTGAAAGTGACCTAGACGTTAATACAGACATTCCACCAAGAGAAGAAATCACCACAGTTATCAAAGGGTTAAAGAATGGAAAAGCGACTGGACACGACAATGTGAATGCTGACTTATTCAAAGCAGACCCTGAACTAGCAGCATAACTATTAGAACCACTATTTGCACAAGTCTGGAAAAGAGAGACAACACTAACAGAGTGGAGTAAAGGAATAATAGTCAAATTGCCCAAGAAGGGCGACCTTGCAGACTGCAACATCTGGAGAGGAATTTCTCCCCTCTCAGTTCCCAGTAAAATACTAGAGAATCCAGAGAATTTCAAAAGCAGTTGACCATAAACTGAGGAAAGAACAATCGGGGTTTTTTTTTTTTTTATAGAAAGAACAGCAGATGTGCAGATCATATATTCAACCTCAGGAACATTATAGAGCAACGCTCAGAGTAGCAGAGACAGCTATACATTAACTTTATTGATTTTGAAAAAGGCTTTTGACAGCATACACAGGGATAGCTAGTGGTAAATGCTGAGGGCTCATTGAATTCTTAACTCCATTGTTTCCATTATAAAAAGCCTCTATTCTTACTTTACATGCAGTGTTGGGTTGAGCAACGTAACTTTCGAGGTGAAGACAGGAATACGACAGGTATGCGCCCTATCAACAACTATTTTTGACAGTCATAGACTGGGGGATGCGTCAGACAACCCAAGGTGGTCCAAAAGGAATTAGTTGGACAACATTTTCTACACTGGAAGACCTGGAATATGCAGGTGACACTGCAGTACTCGCACATTCACATTAACACATCCAAGAAAAAAATCGATAGACTGAATACGTATAGCCAGTAGGTGGATCTGAACACCATTCTCAAGGAGACAGAGGTCATGACACTAAATGTGGACAATCTTGAGCCAATAACATTTAGGAATCAGAAGCTAGAACAGACAGGCACATTTACATATGTAGGATGCAAAGTAACACCAGACGCGGAACAGAATAAATAAAGCGAGAACAGCCTTTGCTAGTCTTAAGAACATCTGGAAGTCTTCCCAGTACAGCACAGACACCAAATTAAGATTACATGAGAGCTGTGCTTGTCTATGATGCAGAATGCTTGAGAGTAACAGAGAAGGAAATGTCGAAACTGTTTTCTTTCCACACAATGTGCCTAAGGAAAATTCACTGAATCTTTTTCCCGAATATTATCATCAACCACGAACTACTTATCCGGAGTAACCAAGAGGACATGCACACCCTCATTGCTGGCAGACGCTGGAGTTGTGTTGGCCAATTATTCAGAAGAAACCCTGATGCCATTAAAAGAACAGCTATGCTATGGGCCCCCGAAGGAAAGCGAAAAAGAGGCCGACCAAAAACAACTTGGCGGAGAACTGTGGAGGCCGAGACGCAAAGAATGAACTAGAGCTGGGGCACTGTACAAAGGATGGCCGCCTACCGAGCAAAGTGGAAGCAATTTGTTGCTGCCCTACAAGACACCACCAGGCGTGATATTTACTGACTGCTTTGACAGTCTGCGGCTAAAGATCAAAGAAGAAAGAGAAGAACTAACATTCCAGATTTTACCCATTTGATGACACATAGACAGCAAATTATATTTGTAATGACATACGAAAAAAAAAGAATTTAAGCGGTTGATATGTGAATATAAAGAATTATTTGAGGAATGAGAGCTGGAACAGTAGAAAACAAATATAATTGTCTTAGACAAACTTACAACGAACATAGTGTTAATACAAAAGATAAAAATTCATCATCATCAGCTGTCATCTCCACAACAAAGGTTCTCTGCAATGAATCTCCAACGTCTTCTGTCTCTTCTCTTGATGGTGCACTCTGATAGACTCTTTCAGGGGGACAGCACCTAACCTTGTCTGACAACTCTTTTTATGTCTAGGTATGGTGAATAATTCCTTCCAGATCTTACTGTGGCAGTTTGCTCCCAATAAAGGTTATTGAGTATTCTTATATCTTTTCCATCAATACCTATGTCTTCGAGGCATTCAATTATTTTCCCATGCTGGACTCTGTCAAAAGCCTTCTTATAGATAAAAATTAGACGAATAAAATATTTTTGATACATAAAGAGGCATAATATTTTGTTAAAAGGTATAATACAAGGAAAATTAGATAGTCAAGGACGAGATAACGATAGCACTAGGGGAGGTGGAAAGTATGAAAAGGAACCTCCAACGCAGTCTTTCGCCTTTGTCATTATCGAAAGTAAGCTATCCTGCTTACGTAAGCTAAAGTTGGTTCGTACATCGCTTCTTATGCTTAAAGGTACAAGTGTATTGAATCAATCAAATCTGCTTCCCAAAAGGCATACGTTTTTAACAAACACATGTCAAGTCCTCCTGTCGCAAGCCATCATCTCATAGTCTATCCATGTCCTTTTCATTTCTAGCTCCAGTTCTCTTCCCCATGTATTCTTCAGTCTGCTTCTATTTCTTTTACGCTGGGGATTCCAGATAAAGGCGGCCTGGTAATGCTAACAACAGATTTCCGCAACGTGTGTCTAATCCATCGTCTCATCTCTTGTTCCACTTGTACATGTCTGGTTGTTGTCCTCAGTTCCATGTTGGTGACCTTGTACCATTTTTACATCCTTCATTTTCTAAAATCAAGCAGCACGTATTATAACAGGGGCCCTAAAGTCCACAAAAACCAACCATATGGAAAACATTTCAGGGCTACAGTCAATGGAGGACAGACGTGACAGCAGAGTCTTACAACAAGCTGAAAAATTTAAGAGACTCGAAGGACAGCCCATGTTCCAGAGAATGAATAGGCTAGGAAGCAGGCTCAAGCGAATTAACTCTTAGTATACGAGCGGCCTTTCATGACTACCATTACAGATTTTGCAATAAATAATTTATTTATAAAGATAACATAAGTGTTATATATCAAAATGTGAAGAAATGAAACCCCTATATCATGCACGTAACTAAATTGTTCAGTGGTTTTAAACATGCATTCAGCTATAAATTTTCGCTATTGACGGGGATCGATCATCGGCCTCTCTAGAAGGCCGCTCGTATACTAAGAGCTAAATGTGTGGCCCAAGCGACAGAAAATATTATCAAAAATACCGTGCTAGCAAGCTCAGTTGCAAAGAAAATACAAACAAGCACAACTATCTCACTCTGGAAAATAAGATGCTTTCCTGAGCTAAAACCTGATATTCCAGGCATTGAAAGTAAGTTATACAGACAGAAACACAAAGAAAGTGTATAGTGACCAAGTCTATTGATAAAAACCTCTGAGCAAAGCTTTGGACACATGCATATTCTGATGGTTCAGCAAAACACACAGTTGAAAATAGGGGTGCTAGCATCCTCATAAAATTACAGAATAGAATCCACTCTATTTGAATTTCCTCTGGCAAATACTGCAATAATTTTAGTGCTGAAGCAGAAGCACTGAAACAGGCAGTGGAAACTCGTATTGAATGCAAAGCACAGGCAGAAAAATAGATAGTAATCTTTACAGATGCCCTCTCAGTAATATCAGCACTGAAGAGCCATAATCATAAAGGATTGAAAGATCTGGCCAAATGCTTCAACAAGTGCACAATCCAGTGGATACCAGCCCAATGCAACATACCAGGAAATGAGGAGGCAGACGAACATGCTAAGGAAGGAGGTGCCTTACAACAAAATGATATAGAGACAACTTACGCAACGGCAAAGACTACTATAAAGGCTACATTCAAGTCCAAATGGGAATGAGAGCACTCAGACCATTTAAAAAAATGATGCATATCATCAGCTTTCTAGGAAAGAACAGGTCATCATTTTTTTAGCTACGCACTAGACACAACAGATTGAGATACCATCTATACCACAAATACAAAACTTGTGCAACAGATCTCTGCACCTGCGGTACCAGCCCAATGACAATCGAACACATGCTGCAGTCCTGCTCAACTTACATCAATGAACGAAGTATCATATGACAACAACCTACTTCTGTAAACGAAAAACTGTTTGGAGATGTCGGGAACCTTGAGTTGACTACTGCCTTTATTAGAGTCATAAATGTGGAAGTCTGAAGGCGAACGAGGAAGAAGAAGAAGAAGAAGACATCCTTCATTTCTACCCAAGCACACATTTATGAAAGTTTGTAACTTCTTCGTTGTTGTTGTTCTCCATGTTTCAGATCCATACTAGAGAATTGGCCTAACATTTGTGTTGAATCTTACCTCTGTGTTGCACTAGATTTCTTCTAATTTCCATATATTTCCCCATGCAATAAAATCTCTTAATTCATTTGCATTATTGTTTTGAAAGCACTTTATATTCATCAAATTCTGTGTATAGGGGTGACAATATATTTTTGTGATTCCATGTACCGTATTGTAGATGTGCTTCTTCAAGCGCACTTTTGTAATCGCTTCTGTCACATATTTGATCTTCTCTTTTTCGTATTTTCTTTCTCTCTGCCACCATCTATTTATTTCTTCATTTTTCCACACCTAAAATTGTGCCGCGCTACTCTTTAGATTGTGTACCTCTGTTCATACTGCGATCGTGTCATTTCACGGCTAATTGACCATCTGCATGGATTAATTGTAATCGCTTAAGTTGTTGAACCAGACTGACTTCATACGGTAAAAGTGAAAGTAATTGTTGACTTTCTACGTAATTTTTTTCTCGCAGGCACGCATGCCCGTCTAGGAGCATTGTTCGCTACAAACGCGTGCAGACATTTTGTCGGAGACTATATAAGGAAGACCAGATGTTGTCTATGAAAAATGTATGTGTGCAGCGATATATCGCTGCATATTCTTCCGGGACCACAGAAAGTACAAGAGATAATTGCATAAGCACTTCTGTCCAAAAGTTTAAGTAGTAATTATTACCGATAAACCCGTCTGCGGAGACAAATTAGCGAGGACACTTTCTTGCACCTGAGATTACAAATCTTATTTGAAATGTAACCAAAGGGTACCGGAATGAGCCATTAAAACACAAAGGTAAAGGTAATAACTGAAGCCCCGACCCACTTCATTTCTTGCTCATGGATTGGATCAAATGAGAGCAAGAAATATACATTCGTTCTAATTAGAAGCCGGTCAGAAAACATGATGGACGCGTGGCAGGATTATTGCCATATAACGTTGCACAATTCGAGCTATACGGCACTGCATTCCAAGATCGTCAAAGTAGAAAGCCCTGACAAAGCAAAGAATGAATAGGATTCTGAATTAAAGGACAGTGTTCGAGGCATCATCATCAAGTTGGCAAGACTAATTACCTAAGCAAGAAGTCTAGAGTTCCAAAAAGTTATTGGGGTGAGTTGAAACAATATTTTGTACTTTGAATTGGACATGTTTGCACTTGCTGGTTTTTATACAGGTGCATACAAGAGTTGTAACCTCAGCATGTGAAAATAATATATTAATGAACGACCACAGCAAAGCACTGGTGATTGCTTCGTGCTAGTTCTCACAGGGAACCAAAAGCAGAGGTAACCCCAGACTCCGAATGGAGCGAGGAGTGGATGATGAGGACATCATGTGTATATATTTATTATCATTTGTAATACGTTATACGTATACTTAGACACGTTCACCCAGGCACAAGCCATTGCATTCTCCGCTCTCCAAGCATACCTTTTGCTCAGACTAACTGAAAATTACACATTAAAGTTTTAAGTGAATATTAAAAAAATATTAAGTTGTATGTAGCATTTTTATTTTTTTTTTAATATATAAATTTAATATAATTAATTTTAAAAGGATGATTTTAATTGTATTCTCGGATTTACAAGATATGATATGCATCATGGATATTGTACAATAAAACAGACTGCAAGGTCCTTTCTATTTGATCATGCGCCTTAATCGGGACCTTGTGTCTAGGTTGACACTGGCGCGCATCGCCAAAAAACACTAAAACGAGGCAACATTTTTTAAAAATCAAAAAACTCAAAGCTAAACAATACACCTGAACGAGAGTCTTCGTTATTTTGACACGTGTCCTAAAACATTCGACGTCATCTACGTGTCTATGTTGAATGGGTCGCGTCTCGCCAAAAAGAGAACCTTGTATTTACAAATTACAGCTTGAACAGTCACTAAGTCTTTTATATTAAAAGTATGTATCACAGAAAATAATAATCGTGTTTTTTTGTTTTTTTTAAACAAGCAACAATGTAAATATGTTTGAAAAGAACGTGCTACAAAAGACAGAAGTAAAACACATTTAAAAAGGACGAGTTGGACTATTAGTTCCTCACGCGCCAGCTCGGAAATGTGTCTTATTAATTTGCTTCTTGCTAAAACTCGGAAACAGAATAGAATTACTTGTGCGGTTCCATCATAAGAGAATTTTATGGGGAATACACCTCAACACATTTACTCGGTCTTTTATATTAGGGGAATTTTAATGTTTTACACGCGGTAATATAATGGACGGATGAACAAAGCGTGCCACGACAAAATGATGCAAACATTAAAAAATTACGATGCTCACGAAACTTTACAGAACCACTTGCTTGCCCTTCCAGTAGTTCTACTGCAAGCACACTTGCCCAGAAAGATACAGATTGACATAAATAAACCTCCAACCAATATTACACGCGTGCAAGTACAAACACAGCTTCAGAATTACAAAACAATCTGAATAACAGTTAAAACATAAATAAATCATCGAGAAAAATATTGCAGTGCAGCAACTAGAATGTTGCTCCAAACCTAAACTAAAGAACTTTTTTTAAAAAAAAAAAAAACCTTTATTCAGGTAAATATATCAATTTACAAAGAATTTTTACATTATCACATGTTAAAAAAGACAAAGACTAAAAACCCCCCCCCCCCCCCTACCCTTCCCTCCCCCAGCCTAGCATTGCAACAAGTCAATATTAAAACAATATACCAAATTATAAACAATATCACATAATAAACCATACTAACGATAACCCCCCCCCCCCCCTCCCCCCTCCCCCCAAATAACTTTTATTCAAGTCAATGTTCACATGGATGATGAATGGAGGGGAAATGATTGATGGTACATTGACTAAATGATGATGACACTCTACCATGAGGTGATTAGTGAAGACATAAATGATAAATGATATTTATATTGCTTGATATTTACAGAAGTATTTATAAATAAAGCTACTTGCTTCACATTGTATAGTTAAACAAAGAAGTATTTAATTAAGCAACAAGAAATATTTTAAAAGTTGTTCTGTTATGTTTTTTGTTATTTGTTCGTATATCTGTGAAAATATTCTACTGTCGTAATGTATGCCGTCATGTACTGCCCTATTTCTACATATCCACACTAAGTATCTAAATTCTGCTAATAAAGTTAAGAGTTTAAGCTCCGTCTGTCTCGGTAAAGTCGGTAAAGTATTCAACATGACCACTTGATACATGTTGAGTGATTGCGGTGTTTTGGAAGCTATCAGTGTTCTTAGTTTATTTAATGTGGGGGCCACTGTTTTACATGTGTAAAACAAGTGGTCCTCTGTTTCTATTGTGTTGTTACTGCACAGTTTACACCTTGGTGGCGCCTTGCCTGCTTTCATTGCTGAATGCTTACTCATGATAGGTGTTAAACCGTACAGTAACCTAAATGTAACTTGTTTGGCTTGTGGCTTGACGTCTATTGCATGGATGTTTGTGAAGCTTTGTGTGTAGTCTGTTATGAAAAGGTTGTACCCTCGTTTTATTCGAGTACCTAAGTGGTGTTCCTGTGCTCCTACTAAAAGTTTGTATATGAGTTTAGTGTCTTGTTTTATTAACTGTTCATTCCCTTTTAGATTTTCTATGCATATCCTATAAAAAGGTGGTGGGGTGTCAAAGGAATGTGGTTGGTTGTTTTCTAGTTTGTGTAACTTAATTAGCCTAAGTCCGATATAGTAATATGCTAGGGGGTACAAGCTTGGGGTTTTAATTATCTCCCCTATATATTTAATCCTTAAAGCTTTAATTTTAGTGTTGATATCTTGTAAAGCTATCCCCCCTTTATGTTTGGGCTGTATTAGGGTTAAATGTTTAATGCTTTTAAAGGTGCCCTTAAAAATGAAATTTCTAATTAGTACATTTATTTTAGTTACCACTGACTTTGGCATAATCTGGATATTTGCTGTATATATTATTTTAGGCATAATGAAGCAGTTCACTATGATACTTCTCCCGAAAATAGTAGCTGTCTTGTATTTATATTTCTCTAACATGTTTTGAATTATATCTACTAACTTTACCCATGTCTGTGTATTAGGGTCGTGGGGGCTACAAGAATAGTTTATCCCATAAATTTTGATTCTGTTAACTTGCGTTAAGTGAAAGGGGAAATCTGTCTTATTTGCCCATTTACCTAATCCCATTAAACTAGATTTTTGAATATTTAGTTTGGATTCGTTAGCGTATCCAAACTCTGTAAAGGTTTCTAATATCTTTCTTATGGAATCTACAGTTGCTGGAAGGAATAAAGTATCATCAGCATACGCTAATGATTTTCTTTCTCCTTGCCCGGGTACAAAGGTCCCCGTGATGTTTACATCTTGTCTTATTTTTTCCAGCACTGGTTCTAGTGTTAAAACGTATAACAGGGGAGACAAAGGGCAACCCTGTCTCACTGATCGTGTCAGCCTAACTGGGTCACTTAAACTGTGATTAATTAGTATTCTACTGTGGGGTTTTTTATATAAGATCTCTATCCATGTTCTAAAGTATGTACCTATGTTGTTTGCTTGTAAAGTTTTGTGTAGGAAGGAATGTGATACCCTGTCAAAGGCTTTTTTCCTGATCTAGTGATAGTATTGCACTTTGACACTGTCTATCATGCGTGTATGTAATGAAATCCCTTATGAAGTGTGTATGTCTACAAATGTTCCTACCATGTACACTACATTGTTGGTCAGGATGAACCAAATTCTTCATGAATAATTTAAGTTTCAGAGTGAGAGCTTTGGCTAAGATTTTATAATCAGTATTTAAAAGCGAAATAGGCCTGTAATTTTTTATTGACTTTCTGTCAGCATTATCTTTAGGTATTAAAGTAATAAAGGATTCATTTAAACTATTCGGAAGCTCTCCTTTCTGGAAGGCTTCCTCAAATACTTTAATTAAAAGGGGGCCTAAAATTGGGAAAAAGAAAAAGTAAAATTCTGCCGTTAACCCATCTGGGCCGGGTGATTTATTTTTCTGGAAAGTACTGATCGCTTCCCTTAAGTTTTCTAAAGTTAAAGTTTCATCTAATTTCTTGCTCTCATCATCACTTAAACGTTTTGTGTAGTGTAGAAATTTATCCTGTATGTTTACGTTAGTTGGTTCTTTAGCGTATAATTTTGTGTAATATTCAAAAAAAAGCGTGTCTAATATTAATGTCTTCTGTCCGTTGTTTCACATTCATGTCAAATATTTCCTGGATCTGCCTACTGTGTTGTACATTTTGTTCAATCGCTAAATATTGTCTACTGGGTGTTTCTTGTGTAATAGTATTTAATTTTGACCTAAGGAGAGCCCCTTGGTATGTGTGTTGTTTGTACAGGTCTAATTTCTCTTCTAAAGTATGAATGTGTGGGTTAGATTTGTCTATCAGTTTAGTTAAACTTATTGCGTCTTCCAATATATTTTGTTCCCTCTTAAAAGCCCTGTGTATTGTTGTTGCTAAAGTCTGTGTTCTGTCCCTTATTGTGTTTTTTAGCAGGTCCCAATATTCTGCAATGTTGTTATTGGGGATATCCTGTGTGTAACCCTGAATGAGTTGTGTTATTGTATCTGTGAAGAAGGTATTTGTTAGCAAGTTATTGTTGAATTTCCAATGCGGGGATCTCTTTAATTTTGTATATGTGTGTCCCGTACTTAGAACTGTGTATACTGCTTGGTGATCTGTAAATTTAAGCGTGTTTTTATATGGTAAGTTTTGTGTATATTGTAATTATTGGATGCGTAGAACCTGTCCAGTCTTGAGGCCTGTCTAAAATATGGGTTTGTCTTGTCGTGAAATGTGAAAGCTTGTGTGTTCGGTTGTAGTTTTCTGTAAACGTCTACTAAGTCATGTGTAAAGTTTTCTTTTCTTCTTTCCACTCTGTAAAGTGTCAGTCTGTATGCTCTGTAAGGAAGAGTGGTGTGTTGTTGAGATCAGGCATGCTCCAGTCTACCCAGCTGTAAATGGGTAACTCACCCTAGTCCTGAGTTAGGGAAGGCAAAGTCTCCAGGGGAAGCAGGCCCTAAACTTGGTCACTCCAACCGACGCAGGATGGTGTATGTATGAAGTAGAAGTGTAGAGTGTGATTACCGCGAATGGTGTACTGTTCGTGTGCTGACCAATATAACCACTCATACACTTGTGTCTACAAGGCACCAATGCAGACTGCTGGAATCTTTGTTTACTCAATTTATTCAGACGTACACACTGGGACATACGAGTACATCATGGTATGTTGACATATCAATTTGTAGGTATACATAGCAGATCTGAAGTCATGACACATTCAGAAATAATGGGCAGTACATCAAAAGTTCAATGTCATGATACATTATGGCCGCATCCCCCTATCTGACTAAACGCGTCAGTGAAGGCAGATCGGTAAATAACTAAAGTTACTTGACGTCCATAGTTTGTAGTATATATTATGAAACCACGAAAGGGGGTTTCTAGCAAGATTGAGATCTCCCTGTCACTGTCCGATAATAGGATAAATAATCTGTTCTCTTGGCAGTGATCAAAACATATGATGACCGAAATCTAACATGGCTGCCTCCCTGAGTTGTCGTTCACTCATTCATAGGAAGGAGAATATAAGCCAGAGTTAATTTATAATGGGTATATAAATGATTTCATAAATGTTTCCATACAGCTCTACGGTGATCAGGTTAATTCACGTAGCCATAACCGCTGCAGGAAAGTCTGTCATCTTCGTCGATACAAAACACGACCCTAGCGATACGAAGCACAATGTTCCATCTAGGTCGAATCGACATGAGATCATCAAAATAGGGTCTGGCAATACATGGAGTCCGAATTATACATTGTACCGTACCTTAGGAGAGTCTCTAACATAAACTATAGTAGAGATACCATCTCCTTTAGAAGAAAACCACTTCATGAATCATATTTCCTTAAGAATCTACCAGCCCTTTGAAAAGTGCGTACCCGCCATTATCACGGTACATCGGAACTCATCACGACTTGTCAAGACAACTCATACTTCCGCTAGACCGGAATAACAAGAATCTAGTCCCGCCTACCCATCCAAAATATACAATATAGGACTGATTCTACTTGTACTAATAATATGTAATACATATGAATTCAGGCCATAAACATAATAAGCAAATTAATCTATTTTCTGGCCCTAAAAATAAGTACAAATATAAGAGCAATATCCTTGCGCCGGATCAATATCCAGAACGATTACTCCTATAATCAAAAGTGTGAATCAAACATGGATTATCTCGCTTTCCCCACAGACAGCATTTTCATACACAAAGGAATGAATGTCTATATTTTTCCCATATTAAATAGCCATATCGATTTTTGTAATATGTGCGTCAAAATATGCACGCAACAGATTACCACACCCCTCGGGAAAAAAAAAAATGGTACATTTTTTTTTTTTTTTTAAATCCATCTAGGAGCAACATACAATAGGCTCACAACGCACCAATACAATGCGCAGATGATAAGCATAAGTTTTATGACCTTAGAGAAAGTACTTCTCTAAGTATAAATATTTCCAGAGAGGTGTCACCAACGCATACTACAATATTAGCAATGACACAATTTCCACATTAGTTTATACATAAATTTCATCTAAGATATCTTAACATCATGATCATCAAAGACGAAAAACATTGAAAGATCAGCGGTGAATAAATATCAATGAACCGCTAAGTAGTGTTACAATCAATATATGATATATTACATATGTGTACACATTTCAACATAGAAACAACTGTATCAAAGTTGTATAACAGTTATGAATCATGTGGGCATCTAGACAAAATATCTGCCATCACATTTTCTGACCCACGGATAGCTCGCACCGAAAAATGAAATGGCTGTAGAGCAATCGCGTATCGCGTTGATCTCGCGCTCTTCAGATTTTTACTCTGAATAGCCGTAAGAGCTTTCTGGTCAGTTTCCACAATGAAATGCGCGCCCAGAAGAAATCTTTGCAGTTTAAGGATTGACCAAACCATAGCCAATAATTCACGGTCTAGGACCGAGTAATTCTTCTCTGCGGCATTTAATTTCCGAGAAATATACATCACAGGATGCAGAGTTCCAGAGTACTCTTGCATTAGTGCAGCTCCAATCCCGGTGGATGAAGCGTCACTACGAAGAATAAATGTCTTATCCTTAGAAGGCAATACTAGGATAGGTGAAGTAGAAAACATAGTTTTAACCTTATCCAAAGAGGATTGACATTCTTGAGTCCAATGGACTACATTAGGAGACCCTTTCTTTAGCAAGGAAGAAAGAGGTGACATAATGGAGGACAGATTCGGGATGAATCGTCCATAAAATTGTATTAGACCTAAGAGACTTCGCACTTGCTTTTTAGTCTTAGGAATAGAAATGTTAAGTATCTTACTTGTATTATGGTCTTCTGTTTTTAGGAACCCATGACCAACACGGTGTCCTAAGAAAGATATTTCGCTAAAACCAATACATGCTTTCGATGGTTTCGCTGTCAGGTTATGCTCGCGTAAGATAGACAATAGTTCATTTATACCATTATAGTGATCGTTCCAAGTATCACTGAAAAGACAGATGTCATCAAGATACGCAATGACATCTGAGCGATGAGATAGGATTCGACGCATCATGCGTACAAATGTTGCAGGGGCGTTCATAAGACCGAAAGGTATGAAATTCCATTGGAATAGACCCCTAGGCGTCGAAAAAGCAGTAAACGGTTTGGCGTGTTCGGATAGTGGAACTTGCCAATATCCCTTAGACAAATCGAGTTTAGTAAAGAAGTGAGAATTCTATAGTCTCGTAAGTAGCTCTTCTAGTAAAGGCATAGGTTCAGCATCGAATTTAGTCACTTGATTCAATTTGCGATAATCCACGCAAAGACGTATGTTATTGTCTTTTTTCCGTACTATAACCATCGGCGAAGAATATGCTGATGTGGATGGTTCAATAATTTTTTAACTCTATCATCTCATCTAACTCTTTCTCTACCTGTGCTTGAAAATGTATCGGGATAGGATACGGTCTGACTCTTATAGGACTATGGTCAGTAAGAATAATGTCATGTTGAATGACATCAGTTTGACCAGGAATGTCAGTAAGGACATCCTGAAATTGTTCTAACATAGTAGAAACTTGTTTCTGCTCTCCTGGAGATAATTCTGGAGAAATTGCAACATCTTTCCATGATTCATTAGAGTGAAGAGGAATCATTGGAAAAGGTAAATTTACATCCGAGAAACTCGTTTCCTCATCCTGTATTACTGACAGAGATGAGTACTGTCCATGTTGGACTGGAAAATCGTCCGTTGCCTGGAAAACAGGTTGTAAATAATCAGGACGTTCATGGAATTCCGTGAGCATGTTGATGTGGAAGGTTTTACGCTTCCCGTCAATATCGACGATATAGTCAACATCGGAAACTTTTGATATTATATCGTAAGGACCTTTCCAAGAAATGAGAAGTCTATCTTCCCTACAAGGTAGCAAGACAAATGCTTTGTCACCTGGACAAAGTTGACGCAAACATCTCTTTTTATTGGCAAATTCCCTTGCCTTCTGTTTCGCAAATTCAGAAGAAGCAGTTGCCAATTTGCATGCTTCAATAATCTTGTGTCTAAGTGCGATGACATATTCATAAGAGGATTTTGTGTCATCGACAATATTATCAGCAGTTATAAGATCATGAAGTAAGGACATAGGACCTCGCGGTTTCGCGCCAAAGACAAGTTCAAAGGGAGAAAATCCTGTATGTTCGTTGGCGACCTCTCTATATGCAAAGAGAGCCGCGGGTAAAACCCTATCCCAATCCTGAGGATGATCTTCCGTTATCTTACCTAGTAGGTTTTTCAGAGTTCTATTCAAACGTTCCACCATCCCATTGGACATAGGATGATAAATACTACTCAGCGATCTCTCTATCTTCAGAGTCGACATTACTTGAGACATGGTATCCGATATGAGTTGGGTACCATGGTCGGATAATATTTCTGCTGGAAACCCCAGACGAGAAAATATTAACCAAAGAGCATCTGCGACATCAGCAGTAGTTATGCTCTTTAGAGGAACAGCCTCCGGCCAACGTGTGCACATATCAACACACGTCAAAATAAATTGGTGTCCTCTAGCAGACTTTATCTTAAATGGACCAATGATGTCTATCGCCATTTTTTGAAATGGCCGAATGGGAATGTCTGCAGCCTGAATAGGTGCATCATGGCGTGGACCTCTGGATTTAATCTCTTGACATACTTTACAAGATCGACAATAGATTCGTATGTCCTTATTCACAGCAGGCCAAAAGAAAGATTGAAGAACTCTAGCTTTAGTACGGGAAAAACCCATATGTCCAGCACACTGCGAATCATGAGCGTGCTGTAAGATTTTAACTCTCATATTTTTAGGCACAAGGATTTGAGAATGAATGGACTTAGCGGAGTCTTGTACCATACGTACAAGTACGCCATTCTTCATCGTAATCCAAGATTTACGATTTGTATCCTTATTCGGATCACCTTTTGTTGCCAGAGTAAAGAATTTCTTTAGAGTAGGATCATCTTCCTGCTGTTTGATAAAGGAATCGTGGGAAATCTCCAAGGGATCATCTTGGATCTGCGCATCATTATCTTCAGAATGTGAAGATTGTGGCATATTAAGAGCTTGAGCCCTAGTGATTACTGCATTAGCCGATTGCATATTAACATTTTCCCAATTAGAAATTTGCTGTGGAGTGCATTCTTTCACCCCGTGAATGCGACCGATGATAAGATCAGCGATCGGATTCGGCAAGAGACATGCTTGCACCTCTCCTGTAAAGAAAGGCGTAGCAATATTGATAATGGCAGTGGAGTACTTCTCCAATGTGCCACCAAATGTTACACATTTGACTATATTGCCTGTAGCTCGAGAAGGATTTACGAGTGATTGCCTCACTCCAATGGTAGTGCACCCCGAATCGAAAAGAATTGATACCGGAGTACCATCTATTAGGCCCCTATTAAAGACAAGAGCACCCCTTCCATTATGCGCAATTGACGCATGGAGAGCGGGAAGCGGGTGACCGCAGCTTAAAGTAGAAACTGTGGTTGGATCGAATAATGTTTTGCATTGCGAACACTCAGATGCTCTAGCAAAATCGAAAGCGGAATTTGCTACACTGTTGGAGTCTTTTTTATCATTATTCTGATTATCGGTGTCGTGGAACTCCTGTTGTGCAGAGTTAGCCTGGTAATAAGATTTACCATGTCTTTTGTGTTGTGATCTACCTCGGTTATAATTGTCTCTATAATTATTATTGCCTCTGTTATAACCCCTATTTGGGTTTGAATCATAACATTCATGATCATAATCATCATGCTCATTATATTGAGTATCCCTGTAATATTGTTTCTTTTGTCTCCATGAAGCACTTGGGTAGTTCCTATAGCTACTCCCTTTCCGAGAATTTCTAACATTATGGGTACCCCTCGCGTGTCGAGGACTATCAGCCCGATTCCAGTTCTTCAAAGAAGAACCCTGATTTGAGTGGTTATCTTGGTTTTGATACTTATTCCAATTAACCTTTTTATCAAATTTATTTTTAGCTCCTTGGAATTTGTGTGAGTAATTCTGATTATATTCTGTTGCCGAAGCAACTGGCATACTCTCTTTAATGTTAGAGATACTAAGAATCATGTCAGGGTGTGCCGTGGCATACTGGTCACAATATTCTTCCATTTGCTTTATTGTACCAGGTTTACGCTCATGTAAGAACTCTAGGAATGATTTATTTACAGAAGACATGACCTTGTCTCTTAGCAATAAATCCGTAAGACCATCAAATGTTTTCTCTGTTTTGGATAATTCAATCCATCGTGAAAGTGTAATTCGTGCTTTTGAGATGAAATCTGAGAATTCTACACCTACCTCAGGTCTCATTGTTTTAAACAAAAGACGATAACCTTCTTCAGACAGCTGATATCTCTTTATCAAAGCTGCCCTAACAGCATCATAATTATCTTTGTCGGCCTCTTCAACAAAATATAACTTACTCAGAGACTCCCCTTTTAGATTTTCAGACAACTGATTCACATACTGTGATTTGTCAACATTATGAGATCGACAAGCCCGTTCAAATCTAGAAAGCCAAAATGTTATGTCATCACTGGTAGGGTTAAACGCTGGTACTTTGACCTTGTACACAAAGGGTTTACCATTACCACCAGATGCCTGATTAACATTACTCATACATGTCAATTTTAATTTCTCTAATTCAAACTCATGTTCTCTTATTGCTTTTCTCTCTTCAGCTTCTCTATCTAATCTTCTCTGTTCTGCAGCAGCTTCTAATTTTTTCTGTTCTGCAGCAGCAGCAACTTCTAATTTTTTCTGTTCTGCAGCAGCTTCTAATTTTTTCTGTTCTGCAGCAGCTTCTAATTTTTTCTGTTCTGCATCAGCTTCTAATTTCTTCTGTTCTGCATCAAATCTCCTTTCCTCCACTTGCATCTGCAATTTCTTAAGTTCAGCAGCAGTATCAGCTTCTTTTTCTAATCTTTTTTCTTCAGCCAGAGCTTTTTTTTCTTCAGCAGCAGCTTCTCTTTCTAATCTTTTTTCTTCAGCCAGAGCTTTTTTTTCTTCTATTTGAAGTTTTCTCTCCTCAGCCGCAGCTTTTTTTTCCTCAGCAGCAGCTTTTCTTTCTTCAACAGCAGCAGCAGTTTTTTTCTCTTCTGCAGCTAATGCTTTGTCATATTGAGCAACAGCCCATTGTTCTAAGTCTTTTCCAGTCTTATCAAGAGATTTTCCTTGTGCAATGAAATAATCTAATGTAGACATATTGTCTTCTTAAATCAGAAACCTGAAAAAGTAAATAAATTACCCTATTTCACTTTAATGGGAGACAAGTCTATACCATAGACTTAGTCTTAGTCCAAACTTGTATGGTTTATAATAACCAATGATAACTTGAGTACCTGTGGACAACAATAACTGTATCTCAAATACTGTGGGAGACAAGCCTTACAAAGGTCTTGTATACCTCAATGTAATCAAAGATCACTTGAGTACCTGTGGAAAAAATATTTCCCTTTACCAATCACTTTGGGGGACAAGCCTTACAAAGGTCTTGTACATTTTGTTTTATAACAATAACAATCATAAAGTACTGATCTGTACTATACTATCAGTGTATACCACTATACGTCATATGTCAACTAAAGACATTACAAAGGACAAACAAGAAAAGACAATATGAACACATTTGCAGAGATCAAATTAAATTAAATAGGAGAAATGAAAAAAAATGATCACAGAAACCGTGATGATAACTGCCATAATATAACAAGACAAATACGCCACAGTGTATAAACATAAGGGTGTAAAGAAATCAAAAATAGAAAAGATGAGACCTACAATTATACAAACAAATCAAACAAAACTAAGGAACACAAAATTATTAACAAAAACAACGAAGAAAAGAACACCTCATCACAACTAACAGAAATAGCAGCAAATTGTTGCTAACAAATTTCCAATTAAGAAAATGTGTACCTATAGAATACTAGTACCAGACCAATGTCACTCGGCATACCTTGTACTAGTCACACAGAACATAAACTAATTTAATACATAACAAATAACATGTAAGCATAAATAGCATATAGCATACAATATAATTTATGTCATGAATGGAATGTGTTGCAGGTATAGTGTTGTAAAGCAGGCACAGTTTATTTTAATACTAATAACTTGCCACTTTATTCAGTAATAGATTTAATTTTAAACTATTACACTGTCAATTTTTCTCTGTTGAGCATATGAAGATCCAACGATGAACTATGCACTTTATGTTCAACAACACTGTGATTCTTCTGTACGTTGAGAAATGTCAACAATACTGCTCCAGATATTTTCTACACTTGATACCACTGTCCTGTGTAATACTGTCTGTACAGCGAAAAACTGTCAACAAGCGCTGACCTAGATACAGCATCCTATCGGTAATACAGGTCAAGCTGACATCGACTGTATAGCTGTCCTACTGGTGTTGATGTGTTCAAACAAATGTTCTTTCAGCTGTAAACTGTGATTCTCAACACAAAACTGCGTAAGCTGGACCCAGGAATCTGGCTCGCCACTGTAAAGTTTTCTTTTCTTCTTTCCACTCTGTAAAGTGTCAGTCTGTATGCTCTGTAAGGAAGAGTGGTGTGTTGTTGAGATCAGGCATGCTCCAGTCTACCCAGCTGTAAATGGGTAACTCACCCTAGTCCTGAGTTAGGGAAGGCAAAGTCTCCAGGGGAAGCAGGCCCTAAACTTGGTCACTCCAACCGACGCAGGATGGTGTATGTATGAAGTAGAAGTGTAGAGTGTGATTACCGCGAATGGTGTACTGTTCGTGTGCTGACCAATATAACCACTCATACACTTGTGTCTACAAGGCACCAATGCAGACTGCTGGAATCTTTGTTTACTCAATTTATTCAGACGTACACACTGGGACATACGAGTACATCATGGTATGTTGACATATCAATTTGTAGGTATACATAGCAGATCTGAAGTCATGACACATTCAGAAATAATGGGCAGTACATCAAAAGTTCAATGTCATGATACATTATGGCCGCATCCCCCTATCTGACTAAACGCGTCAGTGAAGGCAGATCGGTAAATAACTAAAGTTACTTGACGTCCATAGTTTGTAGTATATATTATGAAACCACGAAAGGGGGTTTCTAGCAAGATTGAGATCTCCCTGTCACTGTCCGATAATAGGATAAATAATCTGTTCTCTTGGCAGTGATCAAAACATATGATGACCGAAATCTAACATGGCTGCCTCCCTGAGTTGTCGTTCACTCATTCATAGGAAGGAGAATATAAGCCAGAGTTAATTTATAATGGGTATATAAATGATTTCATAAATGTTTCCATACAGCTCTACGGTGATCAGGTTAATTCACGTAGCCATAACCGCTGCAGGAAAGTCTGTCATCTTCGTCGATACAAAACACGACCCTAGCGATACGAAGCACAATGTTCCATCTAGGTCGAATCGACATGAGATCATCAAAATAGGGTCTGGCAATACATGGAGTCCGAATTATACATTGTACCGTACCTTAGGAGAGTCTCTAACATAAACTATAGTAGAGATACCATCTCCTTTAGAAGAAAACCACTTCATGAATCATATTTCCTTAAGAATCTACCAGCCCTTTGAAAAGTGCGTACCCGCCATTATCACGGTACATCGGAACTCATCACGACTTGTCAAGACAACTCATACTTCCGCTAGACCGGAATAACAAGAATCTAGTCCCGCCTACCCATCCAAAATATACAATATAGGACTGATTCTACTTGTACTAATAATATGTAATACATATGAATTCAGGCCATAAACATAATAAGCAAATTAATCTATTTTCTGGCCCTAAAAATAAGTACAAATATAAGAGCAATATCCTTGCGCCGGATCAATATCCAGAACGATTACTCCTATAATCAAAAGTGTGAATCAAACATGGATTATCTCGCTTTCCCCACAGACAGCATTTTCATACACAAATGAATGAATGTCTATATTTTTCCCATATTAAATAGCCATATCGATTTTTGTAATATGTGCGTCAAAATATGCACGCAACATCATGTTTGTCAAGAATGGGTTGTAAATGTCGTATTGATAGGGGTATTTGAATTTTCTTTCTCTGAGATACGGGGCCTAAGGAACTACTGTCTAAATTGGCCAAAACACAGTTAAAATCTCCCCCTAACACTATTCTAGTTCCTTTGTAGCGCTTATCTATAGTGTCATACAGTCCGTCGTAAAATTTGGGTTGGTCAGTGTCTACTGCGGGTGCGTATATATTAATGAGCGTGTGCGTGTCACGTTTATTGTGTTTGCTCTGTATTTGAATTATGACTGTTCTGCCACAACCGTCTGTCCTATAATGTACTGTGTCCCAATCTTCGTTAATTTGTAAGATGGCGACACTGCTATGCCTGGGGCCTAGGGCGAACCAGCAGTGTTTAAGTCCTAATCTAGTTACAATCCGACTGGCAGAAAAGTGGGACGTAATCCCTGTCTGTTGCAAGAACAAAAAATCAGGTTTATCTTTTTTAATCAGTTTGATAATGTGCTCCAGCTTATTCCTCAAACCGTTGATATTGAGGGATATTAGAACTAGGCTGCTTGACAAAGTGGTATCTGAGGGTTGGCCACTTGTTGCAAACTGTCTACCTGGCAAAGTGGCAGAGTGGGCACTTGCCATATCTAAAATATTTGACAAAACGGGGACTGGACCGTTCGTCTTTTTTGAATTACGAAGCGGAGTAGTGGTCTGAGGCTGGCTACCCGCTACAGGTGAAATATTCAACAAAGCGCTAGTTGATGGTTTATCATGTGTTTTAAGGGTTGTAATAGGCAAAGTGATAAGCTGGTCACTTTTTGCACATGGTTTACACACCAGAGGTGTGACTGTGGGCTGACCGCCTTCTGTCTTAACTAGGCCGCTCGACACATTCGTGTTTACATTGTTAGACCAATCAGTGCATGAGGGCTGACCGATTAACCTAAATTCTTGGTTGCTAGACTGGATAGTGACTGAGGACTGGCTATTCGTCAAATTGCCCTGATAGTTCGGGCCAGGTGCAGGCAAAGCCGCACCGTCAGACCTTCCCGCCTTGACGGGGGGGAGGGTTGGCTGCCTAAGTAAAACTGTGCGCATTTAAAAGTGTAAGTGTGTGTGTGTGTTTGTGTGTAAAAGCAAAAACATCAAAGAACTACTTACATTAAGCACAACTCTTAAATAATAATAATAATAATAATACACACTCCCTAAACTATAGGTGTTTACACGTTTTACTTTTAAAATTACATCACTATGAAATTAAGGAAAAAAGTTCATTTCTCCGGACACCGGCAGCTCACTGTCTGTTCTTGTTGTAGGTGCAACCAAGGCTTTCCTATACTTGGGAACTGGACAGGTCTGTCTGCACTGGGCCTCAGTGCACGGGGAAAGAGCTTCTAGTAGTAAACTCATTTACTCACATGTTCAAAAGGCTTGCCCATCTATGAAGATATCTGCTTGAGACAACATGGCCTCCATGTCGTCCTCTTCTGTAGTTGCCGCCCAACAGGAGGAGGCTTGCGTATTGAACGGCGTCGGCGCCTCTGGAACCTCATGTCTTGTTGGTGATGATCTTCTGCTGTTAGGTGCTGACATCACACGCTCGTCGGCGACAGGTGTCGACGAGTTCCCTCTCGGGGAGGGCACCGGCGTAGGCGCCCTGGGTGATGGTGGTAAGTCTCTCCGGCTAGGGGAGGGCTTGCCCGGCGACCTGCTTTCACTACGCTTTACTTCTTTTGATCTCACAGGCTCTGTTGCCTGGAGCAGGAATCTCTTTCTATTTATTTCTTTCTTTTCTTTCTTGTTATTAACAACTTTGCTATATCCATCGCCCTCACTGGCATCTGGGCAATCTGGGGTAGGGAGCTCGTCTGCCCTGCTCTGCTCTGCCGGTGTTTTGTCGACAGCTGTCTCTTCTTCCCTCATTTTCTTGACCTGGGGATGTGGCGTCGCTTCTTGGGGCATTGGTTCACCCAATGGGTGTCTAACCCGCAGATTGCACATTGAATTTTCCTGCCTGGCAACGACACCCATATGCTCTGGAATTTTTCTTCTTGTCCCGCTATTTTAAAATGCATAAAATGAGGGACCTGACATGTCGATGGTTTATACATGATATTCCATTTATCAGAGGCCGTTTTTATTCTGGTTACATCGGCGTCCTTATCTCCGGTCGCTGCTGCCGCCAGTCGTTGCACCGTTTCAACCTTCATAGTTGGTGGAATCCAATTCAAGATCCCCTTGGCTTTTTCTTTATCTTGGTGCTCAATATACACCGACATTTGTGGGTTGGTCCATTCCAATCGTTTCCCATGAAGGTCTTTATAATGCTTGAGCTGGGCCGCGGCTGTCAATGTGGCATACCATTTGAAAGGTCCTGCAAAGCGATATAGGGTGGCAATCCCACCTGTGCCCACACCTGCAGGCCCTGCGAGAATGCTCGCTATCAGAGAATATGAAGCCCTATTTGCCTGTGGGCCGGTATCACTAATAATCAAAGTACCTGGCTTATGGAAAGCTCCACCTTCAAAGTCTTCCTCCATGTTGACAGGGAAAATCGGAACTGCTGGCGCTGCCATCTTATAATAATTATTCCTCTTGGTTAGAAAAAACCAAATATGGAAACAAAACGAAGCTGTTAGCTGAACAGCTACACCACAGCACACACAAACCTCAAGAAAGAAGACGCCTTCGGTCTGGCTCTAGCTTTGAGATAACTGTCTCAAGCTCTGACTGGTTACTAAGATGCATCAGTCTTTATACTGGTCTGGTGCTATGGCTCGCCAGAGGAAGTATTTCTTATTGGAGTTAAGACCGGAAACTTTCTAATGATTGGTCTTGGGGGCTAGTGGACTGTTGAAATAATCTTTAACCTAACCATCTACAAATCCTCTGGTCTGAAATTATTGTTTCTATGTGATGATGACCAACCATTGTTTGAAGTTCTCTCTAATCTAAATGTTTTCCGGTCTGACTTGTATGGAGGCCACACAAGGTTTGATGACATCATGGGTTCATGTGTGTCATGACTGATGATGTCATTGATTCTTGACTAGTAGTTTATTTATCTAACTAGTCATTCATAAAATACTTTACTATAAGGCTAACAGTTGTAGCTACTTAATAGTCTACCCTGTTACAACTATTCTTTCTTGGTGCGCAGATCAAACGTGACAATAGCCCTTATTAATTTGTTTCTTGCAAAAACTCGGAAGCAAAATGAAATCACTCTTCTGGGGGAACCATAAGGAATAAGAGTATTTTTTGCAGCTTGCATTTACAATTATTGTAAACATGGCATGATGATAGTCACTTAAAGCAGTAGTCATTAACTTAAAGGAAAATTCATTTTCACTAGAATATCAAACAATTTTAGTTTGATTTTTACATTTCTTAAGTTTCCTAACATATTTATATACTTCAATTGTCGTCTTTCGCTGCTCAAAAGCACTTTCATCTGACTCACTTGGGTTAAAATTAACGTAAAATAAACGCGCAGGGAGGGCACAATTTCTGAGAAAGATGAACTGGTGAATGGAAGCGGAGGTCGCCTGATGCTCATTTCAGTAGACTCAATACTCAAGAGTCATTTGCTTTCCTCTTAATTTGTGGTACAAGTTGAAAGCAGTCGATGCTAGACACCAACATCAGACTGGTCTTGAAGACGCTTGACAACTGTTGTAGTTACTTTAGCCTTAGTGGGTAAGACGTGCTACAGCCACCACATTTGACTATTGAAGAGAAGGACCAGTTCAAAGCACCTGTGGGAACCAACAGCGACTGAACAGACGCCAACCAACCCCATACCGACAGTACCATAACAGCTCAACCAGTGGATATTTCAAATCTTTACCTATTTTTCACCAAAGTGTAACATCATCCCATGATGAGAAATATCATCGTTTCTTTTTTTTATATGCAACTTTATTTATTTTACATTGTTAACTCATATGTTATTATTAAACCTCTTTATGTATAACAATAAATCTATAGTTGGATTAATCACTATTAAGGACATTATATGTCACCATCCGTATGACTCATATGGCTTTAAGTACATAACCATCTAGAGCTAATAAAGTAATTGTTGCTGAATCACCTCCAGCTGGAGGCTCAGAAATACGAGCAAAAATACATTACCTCACAGAAAGGGCGGGAAAATAATACGTTCATGATTTCAGTTGTTATGCTTGCTTTTCTCTAAATCTTGTTAGGCTCCCTTAAATAGAAGCACATAATTCTTTTATGTATATCTCTGCCAAGAGTAATCTTGAGCGAAAATTGATATCTTTGAAGACCCTCATTGTTATACTCTAAAGTTGGCCATTGTTGGATCACTAATGCAGAGCAGGGGTTGCAATACCGCTGCATGGCCTGTGATCGACTGGCACTAAAGTTTAGTTGTGTTACGGTTGCCTCCCATCAGCTCAGCAGTAGAGGTTCAACAGTTGTGACAAAATGGACGACCTCATCACGATCTCTCTGTTTCACTCTGACAAGATCAGAGATATATTTTGTACTGATTTTTATTTATGTACTTTTAAACGTACCAATTTCTTCTCATTATCGGCTAAGGAGCAAGTAGTTTGGATGTTCAAACATTTGTGACACTCCTTACAGATAATGTTTATCCCAGCCTGCGAGAAGCAACTGGATAAGATGAGCGCCGGCGTGTTTAGATTAAACCGCTGATAAGAGACTCGTTTGTTAACAAGCTGGGTAAACACAGAGTTTGCATACTCATACGACAGATAACGAGATTACTGTCTGGGTGACACATTTGGGCAGACAAGTGTGACATAAGCGCTTCCGGATCATCCTTGATACACCAACATTACTTTTAATTAAAGTAATATGTGTTACAGTTTACCCGTGTTGTCATGTGTGTCTACCGATCTGCCTGTGAGAGTGTATGCAAGGCATCAGATGCCCATATATGGTAATACGTGACCATTTCAGGCACGCACCTTATTTCACGTGGGACTATTATGAAAACATCACAACCGCCCGGCATGATTTGAAATGATTGGATCTTTCTGATTTGTTTCATAACAAAATTGAGGGGTAATATAACCTGGCGTTTGTTCAAACCCACTTCACTGTGCAAAAACTGCTGTGAGACACGCTCGCCAGAAGAACCCAGACTCGCCAAGTTATAATTCAAGAATTCCTTTTACCGGACTGGACCTTTTATTAGAGTATTCCAAAAGGACTTACAAAAAACAGCCCAGGAAATCTCTAGCATTCTAACAAGGAAAACCAGGACTAAGGAAAACTGAAATA
This sequence comes from Oreohelix idahoensis, assembly GCA_024509875.1. Taxonomy (NCBI): domain Eukaryota; kingdom Metazoa; phylum Mollusca; class Gastropoda; order Stylommatophora; family Oreohelicidae; genus Oreohelix; species Oreohelix idahoensis. Next base: position 94,116 of record JAMPIV010017290.1, read on the forward strand.
CACGAAGTCAGAGAGGGAATCTATTGTCAAACTAAAGACACCCCAGACGCGTGTAAGAGATCGACTCGAGTTTTTTATTCATCTGAGCAACGTCTGTAGCCACGATTGGCGTAAGTGTGCATTTTTTTTCATTCTATATGCGAACATGGATTGAGTAAGAATATGTTTTCTGAAGTAAGAACATTGAAGAACAGCAACTTTAAATCTTCACCTCGAGCAATAAACGACAAGAAATGCGACACTCTAACAGAACGTAAAGATATTCTGAACAGATGGAAGGAGTACTGTCAAGAAATGTATACAGAAATAAACAAAACGGCAGATAACAACGTCATGAATGAAGCGGAACGTGAACCAGAACCTACCATAGAGGAAGTCCGGAACGCAATCAAACACTTAAAAAGTGGAAAATCTCCTGGTTGTGAGGAAATAACAGCTGAAATGATACAGGCAGGAGGAGAAGGCAGCGCTCGTATATGCCATGCATTATGCTGCAAGATCTGGCAAAGCGGAATTTGGTCCAGGGAATGGAAAAGATCAATTTACATACCCTTGCCAAAAAAGGGCAACCTGAAACTGTGCACAAACTACAGAACTATAGCTTTTATAAGCCATGCCAGCAAAATACTATTACAAATCATAATGAAAAGGATGCAACAAAAGCTAGAAACAGAAATAAACGAAGTACAGGCGGGTTTTCGACCAGGTAGAGGCACTAGAGATCATATATTCAACATGAGAATCATCATAGAAAAGTTTAGAGAGTTCAACGTTGACCTACATACTTGTTTCATTGATTACACCAAAGCTTTTGATTGTGTACAACATCAGCAGTTATGGGCTATTATGAAAAATATGGGATTTCCAAACCACCTTATACAACTCATCGCACTGCTGTACCAAGAACAACAGGCAGCCGTAAGAATAGAGGGGGAAACATCAGAATGGTTTGAAGTACAGAAAGGAGTAAGACAAGGCTGTACCCTTTCCCCTTACCTGTTTAACATTTATGCCGAGAATGTCATGAGAAACGTAAGAGATGACCAAGAACACACAGAGTTTGACTCATTTAACATCGGCGGGTACCAGATCCCGGAAATCAGATATGCTGACGACACAGTCCTCCTATCGACCAACCCAGAAGGACTTGAACAATTACTTCTGTCCACCAAAAAATACAGCGAGGCCCAGAATCTATACCTAAACACCAAGAAGACCAAAGTATTGACAACAGACAAAGTAAAGACCAAACCAGAATTTGAAATTGATAACGAAGAACTGGAAAGTGTTAATGAATTCGAATACTTAGGATCAATCATCAACAGCTCTGGCGACTGTGCAGTATAAATTAAAAGAAGACTTTCAATTGCTTCACATAAACTAATACAGATGAAAAACCTATGGCATGGCACAAGCAAAGAAACAAAGTTACAACTGATCAGAGCATGTATATTCCCAGTAGCAACATACGGCTGCGAGACTTGGACACTCAATAAAACAGTTGCAAAAAAGATTACATCATTCGAAATGAAATGCTACAGAAGGATGTTGAGAATACCCTGGACAGAAAAAAAGACCAACAGAGAAGTACTGCATTCACTAAATGTACAGGAACATTGGCTCCTAAATACCATCGCAATAAGGAAGCTGAAATTTTTCGGTCATATAAAAAGACATAATAGTCTGGAAAAAACAGTGATGGAGGCATGGTCCCTGGAAAAAGGGGAAGGGGTCGACCTAGACGACGGTGGACCCAGGACATCACAGAGAGTCTGAACTTGTCTTTGGCTGATGCAGGTCGACTTGCCCAGAATCGTGATGCGTTCAGAGCAGCTGTAATGGAGACAACGTTCTGGAAAGAATACGTCACATGATGATATGTGTTTCATTTACTAACATGTGAAATAATATGTATGCATTACCATGTGACTATTTATGGTGTGAAAATAGCTACAGGACGATCAAGTCATTTGAGGCTTGCAACCTGTTGCGTACTTTTTACATAGTGGGTAGTCTATGGTCCTGCCAGTGTACGCACCAGTCTTGATATAGTTATATTATTTGTACGTTCGATTTATTCACGCACTGGCGCGCACAATGCAGAGTATGAGTTGCTCTTGGCGCACTGGTTACCTAGTTTAGGGGGTATGACGTCAGGATCTTGTAAGGGCAAGTCGGACTTACTGTCCGTGTGTTGATATTTTATTCTGTACAATTCTGTGGAAGAATTGTTTATGAAGGATTGTTTGGTCTTCAGGTAGAAGCCAACATCCAGTTCGATACGTAAGTTGTTTTGAGCCCTCATTTTATTAATATGTTGATGGTTAAGTGGAATGGCTACTCATCACTGGAGTCTAGCGGGAATCCATATTTTGCTGGGTTTCTAGAATGGAACAGTAGAGATCTTAGCCTCACTTAAATCTATCGTAGTGGAAAGTCCTACGAGCGAAGAATGTATTTGATCGTATTTTTGAACATTATATTCCGTAATGCCAACGTCCAGGTCTTGGCATATTGCAGAGAGGTTAGCCAAAGGAAGTCTCTAACCTATTTGTAATTTTTATGTATGTCTGCATGGATCTTCCCAACTGTCTAAAGTCTTGTAATGAGGAAGTCTTGGATTAAGACAAGTTTTGAATGGAAACGTCATTCATTCAGTATGAAGCTGTTTACTATGGCAGATGTCCTTGAAGAAGGTCAACGGACATTGCTTTAACGTCCCACAGATAGTAACATTTAGTGAACTACAATCACTTGGGTAGAAAAGAACTTGGTTTGTAATGGATCTGCAGAGTGTTGCGGGGCTTTATACGATTCACTTCTTTTATTGTTGTTGCGGCCCCGTCTTCTATTTCAGTGGTCGTTGTGGAAAGCCACCGTTCTCATTGATTCAATAAGCTTCTTAGTTCTGGTCATTTGATTCATTAATTCTTGATCGTGCTATTGTTGGAATAGTTACGCGAATGTGAGTTAATACTTTCTGTCTGTCACAAGGTTTGAACTCAGTATCATAATTGTTGAATTTGTAACTTCAATGAACGTGATAAGTCTCTTCTCGAGTCCACACAATTTTTAATATACATTTCAAACAGTAGACAGTCCATGGAGGTTGATTATGAAAACATTATATATTAGAATTGAATCATACATCATAAATGCTATCCATGCATTATAGTCCTGGTCCAATAATATGCAACACTATAGTCAGAACGTCGTAACTGTATGTACGCGCGGTTGGGACATCCAACGGCCGACAATGAGATTAGACGTCTGGCGATATAAAACGAATGTGGACCATAATTTCATCCTTCCTTGACTTTAGTTAAAATTACTAACCTCGATACATTCCTCTCTTCATAAGAATATCGGACTGACCCATGTCCGTACTGCAATAACATATGTGCGGCAATATCATGCCTACCACTGGAAGGATTATAGGACACGTCTTATCCGTTTGACGGTCATCTAAGAAAAGGGTGTGGTAACCTAGTCACGGTGCGTGACATACCAACGCATACACGTCATAATCAATCGTGTGTATCGCGTACACTAACTAACAATTATTTACATTATATTAAACGTAGTCACCTATTAATCTTATGCTGTTAACCTCTAGCAGACCATGCCAATAAAATACCTTAACAATTCCCTGTCCACTGGGGGAAAAAAAAAAAAATCTATTAGATAGATTTTTTTTAACAAAAACCCATCTGAAAAAAAATACCAATATGTTAACAATATCAAAAAAAAAAATTTAACGAGATTGCGGCATATGGCCTACGACGTTCTGTCTAGAACCAATGTCGTGGTCATGTCGACTAACCAATAGTCATGTAATATATTCATTATTTATATCATAAATAAATATAAATGGTAATAAGAACTAAAAGAGAATGGTAATGTCGATCTCTAATTAAATAATTAATTAACTTAAAATATGTCGTGATAAAATGTCATGTCAGACTAATTTAAAGTGTTAAAATTAAACTAAATAACTATACTAGGTATGGAATAAGAATAAGTTGTTGAAAATCTAATGTAAGAAAAATGAGAGGATCTGTTAAAGAAAGACATAATAACGAATAAAGAATAAATTAGAGAAAGAAAAAAATGATGTATAAATTTAACTAAGTTATGTGTGTTGAACATCAAGTAAGTGTAGTATTAAGTTATTAATACCTTTCTAACTAATTTAAACAATAGTATGCAATATAATCATGTAATTCTAAGAATATAATCAAAGAATTATGTGAGTTTTCTTTTCTTTCTTTCATTTTTTTTAAGTTTCATTCATTTTTTTTAAAATTCAACTCACTTGTCATTTTAATGTGGATTAGTTTTTAAAGAATAAATTAAAGTAATTAACATTGGATATGAAGATCCATTCGTAGTCTTGATCCTTGAATTTCCATTAGACAAAATGTTCAAGTATTCTGAATCACGTTATATAACGAATTAGTTCGACTGGAATGTCATTTATTTTCTCCGAAGTGTTTTGAAACAATGTTGTGACAAATGTAAACCAGGAAAGTCCCGGTGTAAAGACGAATATAGTGTCAATTGATTGCAGTCACTTTGCGTATAATTTGCCTATAGAAAGCAGCTGAGTAAATGGTTCATTCATGTGTCAAAAAGCAACGATGGTGCTATGTTCTTTGATTAAGTTTCTCTGTACATAGTATTGTCTTTGCGACAAACAACGTAAATTAGGAATCGACATCATTAGGATTTCGAGATAATGTATCTGCCAAGATGTTGTCGGATCCTGTGATGTACTCGATTGAAAACTCGAAGGGTTGGAGGAGTATAGCAAATCTGGTCAATTTTGGACTCTTGTGATTTGCTCGTTGTAGTGATGCTACGGCCCTTTGATCGGTTTGTACTACAAAAGGGGCTCCCAGTAGGAATTTTTCTAGTTTGGTTATCGCCCACACGACGGCTAAGAGTTCGCGATCAACCGTAGAGTACTTCACTTCTGGTGGTTTCAGTTTTCGTGACACGTACAAGTTTGGATCGAGGATGTCGTCATGGTATTGGAGCAAACATGCGCCAATTCCGTAGTTACTCGCATCTGTACGAAGAATGAACTTTTTAGAAGCATCAATTAATCTCAAAATAGGTGGATTTGAAAATATAGAAATTATTTGCCGAAAAATTCTGTCACATTCGTCAGTCCATGTCACTTTCACTGGCATGTTCTTCTTTAGTAATGAGGACAATACAGCAGTGATGGATGACAAGTTAGGTACGAATCTACTGTAATATTGGACTAGACCTAACAAGCTTCTCACTTGTTTCTTCGTTTGAGGAACGGAAATGTTTAAAATTTTTGAAACTGTACTGGGTAATGTTCGGATATATCCAGCTCCAATAATGTGACCCAAAAAAGTGATCTCATGAAATGCTACCTGTAATTTTGTAGGTTTAGCAGTTAACTTGTACCTTCTCAAGGTATCAAAAACGTATCCAAGACCCAAAAAATGTTCCTCAAAAGATGAACTAAACAAGCATATGTCATCTATATATGTAATAATGTCTGGTCTACCTGAAAAAATGTGTCGCATCATGCGAACAAAGGTAGCTGGAGCGTTAACCAGCCCAAAAGGCATCACGTTCCACTGGTATAGACCTAGCGGAGTTGAAAACGCTGTGTAGTATTTTGCTTTTTCGGTTAGTGGTATCTGCCAATAACCTTTAGTTAAGTCTATCTTAGTAAATATAGTTGCTGTCGATAGACGTGGCAGTAAGTCATCGAGAAGTGGATGTGGTTCGCTATCAACTATCGTTTGTGCATTTAATTTCTATAGTCGACGCATAGTCTAATGTTATTGTCCTTCTTTCGGACAATAACTAATGGAGAAGAAAATGGGGAATTACTAGTTTCGATAATTCCTAAAGATAACATCTGTTCAAGTTCCTTAGTAGTTTTAGTAAGAAAGTGTATAGGAACAGAATAAGGATGTACCCGAATTGGAGTATCCTCGTTAAGAGTGATGTCATGATTAATGACTGATGTGCGACCTGGAACATCGGTCAACACATCTGGATAAGATTGTAGCAGATCAGCAATCTTTTGATGCTGTTGCGGTGTAACCGACGAAGAGATGGTTACGTCCCGCCAAGATTCGCTAGATTGTACTACAGGTACAGGTAAAGCTAACTGTACCTCAGGAAAAGAAGATTCTTCTTCCTGGATAACGGATAAATTAGAATAGTGACATGTAGGTCTGAAAGTGTCATCTAATTCATGAAAAATAGCTTGTAGATGTTCAGGTCGAGTATGAAATTGCTTGAGCATATTTATGTGAAATATTTTGTGATGTCCCTTAATGTCCAGGACATAATCAACATCAGAAATCTTATTGATAACCTGGTAAGGACCATTCCACGAGATTAGTAGTCTATTATTGTTATGTGGCAATAACACATAAGCTTGATCTCCTGGAAATAATTGACGTAATCGTCTATTACTGTTTTGGAAAGTTCTAGCTTTCTCTTTCGCAGCCTCAGATGAAGCTGTTGCCATTTGACAGGCATCAATAATGTTATTCCGGAGATTAATTACATATTCATAGGATGACTGAGTGTCCTGAGTCATCTCAGAATCGATTAATAAATCTTTTATCAGTCCCATAGGACCTCTTGGAGGAGCGCCAAAGACTAAATGAAACGGAGAGAAGCCAGTTTGTTCATTTGGCACCTCTCGATAAGCGAATAACACCGCTGGTAGCACTCTGTCCCAGTCCTGTGGATGGTTAACTGTAACTTTATGTAGCATTTGTTTGAGTGTACGGTTAAGTCTTTCTACAGCACCATTACTCATTGGGTGATAAATGCTGCTGAGGTTTCTATCTATTTGCCAAGTCTTCATTACCTCCGTCATAGTCTCAGATATAAATTGAGAACCATGATCTGACAAAAGTTTTCTAGGAAAACCTACTCTAGAAAAGATCAAGTGTAGTGCATCAGCTACATCTGTTGTGGTGGTTGTTTTTTAATGGGATGGCTTCTGGCCATCGTGTGCATAAATCGATGCAAGTGAGAATAAACCTATGTCCTCTGGCTGATGGTAAAAGTGGGCCAATGATATCAATGGCCATTTTGTCGAAAGGTCTCACCGATATATCACAAGCCTGAATAGGCGCCGTGTGAAAGGCTCCCCGTGCTTTCACTTCTTGGCATATCGTACAGGAGCGTACGTACTGTGAAATATCTCGTGATACTCCCGGCCAAAAAAAAGAAGATAATACTCGTGAACGTGTACGAGTATAACCCATGTGACCTGCACACTTAGAATCATGTGCATGTTGAAGTATGTACCGCCTAAAAGCAAAAGGTACCATGACTTGTTGTCTTATCTGAGTTTTATCCATAAAACATCTTAATAAAATGTCATTTTTAATACTAAACCACTGACTATCATTTTTGTTCCTAGAAAGATTGTCATCTTTGTTGACCAGCGTAAAAAATTTTGTTAGTGACCTGTCTTCCCTCTGTTTTGCAGCAAATGATACTCGGTCAATAGCAGAATGAATCTCGATATTTTCATGATCATTTGTTTCCTTGTTTTCCGTGTCTATAGTCTCTAATTGTTTTGTATGTGCTCTGGTTATTGCTGCATTTCCGATGTATAGATTATTTTTTTCCCATTGAATAATCTCATCTGGTGTGCAATCTTTACTCCCGTGTATGCATCCCACCATAAGGTCGGCAATTGGGTTTCTTAACATGCATGCTTTAACATTGCCTGTGAAGAAAGGTGTGTCAATGTAAATAATAGCTGTTGGATAATATTCTATGGTTCCCCCAAAAGTCATGCACCTGACATGTTCTCCAGTTGCACAATTTGGATGAACAAGTGTCTGACGGATTCCGATCGTGGTCGATCCCGAATCTCTTAAGACTGAGACGATGGATCCATTAACTTTTCCTCTGTTGAAGATCAGTGATCCTGTTCCGTCATTGACTGCTAGACTGACTTCTGGTAGAATATGACCGCAGTTCAGAACTGTCTCTTTTGCTTTCTGAAATATAAGATTACATGTTGGGCAACTATTTGCCACGTTATAATTCATTGCAAAACAAGTAGACGATGACTGTATTTTGTTATCAGTAGTTGAACTCTGAACCCTAGGGGTTGTAGCAGTAGTAACAGCTGCCCCTGTATTATGGTTATAAGTTGTCGATCTACGAGAATGAGAACGATGACGAGAATAATTAGATGAATTATCCCGTTGTCCTCTATTGTAACTGTTATCTCGATGTCTCGAGTTATAATTATCGCTATTGTTCCACTTGTAATCATTATTATAGTTATATGATCGATTATAACTTGAGTTACGTGGATTACTGTTATTTCTTGACTGAGGTGAATAGTTTCTGGTTTGTTGTCGTCCTCTATTAAAGTTATTGTTAAAGTTATTCTGTCCCTTATGAAAATTAATGTCATAGTTTCCTTTGAACCTACCCCTGTCTACACTGTGTGTTCTAGGTTTGTTATGATTATGATATGCCATATTGGAGGCTACAGGAAGTGGTTCTCTTATCAATGTGCCAGAAATATTAGCATTCGGATGAGCTGTGCAGTAATTTAAAGAAATTTTTTCTAACTCATCAATAGATTCTGGTTTTCTTTCTTGCAGATAAGCAAAGAATGGTGGGCTGACAGACGATAATACTTTATCCCTCAATAACAAATCGACTAACTTGTCGTAGGATTTGTTGACACCTGCCAGTTCAACCCATCTGTTAAAAGTATTGCGTATGTTAGCAATAAAACCTGTGAAATCTCTATTGTTATCTGGCAACAAACTTTTAAAACGCAATCTACATGCCTCTTCGTTCAAGTGGAAACGACGTAGTAACAACGTCTTAATGGCCTCATAGTCTGTTGATAGTGTTGGATCTATATTTTGTGCTGCACTTGCAGGTTCGCCATCTAGAAATTCCTTAAGTTTCAGTGCCCATGCCGCTTTGTCAAGGTTATTCACCTTACATATGTCCTCAAAGCGCGCGAGCCACGATGAAAGGTCATCTACGTGTAACTTGAATGGAGGCAGCTTAAAGTAATAATTACCTTTAAGTTGTGTGGATGAAGATCCAGATTGAGCAGTATCATTTTGGGTTGCTGCAGCGCCCTGTGAATTAAGTTTTGCTGTTTCTAATTTAAGTCGTTGCAATTCCATTTCTTGCTGCAGTATGATTTCTTGTCGTTTCAATTTATTCTCTTCTTCAATCCGTAGGATTTCATCTCTTGCTATCTTTCTTTCTTCTTCTTGTCTTAATTCTGCCTTCTTTTCCTCCTCTTCTGCCTTATATTTTGCAAATTCAGCCAATGCATAAGCCTCGAGAAGTTCTCCTTTTTTTCCAAAATCTTTACCATTTTTAATAAAATAGTCTAAGTTAAGCATCTTGACGTTAATATTGTACGTAATGGTTATGTAATAATCACCAATAAATTTTAAGTAATTATTATACTTATTCAATTTATGAATAGTCGATATAAACAATCATAATATTATTGAACTTAATCTGGGAATGTTCAATTTAATTAATTGTAATATTATCTAACTATTATTTGTAGATTCCATACATAGACATACTATGTTGGGAAAATATTACATATATACTCGTTAATATATCATAATAGTTATGATATTTATCTATTTCGGGTGCTGAATTACTATCATGCACCTAATAATAAATAGTATTATTCCTCAAGTATTATATCATTCAGTCAGTGATATGTGCTAAGTAAATCATTTAGTAATGGAAAAAATGTACCAAATAATATACACTATGTCCTTTATATGCAGGACAGACTAAAAAGTCAAATTATTTTATAAATATATATTATTATTATATTATGCCTTAATCATGAGCTATAAAGTGCATCGCCCATTTCTTGGACTACCACTGCAAATTGGTGCAAAGTCCCTAATTCTCCTTAAAAGTCATTAAATTTTAATTATATTCATATACACTCTTATTAAGCAAGAAATTATATTATTAGTGTTAAATCATGAACAGATGAAATGATGACATACGATACGATGGGTAAACCAAGGATAAACAAACCATATTATCACGAAACAAGACGTTTCTACAATAAAAATTGATATTATGAAACCAAATCTGCAAACCGGAAATATAGAGTAGGGTGAAGGTTAACTGAATATAGAGTTAAATCTGCGTACACAAAAATTAATGACGCAAACATGGACTCATTGACGGTTATAAAAAAAAAAATGAACTGAATAATAGGAAGATCAGAAAGAACAAGACAGATTACTAACATTGTTACCAAACTAAATAGAATTTAAACTGAATACGATAAAATACACCGATTATTTCACCAAACTAGACATCTAACATATACTGTGAATTAAATGCAGTCCCGAACGAAACAAGCCCCGGAAATGTCATCGACGCGTTCTCCGCGAAATGCGATTTAATTCACTACCCTAAAGACCGTTCAGAATGAATATCGGCAATCCGTAGAGCCATAATTTATTCATTCTGAATCTCCACTCCAGCCTCCCACAAATTAGGCACAGCACAAACAATGAAAACAAATATAACGTGCATATAAAATATATAGAACGGACATGCCTGCAAAATGTGAATTAGACTCAGTGATGTTTCTTATGAATGACAACAGTCACGAACTGAGACTTATCTTTTAACCCGTCGTCCGATGCGATCTTCACCAACGGCCTAGACTAGAGGATAGGACTGTTTGCTCCTTGTTGGTAAATAATGTCTTTTCAATCCTATGATCTACTGAGAAGTTGTATTCTTGAATGAAACATTAGGTGAGCTGGCATCGTCCTTCGATCGTTGGCTTGTACACGGAATATTGTGACGTCACTGATTTTTGCATAGTTACACAAGCCACGTCATGTTCGGAATCATGTGACTTGAACGTTTTCTTGTAATCGTAAACAGTCCGTGAAAGTATGTAAACAAGAAAAATTTCTTTCTTCCTTCGTTCCCCAGCAATGGCAACCACTCTGTTGCGGGGCTTTATACGATTCACTTCTTTTATTGTTGTTGCGGCCCCGTCTTCTATTTCAGTGGTCGTTGTGGAAAGCCACCGTTCTCATTGATTCAATAAGCTTCTTAGTTCTGGTCATTTGATTCATTAATTCTTGATCGTGCTATTGTTGGAATAGTTACGCGAATGTGAGTTAATACTTTCTGTCTGTCACAAGGTTTGAACTCAGTATCATAATTGTTGAATTTGTAACTTCAATGAACGTGATAAGTCTCTTCTCGAGTCCACACAATTTTTAATATACATTTCAAACAGTAGACAGTCCATGGAGGTTGATTATGAAAACATTATATATTAGAATTGAATCATACATCATAAATGCTATCCATGCATTATAGTCCTGGTCCAATAATATGCAACACTATAGTCAGAACGTCGTAACTGTATGTACGCGCGGTTGGGACATCCAACGGCCGACAATGAGATTAGACGTCTGGCGATATAAAACGAATGTGGACCATAATTTCATCCTTCCTTGACTTTAGTTAAAATTACTAACCTCGATACATTCCTCTCTTCATAAGAATATCGGACTGACCCATATCCGTACTGCAATAACATATGTGCGGCAATATCATGCCTACCACTGGAAGGATTATAGGACACGTCTTATCCGTTTGACGGTCATCTAAGAAAAGGGTGTGGTAACCTAGTCACGGTGCGTGACATACCAACGCATACACGTCATAATCAATCGTGTGTATCGCGTACACTAACTAACAATTATTTACATTATATTAAACGTAGTCACCTATTAATCTTATGCTGTTAACCTCTAGCAGACCATGCCAATAAAATACCTTAACACAGAGGATCTTTAAAGATTATCAGAAACTGTACATTGTATTCACTACCATGCATAATTGTTGATCGTCCACGTCAAACAATGTATCGTCCTGTTGAACGTCTTCTGTACCACGTCAATAAATCATATGAACTTTTACCAACGAGTTGAGTACAGTCCAGTATTGGCCAATTTGCCTATCACTCGTTGAAGTTTGTTGAATAGCTCTTTTGTCATTTTTTTCATGGAACATTCGCGACACGATGCTAGTACCCTGGTACACCTACCACTAGCTAACCAGCAACCTTAAAAAGAGCCCAACAAACCTCAGTATCTAGAATGATTAGTTCATGTCCCACCATTGCAAGGGCTGGTGATTGCTTTATTGCTAGTTTCGTAAAGAGAACTACAAAGATAAAGTACTCCCAGGTTCCATATGGAGCAGGGAGGGAAAGATGAAAGAAATGATGTACATCCTAAGAATAATGCTTACATTTTCAAAGCAGTGTACATGTCCCTATAAACATATTCACGTTAACATTAATGTAAGTTTTCAAGCTTAAACCAGTGTAAATGTCTATGTGAAAATATTCATTTTAAAGTAATGGAAGTTTCAAACTTTTCAATCAGTGCAAGACATAAATTAGAACATATTCAATTTATATTGTGAACATTTTTCAATCAGTGGAGATGTATATGTAAACAGACTCAATCTGTATTATTAACCTTTGCATTCAAATAAAAAGTAACTATTTAAATGTGAAGAACGTTTTATCCCGAGGGATTAAATTTAATTCTCATCGAGGGTAAATTCTGAGTAATTGGGATGGTGGTATGAGAAGATAGGAACCCATAACTATGGTGTGGAAAAGGCCATACACAGAAAAACGTTTTGTTCTATTCTTCTACCTTATTTATTGGTGGTACCAGCAGACAATACTATCCCTGGAATAAGAGAACCGTGGCCTAAGCTTTAAGACGAAGGACCCTCGTGGTAGACTCTCCTTGACGTTTCAGGGAAACGAGCTACCCCCGACAATCTTGATCAGAGACGAGCGCGAGTAGAGTGAAAAGAACCAATAAATAAGAATGAGCAGAACCATTATTGGCAGCTAACTTCAAATGTATGCTGCCACTTGAAATTCTTGTAATATCTCACCTTCCCTGAAGACTGTTATGATAACTTTTCTTGATCCATAACTATTCAAATTATTTCCAACTGTTAAAACCTAAAGTGATTATTAAATTTTGTTATTTGTAATGTTACAAATTTACCTTCGATTTAATCATTTTTAAAGTTACTGCATGTTTGTCTCACAAAGGACAGCTTACAAAACCGTTTGGGATAAGAATAGGAGTGCGACAGGGATGCCTCTTGTCTCCATTTCTTTTCTTACTAGCAATAGACTAGGTTATGAGATCATCGACAACACACAACAGAAATGGAATCCAGTGGACACTGACTAAACAGTTGGATGATCTGGATTTTGCTGATGACTTGGCTCTTCTGTCCCATAACCGTAATCAGATGCAGGACAAATTGAAAACACTGGATGAGAGGTCACAGCAATTGGGTCTGAAAATACCCAGAGAAAAGACAAAAATAATGAGAATAAATGCAGGTAATGATAACATGGTTTAACTTGAAGAAACACCAATACAAGATGTAGAATCGTACACATATCTTGGCAGTAATATAGATAAAGTTGGAGGGACAGACAGCGATATCAAAATAAGAATACAAAAGGCAAGAGGAGCTTTCATTGCATTGGGAAATATATGGAGATCAAGAGAAATTGGATCCAGCACGAAAATAAGAATCTTCAACTCAAATGTGAAGTCAGTCCTATTGTATGGCTCTGAGGCATGGAGAACAACAAAGACAACAACCAAAAAGCTACAGACTTTCATAAATGGGTGCTTGCGTAGAATGGAGGGATTAAAATGGTATGACAAGATTACCAACGTGGAACTGATGACAAGAACTAGACAAGTGACAGTGGAACAAGAGATGAAAAGAAGATGATGGCGATGGATAGGACACACACTGAGGAAACCTGTTGATAGCATTACAAGGCAGTCCTTGTTCTGGAACCCCCAGGGCAAGAGAGGCAGAGGTAGACCAAGAAGCACATGGAGAAGAGAGCTGGAAACAGAGGTGAAGATGATCAGGAGAACGTGGAAAGAACTTGAGATGATGGCAGTGACAGGAGGACTTGGCATGTGTTTGTTGAAGGTCTATGCTCCTTTGGGAGTGGAGGGTTATGAATGATTGAATGTTTGTCTCAGTCAAATTACTACGCACACTCTAAACAGAGCTATACTAAAATAATAGAATTCCACTGAGTAAATCATGGGTGGGGGCTTAAACGAGCTGAAAGTAATAAGTGCTTAAATCCTTCACAAAAGCGTAGCAGAATTACAGAGTTAACATACTCAGCCAAAGCAGTATCATTCTCGTTTATTCTGAATATCTTGTGAAGACTCCCTTTGTAATAGAAGTGCCATCACCCTTCTATCTAAATCTCTCCCAAGAGTAATCTTGTGCGAAGGTAGATACCTTTGAAGACCATATTAAATACTCTTGAGTTTTGGCTACTGTTGAACAACTACTGCAAAGCAGGGGGGGCAATACCGTCACGACTGTGGCCAAAACTCAAGAGTAACTGATGTGGGTCTTCAAATGTGTCTACCTTCACACAAGATTACTCTTGGCAGAGTTGTAGATAGAAGAATAATGCTACTTCTACGTCAAGGTAGTATTCACAAGATATTCAGAAAACGAGAACAATGCTGCATTGGCTGAGCACGTTAACTCTAGTATCTGCCGCCAACTTTCTTGAAGGATTATGTAATATTATTTTAGCTCTTACAAGCCCCCAGCTGTGTTAACTCAGCCAATTTACTCTTATTATTATTTATGGCTCTGTTTGGGTGGAAATTGTCTGAGACATACGGATGTAGTACATTCAAACTGATTAAATCAACTTTAGAATTGTCTTGATACAAGTAACAAATTTAATAATCAATTTTGTTTAACAGTTATAAAAATGACTAATTGTTTTAAAAAAATATTCATCACAGTGTGATGTTACGGTTGTCGAAAATGGACAGTTCACTTGGCAGCTTTTTAGTTTTATTTAGCTGCCAATAGTTGTTTCTGCTCCCGCTGATGTTTGGGTCTTTGCAGACAGATGACTGGATTCAACACGTTCCTGGTTTTTAAAATCTCATTTTGACAGGTTTCTTGCTATTACATGTTTTATGTATATCTGTAATTACATGTTTGTTTGTTAGGCGGGTTGGTTGGCGAGGGAACCTTGAATTCGCAATACCAATCCTATGGTCGTGAATTCTAGGTTGTTGTATAGGGTTGGTGTATAGTCTTCTCAGATAGTGGGGTCGGCATTCCAAAACTGTGTGTTTCACTGCTACTACTGAGTTCACTATAACCATTTCTGTTAGCTGTTTTGCCATGTTTATTTGTAAATTTATATTTGTTGGCAAGTTCATTGTATTTTATTTGCTTTATTCTTTATTATTGTGTGTAAATTTGTTCCTCTGATCTTGCTATTCTTCAGTTATTAGATGTATTATATGTTGTGCTTGTAGTGTCATAAGTGTGGTAGAACCCAATTTTTTTTTCAATTTTCTACAGTACATAAATTTCTGCCTTCGTTTATTCATTAGTATTTTCTTGTGTTGGCTCTTTCTACTGTTCTCCTGTTATCTTGTTTGTATTGATATTTATTTTTGCTCCTAATGTACCATCTATAGTTCAATGCAGTTGATTTATATTGGCTGGTGATATTGATCACAGATTGAATATATATATATATATATATATATATATATATATATATATATATATATATATATATATATATATATATATATATATATATATATATATATATATATATATATATATATATATTAATTAAGTTATTATTTGACATTATGGCAATCCTGGAATATTTTAATAAGCTTGGTAAGGACGGGATCCGCGGTAGCGCAGTGGTTAGTGCACTGGCTTCCTAGCTCGGTGGTTCATGGTTCGATCCCCAGTTGAGGTGTTACTTTTTAGACCGCAAACGGCTCCGGGGTCGACCCAACCTCATGAATAGGGTACCAGAACAACTCTGGGAAGGTTAAGGCGGCCGGTGTGATGCTGATCACATCACCCCTAGTGTGCCGATGGTCAAGAAAATACGGGCCTAACACCGTTTTCCCAATATGCCCAATGGGCGTGAAATGGGGTCCTTTACCTCTTTGGTAAGGACTTTGTTCTAAAAGAGGACTCCTTAAGATCATTTTCTTTCACTTAGCATGCAAAGGAAATAAAGAGGTTAGAGGACATAGCAAGATATGAGAGACTCTTGGCTTGGGAGGATAAGAAGAGAGAAGAAGAATTAGTTCTTGAACAAGAGAATAAAAGAAGAGAACGTGAACTTGAGGAGAAAAAATTGGCACATGCTCAAGCTCAAGCAGAAATGAAGGCACATCAAGAACTTGAGGAGAAAAAGTTGTCCAATGCTCAGAGGATGGCGGGAAATTGAGTTGAAACAATTAAAATTGTCTACATAAACAGGTTAATCCAGCAGGTGAGGAGGCTGGAAAGAAAGACCATGCTTCTACCTTTAAGTTAAATTTGCCCAAATTTAATCCCAATATAGACGATATTTCATACCTTTTAAATAAATATGAAACATGTTGCTAGAAGTTCAAGATTGATAAAGCTACATGGCTCAACAGGTTAATGAGTTTATTAGTTGGTGAGGCTCTTACTGCAGTCTGCACCATGGATGATCAAACCAGAAATGATTATGATGCTGTGAAGGCTTTATTGTTCATAAAATTTCAACTGGAGGAAAATGGACACAAATTGAAACTTAAATCATTGTTGCCTGATTCAGCTAAAGATTTTCCTCAATTTATTTCATCCATTAAGCTTTGCTTTTCTAGATCGGTTGATTTATCAAAGATTGATGAAATGTTTGATGGGCTGGCTGACTTTGTTTTAAGAGACAAAGTGCTGTCTTCAGTCAGTGGTGACTTGTTGTCATTTTTGCAGGAGAGAAAGCCTGAATCGTTGTCTGCTTAGGAAAGTCTTGGACGACAGTTCCAAATTGCACATCCTGGGAGAAATCTTAGCAGGATTAACAAAAAGGATCCATTGCCAGTGGCATCAGCTAGAACAATGATGTTCAATCTACCCAGACAACGATCAAATAGTGTGGATAGAAATGTTCGATTGAATCGAGATAATAATACTGGATCTTTCAGAGGGAGGTAAAATTTTAACAATAGGACACAACAACCTCAAAGTAATTTCCAACCACATGATGATGGATATATACCTCATCAATCCTCTTTCAGACCTTGCAGGGATTGGAACAGAGGTGGATACAATTTACAATTTCCAATCAAACAGAGGACACAGGTCATTCTATAGAAACAATGGAAATAATTATATTAACAGGAGTTCTCAACATAACAATAACTTTCGACGTTCTAGAAATCCTGAACGTTCCAATACAGTTGTGCATCAAAGTGAAAATAATACAGTTCACAATATCCAAAATAACAACGTTGCTTCTCATGCAAATGCCTGTAGTGTGGACTTATCCATTAGAACAATTTGTTCTCAATGTAATTCTTTGTTTCAGCTAAAGGGAGTTCCTAGGCTCCTGTGTGGACACCCATTGCCAGTCATGTCCTCTTATGATGGAACTTGTTTACTAATATTTAATAGGGATTTTGTAAACAGTCAACTTGTTTTAGTGCTTCGGGACACTGGTGCACTTCTGTTGGGGTGCGAAGATCATTAGGGGACCAATCTGATTACACAGGCAAAAAAGTCAAGTGAATCACATTCGGAGGCACAGTTGAATATTATCCTACTGCAGAGGTATTTTTTAGATACCCCTTATTTTACAGGAAGGACTCTAGTGTGTCTGTCGGATAAACCAGTCGCTGGGATAACCCTGAGGAATATCCCTGGACTTCATTAATGCACTTATGATGATATTTTAAAATGGGAACAGCAACGTTTGCTCATGGCAAATGCAGTCACTACCAGAGCTCAGTCTCGTGCAGAGTTGAATGAACAGGTCCAATTTGAGGAGGTGACTGACGAAGGGGTGACTGATAAAGAGGTGACTGATGAAATGGTGACAGATGAAGAGGTGAATGATGAAGTGGTGATGAATGAAGAGGTGACTGATGGGGAAGGGACTAATGAAGATGATTTACAGATTGAACTTATTGACAAATAACACTGGCTAACAAACAAAAAAATTTTTTTTCTTTCTCTAGCATTTCTATGTTTTTCTGGTCAATTTTAATGCGCTGTTTTTAAATCTGCAAACCGTTTTTCTCTATCAGGTCGGGATCTCTAGAAATACGCAATTGAAGTTTTTTAACAACCCATACAGTATTACAACATCATTTGTACAAGAAGTATAACAGTTATGTAGGCTTGAATTTCTTTGCAGTCGACTTTCGTCGGTGAATGGCATGTGGTACATCGCGATGAAGCATCCAACAATAATCGGCAAGCATGGTCACACTCCACCGTCCTTGATAACGTGACTCCATTACGGCGATATCTTGATGGAATCGTTCTCCATGTTCATCGCTGACTTCGCCAAGGTTGTCAGGGAAAAAGTCAAGATGTGAATCGAGCAAATGGATTTTGAGGGAAATGTTACAGCCCATAATTCTGTATGCATCTATGCACTGCTTAACAATATGCACATAGTCGACAGATTTGTGATTTCCCAGAAAGTTATCGACGATCGATTTGAATGCCATCCATGCGCGAAGTTCACTACCATGTAACAAGTTCTCGAATTGTTTGTCTGCAATAACTTTCCTAATCTGAGGTCCTACAAAGATACCTTCCTTTATCTTTGCATCGCTAATTTGCGGAAACTTTTCTCGAAGATAAGTGAAAGTTTTGCTCGTTTTATCTAACGCTTTTACGAAATTCTTCATGAGCCCCAAATTTATATGTAACGGTGGTAAAATGATGCTGTCTTTGTTAACTAATTGCTCTAGTATTACATTTTTATGCTCGAGCTGCATACGATCCCTGATAGGCCACACCTTTCTTGCATAATGTTCCTGTCTGTTGCGGCTGTCCTATTCACATAGGAAGCAACAAAATTTAGTATACCCAGTCTGCATTCCCGTGAGAATTGCAATGACCTTTAGGTCTCCACAAATCCGCCATTGGTAGTCATTGTACTTTATATTTGCCAAAAGTATAGCCATATTGTCATAAGTTTCTTTCATATGAACAGAGTAGGCGACTGGAATTGATGAAAATAAATTTCCATTATGCAATAACACGGCTTTTAGACTAGTCTTGGAAGAGTCGATGAAAAGTCGCCATTCGTTGACTATGTGCTCATGACCGAGGTGCACCATTAGACCTTTTACATCTTTGCAATAGCAAATGTCATCATCCATCTCAAAGTATTGAACAAGTTCTCTGTGTCTATGACGAAATTTAGATATCGGAGTATTGGGCGCTAAAAGATTCCATTCTTTGAGTCCCGAACCGAGTAATTCCGCTTGTCCTTTGGTGAGAGCGAGATCACGTATTAGATCTGAAAGTTCTGAATGGTTAATTAAGTGAACACCACCATTCACCGGTATATAATCCGAGTCAGAATTAGTTTCTAAAGCAGGTAAACTATCACTTTCTGATGGTTCATTCACGTCCAACGGATATTGTTCTGGTGGAACTGGGATCGGACACGTGATTGGATCATGAGGCACTGGTTTCAAAACCGATTCAATATTTGGATAAACCACAGACTTTCTAGTTTTAAAAGTGAAACCATAGATATTTTCAAGCAGAAGTAACAATCAGTAGCGTGATTTGTCGGTTCACGCCATATTACTGGCACTCCAAAGGGCATCGACTTATGCTTCGGCGATTTTCGTAACCAACCTGCCAACGTATTTGCACAAGTCGAATAAACTGCATTTGGCTTCCAAGATTTATTTGCATCATCAACTTTCGAATCGAAATAAAGTTCATATGCTTTCTTTAGCAATGGTGTAAAGTTTTTCTGGTGAACACGATCGGTAAAATATCCGCACACGTAACATAACAGATCAGCCGAATTTCTACAACTTCTAGAAGCCATATTTCACTCAGAATTATTTCAAAATACAGTAACTATTTGAAATATAACGTAAAATATGTCATGCATCTTTTAGCAGTATAAAAAGTAGAATTATTTTGCATTTTATTAATTTTTAAAAAGTTATATAGTAAAAATGAAACGGAGCAAATAACGGTTTCCCAAAAATATATTTATTCACAAATATCTTAAGAACCCGACGTGATAGAGATAAACGGATTTCACATTTGAAATCAACGCAAGAAACTGACCTAAGAACACTTATTCTTATATAAGAAAGAAAAATGTTGTTTGTCAGTGTAATCATTCATACAGGTGCAAAGTGAAGATGATTCATTAAGAAAATTTTTTTCAGGTTGCCAAGTCTGTTGATATGGTGTAAAATGATAATTCGTTACACTGGTATGCAATCACGAATGGGATCTTGATTCAGAATTTCCAAGATTCAACATCAGTTAAAAAACAAGTTATGGTACCTACTAATTTTCGTCCATTTATCTTGCGGCATGCTCATGATGTTAATTTTGCAGGACATTTAGGGATTGCCAGGACAAAACATAGGGTTTTGTCTCATTTCGTCTGGCCTGGGGTGACAAGGGATGTGAAAATCTTTAGTCAAACATGCAAAACTTGCCAAGATGTGGCAGCGAATCGCCCCAAGCATGATTCGCCTATCCAGACGTCAGACATGTCTTTGCGTCCATTCGCAAAAATGGCAATCGACCTTACAGGTCCACTACCAGTCACGTCAGCTTAGAGGTCACCGTTATGTGCTAACATGCATTGATATGTGCACGCGCTGGCCAGAGGCTATTCCTATGAAAATAATATCTACTAGAAATGTTGCTGACGCACTATTTTTAATTTTCAGTCGATTGGGTTTACCCGAAAACATATTATCAGATAAGGAATTCAGTTTGTTTCTGACGTTATGACTAAAGTTATGAGGGAGTTCGAGATAGATAGATCTCTAAATCGCGTCTATCATCCAATTTCGAACGGGAAAATTGAGCGCCTCAATCGTTGTCTTAAACAAATGCTAGGCAAAGTAACTGCGAAATACCCGCAGGACTGGGATAGAGTGCTCCAAACTGAATTGGTCGCTTATCGTGAGATACCGAACGAACAAACAGGATTTGCGCCGTTTGAATTAGTTTCGGTGACAAGCCAAAAGGACCTATGTCTATACTGAAACAGTTATTGGTTGGAGCTGACATGCCTGAGGATATTCAAACCTCTTATCAATGCATTGTTAACCTTAGAAAGAAAAATATCGACGCATGCCAGATAGCTGTAGAAGCATCAGAAAAAGCTAAACTTAAGGCAAGATAATTTGTTAACCAAAACAGAAAACTGCACCAATTATGGTCAGGTGATGAGGCCTATGTATTGTTACCCAATAAGAACAATAAATTACTTGTATCTTGGAGATATATACTGTACTTGAAAGATTGTCAGATGTTGACTATATTATATCTATTAAAGGAAAGGGAAAAAACCTTTCACATCAACATGCTGCAACAATTTCACTCTCGTCCTCCACATCTTAAACCAGTTTTTGAGGCTATCAATGAGCCTAGTGATCGTCGCTCTTCCTTAGCTGTCATGCAGGAAGCATTGTCGGAATTGCCTAATCTTCCTGGCCCTTTTTGTCTCTATCTACCTTTCCTCTTTCATCTACTGAGACTTGAAGAGATATTTCTATTTCACCAACTCTTGCTCCATATCATAAAGATCAGATTGCTCTGCTACTACAATCCTTTCCTGACGTGCTCACGGATATTTCTGGGCGTACAAATATCATTGTACATGATATTCTCCTTACTGATTTCAGACCAATCAAGCTTAATCCTTATCCTATCCCTGTGCATTTTTAATCACAAGTACAAAAAGAAATAGAGGATATGATAAAATTAAATATAATTTCTCCATCTCAATCTCCATACAGATGTCCAATGGTTTTGATTAGACAGAAAGACAAATTCATTTGGATTTCCATTGATTTCAAGCGGTTGAATGCTTTAACGATTTTGGACTCCGAGCCTTTATCTTTGTTAGATTCTTTGTAGGATAGGCTATCTACGGCAACCTTTTTCAGTAAGTTTGATTCATCTAAAGGATATTGGCAAGTACCTCTGTCGGATAGAGCAAAACCTTAGACAGCTTTCGCTACACCTTTGGGATTGTTCCAATTTAATTTTATGTCTTTTGATCTCGTCAACGCCCCTGCGACTTTTATTCGTATGATGAGAAAAAAGTTCTCTAGTCGTGATGATATCATCGACTACATTGATGATATTTGCCTTTTCCATGAATCTTGGGAAGAACATGTTCTTGGAATTTAGTCTTTATTGACTAATCTTCGTCGCCATCATCTTACTGCGAGACCTTCTAAAACACAAATAGAATTCATTGAGATTTCTTTTCTTGGTCACAAAGTCCGAGGCAGTTTTATTAAGCCTGAGTATTCTACTATCTCCAGGATCTTGAATCTAGGAATTCCTAACACAATAAAACAGGTTTGCAGTCTTTTAGGTCTTGTAGGATTCTACGGAAATATCTTGCGTAATGTTTCAGAAATTACTTCAGTTCTGTCTTCGTTATTGAGGAAGAACGCTCCAAATAAGATTGTTTGGACTCATTCGTGCAATGATTCATTAAATTTATTAAAATCGCATTCCTCTAAATCACCAATTTTAAGATTGCCTGATGCAGTTGTCTGACTTTTATCCTTAGGGTCGACGCCTCTGGTTCGGGGATCTGCGGTACACTTTTGCAGGAGTTCGATGGTTGTCTTCATCCAATTTTGTATGTCAGTCGTAAATTGACACCAACAGAAAACAATACCCCATCGTCGAGCAGGAATTACTCGCAGTGGTGTATTGTTTTGCAAATATGCAACGCTTTCTTATTGGCGCGAAATTCGAACTGGAGACAGGCCAACGGGCGTTATCGTATCTTAAAACTGCGAAATTTCGTCATGAGAGAGCAGCCAGAGCAGCACTCGCTCTCCAGCCCTACGAATATGACATTCGTGGCACCAAAGGCAGTCAGAACGTGGTGGCGGATGTGTTATCACGGTGTGTGAAAGACCCAATGTCAGCTAACAACACTGCAAAAGCAAGTCTGATGTGAAGTTACATCAAACCTATAAACTTACTTCTAAGCAGGTTGACCAATATACAGTGTACCACATATGTGGCTGACAATGCTTATTCTTGCATGAATCTAATGACAGATTACTGCTACGTAAAGCTGACATACGAACATGCCTTGTGATGAATTCCAAGATTGAAATCTATTATATCGTTTCATCAAAAAGTTAAAGAAATCGCTCAGTACCTCTCTTGACAGTGCTTACATGTATTGACCATGATCGCTCAGCACATGATGATGATGAATCCTAAGATCATCAATTACTAGATATACCTCTTTTTACTCAGCTCATCACATGGATGTCTTGAACCTTATTGACTGTTTCCATACACGGTTTATGTGCATAAAACACACATTAATAGGACTATGAATACTGTGACATTTGAGTCGTTGGAATTCGAAGATTGATTTACTCCAGTTTCTGAACATTGTTCGAAAGTTAAGGGATTTAACTCATCAATGCCTCACATGGGCAAAGGGACATAACTTAATAAATCGTAATGTGCGATAATTTATCTGTATCAGAGTGAACATTAAACAGTGGTGATTAACTTGAATTCATAAAGGAACCTTCAAGATAACATGGAGGATAATCATGGACATGAACTTTGTGTGCCATTATAAATATTTTCCCTGGACTTCAGTTGGCTATTATTCCACTGGTACGGATGACAATAGAACATCGTTACTTTAAATACGGTGCTTTAATTAGCTGTTGATTAGTTTTAGTTAGCTTGATGAGATTCTGTCTTTGACATAAGACATTACTACACTCACACTAATGATATAATTGAGCATTTTAGTTGTTCTCACAACAAGTTCGCAATTTATACCAAACATCAGCGTATTCTTACCTGATTGGACACACAACTTCGTCATGTGAAAAAATAACATTTTTTTAATTGACACCACAGAATACCTTTTATTACAAGTACACATGACTTTAATCTTGTCAGGTATAATGTTGCATTCATTCACATTACTAATATGATTGTATGACTATCTTCATCTATTTACACCGTTCAAAATTTATGTTCTATAATACTTTGCATTATTGCTGTTGATCAATAACTTAACTATTTGACAACTGATACTTTACTTGACGGATATGTGTTATTGGACGGTGTGAGGTATGTGAGTGCATGTATTGCTACCATCAATTTTAATGTGTTTGGAACACTTAGTCATGGCGAGCTCACATTGCTGTTAAAGGGAATTTGTCCGTGAGAAGACATTGGCAATTGTCCTAAAAACCATTGTCCACACTTTGGGTGTTAAATTGCCTACCCAAGGGCATAAATCTGGGTGCTATTCTAGTTCTTACTTACAGTGAAATTTGATGTTACCATATTTCACTCTGAAGACTGTTACGTGCAGTCTTTGATATCTTACAATATAATACATTTGTATGCTTGTTATGTTCGCAAATATTTTGTAAACAAAATAGATACTTTTTAGTGCTTAAGGAAAAGTCATTATTGAGTTACTTCCCTTGAAAGGAGTGTCGTCACTTTCAATCGAACTCCGCGGATGAATCCAGTTTTACTGCGATTTATTCTTTGTTTGGGTAGAAATAGGTTGTTCTTGCTTCAGTGTATCTATGGCCTGAATTTATGTGTATTGTTTGTCTGGGTAGGACGAGTCTGTCTTATATCTGTATATCTTTACATATCTAAGTCGAACTATATGGTCTTTTGTCGTTAGAAAGGTCAAAGGGCTGTTCGGCGGATGTGTCGCTAGAGAGGTGTGATTTGGCTTCGTCCTGATGGGGGCTGTGATTTTTGTGTAGCGGCTTGTCGCCGGAAAAAGTGATCTCAGTATTTATGGGGAAAGTGATAGTCGTCTAGACCTATCGTGTATGCTTTACCCCAGTGTTTATTCTTATTGCCAAGGAATGGCAGAATCATATTTCTGATACCAAGGTAACAAAAGATTCTCCTTATGAACTCTCTTACGAAGCCACCGTTTTTCGATAGGCACGATTTGTACGTCTGAGAGAATATATTTAACTAGATGAAGATGACATTCACTCCTAGCAGCACTATATCTTGTATGATGAAGTCAATTGTATCATGATAGAATCTACAGAGCTATGAGAACATTTAATGAATGACTAACTTTAATACAGATTCATTATCTGTATCCAAACGTGAGTGACAGCTCACGAGAGAAGCCATCTTGTATCCAAATATTTTGTGACTTTCAAGAAGAGAAAGGGATACCCCGTATTATCGCTTGATGAGTCCAGAGATCACTGCTACACATGAGAACCCAGTACTAGCGGTTCAATATGATTATATGAAAAATATGTGCTGAATATTATTTCAAGGAATCTTCGCTAGACGAGGTTAGGTCTAGAAGCCATCTTGAATGTTGTTTATAATCTGACGTGCTTTGTCAGTAAACTCAGATGATATATATATATGGGCAATACTGAGTGCTTGTCTACTGACAGTCCATTATGCTATTATTCTACATGAGTGCCCATGTATCATTGCAAGACCATTTATCCACTGTACCATGATGTATTATGCCAACCTGTGATTTGTCACTATTCGTGCTGTCGAGTGTGTACGTCCAATTAAACTGTAGCAAAGGTACACAGTCGTTGGTGTCGATGACTTCCAGCCATACATGAGTGTGAGAAAAAGACCATTTGTCAACACCACGAACTCTTCTTATCATTCGCATATTATACTCACAATCTATGTCTACACACCACTGCGTAGGTCGAGTTGACATTCCATACTCAAACCACAAGCAACACAACAACACAGCATGTAGCTCTGGTGATGTTCTAGTGAGCTTATATTTATCAACTGATGATGAGCAAAGAAAATAGAGTTATCATTTAAAGAGATTTTATCAACTGGTGGACCAGCTTTCTGGGTTTGACCTCGCAGAAGTTAAGAAGTCAACAGACTACCGATACCAGACCGTTTCCTGTGGCTGATACGACACACTTGCAGTATTAGTTTGCTCTTTGTCAACACTTCGTCACGTGACCTGTCAAGTGAATGCAGTATGTAGGTCAGCGTTGTTGATATTTTTACATTAGACATTACAGAGTTTCACAGAACAGTTGGATCAATTCTTGTCAATATTAACAGGAAGACAGTATTATTGAACTAAGAAGTCCTATTTTCATCGATGGATCTTCTTGTTTTCTATATATGAACTTTAATATTTAAGGCCAGAATTTGTAATTCAATAAAGTGGCAGTTTATTTATTTTTACAAGAATAACTTTGCCATTACTGTAAAACTGAGCCTATTTTGCAACACATACTATCATACACATAATTTATATATTTATGTTTACATGTTATTTGTTTGTATAGTATGTTAGTTTATATGTCAGCGGGTTGTGTTTAGGTTGGGCGGTGTCCTCACAACAGAATATCCCACGTCATAGAGGGTCCGTTGTGGGCGTTTTCTTTAGGTGCAATTTCCTTAATTGGAAATTTGCTTGCAACAACTAGTTGCTATTTGTGTTAGCTGTGAAGACTGTAATTATTGTTATTTTTGTAATATTTCTTTGTTCTTTAGTTTTGTTTTGATTTGTTTGTAATTTGTTGGTCTACCCTTTTCTATCTTTCAGTTCTATTCACAATTTATATTCATATACTGTGACGTCATTTGTGTTGTTATTCCTTGCAGATTCAGTGATTACTTTCATTGATTTCCCTATTTGATTTATTTGATTTCTGCAAACGTTTTCGTATTGTCAGTCTTATTTGTACTTTATGTATTCTGTTGGTTGACATATGTTTTATATAGGTATATTTCATAAGACACTATTGCTTGTGCACTGCACTTGGATTATGGTATAAACCAGTACTTGATTATTATTACTGTTATACAAGACCTTATTAAGGCTTGTGACCCACAGATATTGGGATAGTGTGCTGATTAATCAAGTCATTAAGAACTTGTGGTATTATTATTATTTCAGGTGATTAGTATTATTGTTAGACATCATGTCTACATTAGAATACTTCATTATACAAGGGAAAGCCCTTGATAAGACTG
Organism: Oreohelix idahoensis; assembly: GCA_024509875.1. Lineage (NCBI taxonomy): Eukaryota > Metazoa > Mollusca > Gastropoda > Stylommatophora > Oreohelicidae > Oreohelix > Oreohelix idahoensis. Next base: position 121,302 of record JAMPIV010017290.1, read on the forward strand.
GTCAACAATAGAAGAATGGGCAGTTGCTCAATATGACAAAGCATTAGCTGCAGAAGAGAAAAAAGCTGCTGCTGCTGCTGAAGAGAGAAAAGCTGCTGCTGAAGAGAAAAAAGCTGCTGCTGCTGCTGAAGAGAGAAAAGCTGCTGCTGCTGCTGAAGAGAAAAAAGCTGCTGCAGAAGAGAGAAAAGCTCTGGCTGAAGAGAAAAGATTAGAAAAAGAAGCTGATGCTGCTGCTGAACTAAAGAAATTGCAGATGCAGGTGGAGGAAAGGAGATTTGAAGCTGAAAAAAAAAAATTAGAAAGAGAAGCTGCTGCTGAACAAAAAAGATTAGACAGTGAAGCTGAACAAAAAAGATTAGACAGAGATGCTGAACAAAAAAGATTAGACAGGGAAGCTGAACAAAAAAGATTAGACAGAGAAGCTGAAGAAAAAAAAGCAATAAGAGAACATGAATTTGAGTTAGAGAAATTGAGATTGACAAGTATGAGTAATGTTAATCAGGCATCTAGTGGTAATGGTAAACCTTCTACTTACAAGGTTAAGGTTCCACCGTTCAATCAGTCCAGTGACGATATTACATTCTGGCTGGATAGATTTGAACGTTCTTGTCGTACACATAATGTGGATAAATCACAATATGCTAATCAATTAGCAGAAAACTTGAAAGGTGAATCTTTGACTAGATTATGCCTTGTAGGAGAAGCAGATAAGGATAATTATGATGTCATTAGGGCGGCTTTGATAAAAAAAATACCAGCTAAGTGAGGAAGGCTATCGCCTTTTGTTTAAGACGATGGTGCCTGAGACAGGTGTAGAATTCTCAGAATTCATTGCAAAGGCACGTCTCACAGTTGATCGTTGGATTGAGCTTTCCAAAACAGAAAAAAACGTATGAAGGACTTATGGATTTGTTGCTCAGAGATAAGATTATGTCATGTGTTAACAAACCATTCCTTGAATTTATACATGAGCGTAAACCCAAATCTCTAAAGGAAATGGAAGAATATTGTTCCCAATATGTCACTGCACCCCGACGTGACTTTTGGCAACACTAAGATTAAGGAGAGTATGCCAGTTGCTTCAGCAACACCATACAATCCCAATTATTCACACAGATTTCAGGGACCTCAAAACAGATTTGATAAAAAAGGTAACCATAATAGTTATCAAAACCAAGGTAACCAATCATTTCAGGGTTCTTCTTCAAAGAACTGGAGACGAGCTGATAGCTCTCGACACAGGGGTGGTCACAATTATAGTAATTTCCATAGAGGAAGTAATTATAGAAACTATCCGAGGTATCCGTCTTGGAGTCAACAAGATCGCAATTACAGAGATACTCATTATAATGAATATGATAATGGTAACCAAGAGAACTATGACTCAAACCCAAATAGGGGTTACAATAGAGGTAACAATAACTACAGAGGTAATAATAACCGAGGTAGATCTCAAAACAGAAGACATAAACCACATTTTCAGGCAAACTCTGCACAACAAGAGTCCCATGAAGCCTATAACAGAGTAAAGACAATAATGACGCTAATAATATGGCATGTGCCGCTTTTGATTTTGGGAGAGCATCTCAGTGCCCCCAATGCAAAACATTATTTGAGCCAACCACAGTGTCTACTTTAAGCTGCGGCCATCCTCTTCCTGCTCTTCCTGCATCAGTCGCGCATGATGGAAGAGGTTCTCTTGTCTTACATAAGGGTTTAGTAAATAACAATCCAGTCTCCGTGCTATTTGATTCTGGGTGCACCACAATTGGTGTTAGGCAGTCACTCGTAGATCCTTCCCGTGCCACTGGACAAGTAGTCAAATGTGTAACATTTGGCGGCACATTAGAGAAATACTCTACTGCTATCATTAGGATTGCTACTCCTTTCTTTACAGGAGATGTACACGCATGTCTTCTTCCGAATCCGATCGCTGACCTCATCATCGGTCGCATTCATGGAGTCAAAGAATGCACTCCGCAACAAATTTCCGCGTGGGAAAGGCAAAACATGCAGATTGCTAACGCTGTAGTCACTAGAGCTCAGGCTCTTAATATGCCTCAAACTTCATCTACTGAAGATAATGAAGTGCATAACCAAGATGATCCCTTGGTAATTTCTCGTGACTCGTTTATAAAACAGCAAGAAGATGATCCCACTCTGAAGAAATTCTTCATTCTTGCAACTAAAGGTGATCCGAATAAAGACACAAGTCGTAAATCGTGGATTACAAAGAAGAATGGCGTACTTGTACGTATGGTTCAAGACTCCATTACGTCAAGTCATTCTCAAATCCTGGTTCCCAAGAATTTGAGAGTTAAAATTTTGCAGCACGCTCACGACTCTCAGTGTGCTGGACACATGGGTTTTTCCCGTACTAAGTCAAGAGTCCTTGCAGCTTTCTTTTGGCCATTGGTAAACAAGGACATACGGATTTATTGTCGATCTTGTAAAGTATGTCAGGAAGTTAAATCCAAAGGTCCACGGCATGCTGCACCCATTCAGGCGGCGGACATTCCTATTCGGCCGTTTCAAAAAATGGCCATAGACATTATTGGTCCATTTAAGATCAAGTCTGCCAGAGGACATCAGTTTATCTTGACGTGTGTTGATATGTGCACACGTTGGCCAGAGGCTATTCCTCTGAAGAGCATTACTACTGCTGATATTGCAGATGCTCTTTGGCTTATATTTTCTCGTCTGGGGTTCCCCGGAGAGATATTGTCAGACCATGGCACCCAACTAATATCAGATACCATGTCTCAAGTAATGTCTACTCTGCAGATAGATAGATCTTTAAGTAGTATCTATCATCCAATGTCAAATGGGATGGTCGAACGCCTTAATAGAACACTTAAAAACTTACTAGGGAAGATAACTGAGGATCATCCTCAAGACTGGGACAGAGTTTTACCTGCGGCCCTCTTCGCTTACAGAGAGGTCCCCAATGAACATACAGGATTTTCCCCCTTTGAACTCGTCTTTGGCGCGCGTCCGCGTGGCCCTATGTCGTTGCTTCATGATCTCATAACAGCTGACAATATTGACGATGACACAAAGTCATCCTACGAATATGTCATCGCGTTGAGACAAAAGATTATCGAAGCATGCAAATTAGCAACTTCTTCTTCTGAATTTGCGAAACAGAAGGCAAGGCAATTTGCCAATAAGAAGAGATGCTTACGACAACTTTGTCCTGGGGACAAAGCATTTGTATTACTACCTTGTAGGGAAAACAGACTACTTATTTCTTGGAAAGGTCCGTACGATATAATATCGAAAATTTCCGATGTCGACTATATTGTCGATATTGATGGGAAGCATAAAACCTTCCACATCAATATGCTTACTGAATTCCATGAACGTCCGGATTATTTGCAACCCATTTTCCAAGCAACGGACAATTCTCCAGTACAACATGGTCATTACTCATCACTGTCCGTGATACAGGATGAGGAAACAAGTTTTTCAGATGTAAATCTTCCTCTTCCAATGATCCCACTTCATTCTAGTGAATCATGGAAGAACGTTACTGTCTCTCCTGATTTGTCTCTAGGAGAACAGCGACAAGTTTCAACTATGTTGCAAACATTTCAGGATGTACTCACTGACATCCCTGGACAAACTCATGTCATTGAACATGACATTGTTCTAACTGACCATACTCCTATTAGGGTTAGACCTTATCCTATACCTATACATTTTCAAGCACAAGTCGAGAAAGAGTTGGATGAGATGATAGATTTGAAAATAATCGAACCATCCACCTCTGCATATTCTTCGCCGATGGTTATTGTTCGAAAAAAAAAGACAATAACATACGTCTTTGCGTCGACTATCGCAAATTGAATCAAGTAACGAAGTTCGATGCCGAACCTATGCCTTTACTGGAAGAGCTACTTACTCGACTCTCCAAATCTCATTTTTTCACTAAACTTGATTTGTCTAAAGGATATTGGCAAGTTCCTTTATCTGAACGCGCCAAACCTCTCACGGCTTTTTCAACACCTAGAGGTTTGTTCCAATGGAATTTTATGCCTTTCGGTCTTATGAACGCACCAGCTACATTCGTACGCATGATGCGCCGAATCCTATCTTATCGGTCAGATGTCATTGCATATCTAGACGACATCTGTCTTTTCAGCGATACTTGGGAAGATCACTATTCAGGGTTAGATGAATTGCTGTCTACTTTGCGCGAGCACAACCTGACAGCGAAACCCTCTAAAGCCTATATTGGTTTTAGCGAAATTTCTTTCCTAGGCCACCGAGTTGGTCATGGTTTCCTAAAGACAGAGGACCATAATACTAGTAAGATACTTAACATCTCTATCCCTAAGACTAAAAAACAGGTGAGAAGTCTGTTAGGTCTTATTCAATTTTATGGCAGATTCATTCAGAATCTATCCTCTATCATGGCACCTCTTTCTACACTTTTAAAGAAAGGTTCGCCTAATATGGTCCACTGGTCTCAGGAATGCCAATGCTCTTTGGATAAGATTAAAACATTGTTTCAACACCACCTATTTTAGTGTTACCTACTAAAGATAAGACATTTGTTCTTCGTAGTGATGCTTCATCCACTGGGATTGGAGCGGCACTAATGCAAGAGTACTCTGGAACTCTGCATCCTGTAATGTATATTTCCAGTAAACTTAATGCGGCAGAAAGGAATTATTCGGTTTTAGACCGTGAGCTATTAGCTATGGTTTGGTCGATCCTCAAACTACAGAGATTCCTTCTAGGCGCACATTTCATAGTAGAAACCGACCCAAAAGCTCTTACTGCTATACAGAGTAAGAATTTGAAGAGCTCGAGGTCTACTCGATATGCAATTGCTCTTCAACCTTTTCATTTCTCTGTGCGAGCTATTCGTGGATCAGATAATGTGATGGCAGACATTCTGTCAAGATGCCCACATGATTCCACATAACTATTAGGTCTTAGACTTCTTGATATGTCTAGTTTATAATAGTTCCTTTCTATATCAAGATAGATACACATTTGTAATTTAATAATATAATATAATGATTGTATCACTACTTAGCGGTTCATTGATGTTTATTCACCGCTGTGCTTTGATGATTTTTCTTCATAAATCATAAATTTAAGATATCTAATACGAAATTATGGTATGAAATTTTTTAGGCATTGTGTAATTGCCAGAATTGTATTATACTTTGATGACACCTTCCTGGAAAAATTTACTTGTAGAGAAATAATTTCTCTCAGTTTATGAGATACATTCTCACCAGTCGCTCCATAAGTCGACTTAGCCTCATATTAGGCGTTATATTTATTCCTGATATTTTCATCTGCGCATTATTCATGCGTTGTGAGCCTATTGTACGTTGCTCCTAGATGTATTTCAAAAAAAAAAAAAAGTTCCATTTTTTTCCCGGGAGGTGTGGTAAGACTGTTACGTGCAGTCTTTGATATCTTACAATATAATACATTTGTATGCTTGTTATGTTCGCAAATATTTTGTAAACAAAATAGATACTTTTTAGTGCTTAAGGAAAAGTCATTATTGAGTTACTTCCCTTGAAAGGAGTGTCGTCACTTTCAATCGAACTCCGCGGATGAATCCACTTTTACTGCGATTTATTCTTTGTTTGGGTAGAAATAGGTTGTTCTTGCTTCAGTGTATCTATGGCCTGAATTTATGTGTATTGTTTGTCTGGGTAGGACGAGTCTGTCTTATATCTGTATATCTTTACATATCTAAGTCGAACTATATGGTCTTTTGTCGTTAGAAAGGTCAAAGGGCTGTTCGGCGGATGTGTCGCTAGAGAGGTGTGATTTGGCTTCGTCCTGATGGGGCTGTGATTTTTGTGTAGCGGCTTGTCGCCGGAAAAAGTGATCTCAGTATTTATGGGGAAAGTGATAGTCGTCTAGACCTATCGTGTATGCTTTACCCCAGTGTTTATTCTTATTGCCAAGGAATGGCAGAATCATATTTCTGATACCAAGGTAACAAAAAGATTCTCCTTATGAACTCTCTTACGAAGCCACCGTTTTTCGATAGGCACGATTTGTACGTCTGAGAGAATATATTTAACTAGATGAAGATGACATTCACTCCTAGCAGCACTATATCTTGTATGATGAAGTCAATTGTATCATGATAGAATCTACAGAGCTATGAGAACATTTAATGAATGACTAACTTTAATACAGATTCTTTATCTGTATCCAAACGTGAGTGACAGCTCACGAGAGAAGCCATCTTGTATCCAAATATTTTGTGACTTTCAAGAAGAGAAAGGGATACCCCGTATTATCGCTTGATGAGTCCAGAGATCACTGCTACACATGAGAACCCAGTACTAGCGGTTCAATATGATTATATGAAAAATATGTGCTGAATATTATTTCAAGGAATCTTCGCTAGACGAGGTTAGGTCTAGAAGCCATCTTGAATGTTGTTTATAATCTGACGTGCTTTGTCAGTAAACTCAGATGATATATATATATATATGGGCAATACTGAGTGCTTGTCTACTGACAGTCCATTATGCTATTATTCTACATGAGTGCCCATGTATCATTGCAAGACCATTTATCCACTGTACCATGATGTATTATGCCAACCTGTGATTTGTCACTATTCGTGCTGTCGAGTGTGTACGTCCAATTAAACTGTAGCAAAGGTACACAGTCGTTGGTGTCGATGACTTCCAGCCATACATGAGTGTGAGAAAAAGACCATTTGTCAACACCACGAACTCTTCTTATCATTCGCATATTATACTCACAATCTATGTCTACACACCACTGCGTAGGTCGAGTTGACATTCCATACTCAAACCACAAGCAACACAACAACACAGCATGTAGCTCTGGGGATGTTCTAGTGAGCTTATATTTATCAACTGATGATGAGCAAAGAAAATAGAGTTATCAACTAAAGAGATTTTATCAACTGGTGGACCAGCTTTCTGGGTTTGACCTCGCAGAAGTTAAGAAGTCAACAGACTACCGATACCAGACCGTTTTCTGTGGCTGATACGACACACTTGCAGTATTAGTTTGCTCTTTGTCAACACTTCGTCACGTGACCTGTCAAGTGAATGCAGTATGTAGGTCAGCGTTGTTGACATTTTTACATTAGACATTACAGAGTTTCACAGAACAGTTGGATCAATTCTTGTCAATATTAACAGGAAGACAGTATTATTGAACTAAGAAGTCCTATTTTCATCGATGGATCTTCTTGTTTTCTATATATGAACTTTAATATTTAAGGCCAGAATTTGTAATTCAATAAAGTGGCAGTTTATTTATTTTTACAAGAATAACTTTGCCATTACTGTAAAACTGAGCCTATTTTGCAACACATACTATCATACACATAATTTATATATTTATGTTTACATGTTATTTGTTTGTATAGTATGTTAGTTTATATGTCAGCGGGTTGTGTTTAGGTTGGGCGGTGTCCTCACAACAGAATATCCCACGTCATAGAGGGTCCGTTGTGGGCGTTTTCTTTAGGTGCAATTTCCTTAATTGGAAATTTGCTTGCAACAACTAGTTGCTATTTGTGTTAGCTGTGAAGACTGTAATTATTGTTATTTTTGTAATATTTCTTTGTTCTTTAGTTTTGTTTTGATTTGTTTGTAATTTGTTGGTCTACCCTTTTCTATCTTTCAGTTCTATTCACAATTTATATTCATATACTGTGACGTCATTTGTGTTGTTATTCCTTGCAGATTCAGTGATTACTTTCATTGATTTCCCTATTTGATTTATTTGATTTCTGCAAACGTTTTCGTATTGTCAGTCTTATTTGTACTTTATGTATTCTGTTGGTTGTAGGTATATTTCATAAGACACTATTGCTTGTGCACTGCACTTGGATTATGGTATAAACCAGTACTTGATTATTATTACTGTTATACAAGACCTTATTAAGGCTTGTGACCCACAGATATTGGGATAGTGTGCTGATTAATCAAGTCATTAAGAACTTGTGGTATTATTATTATTTCAGGTGATTAGTATTATTGTTAGACATCATGTCTACATTAGAATACTTCATTATACAAGGGAAAGCCCTTGATAAGACTGGTCAACAATTAGAAGAATGGGCAGTTGCTCAATATGACAAAGCATTAGCTGCAGAAGAGAAAAAAGCTGCTGCTGCTGCTGAAGAGAGAAAAGCTGCTGCAGAGGAGAGAAAAGCTGCTGCTGCTGCTGAAGAGAAAAAGCTGCTGCTGCTGCTGCTGAAGAGAAAAAAAGCTGCTGCAGAAGAGAGAAAAGCTCTGGCTGAAGAGAAAAGATTAGAAAAAGAAGCTGATGCTGCTGCTGAACTAAAGAAATTGCAGATGCAGGTGGGGAAAGGAGATTTGAAGCTGAACAAAAAAAAAAATTAGAAGAGAAGCTGCTGCTGAACAAAAAAGATTAGACAGTGAAGCTGAACAAAAAAGATTAGACAGTGAAGCTGAACAAAAAAGATTAGACAGGGAAGCTGAACAAAAAAGATTAGACAGAGAAGCTGAAGAAAAAAAAGCAATAAGAGAACATGAATTTGAGTTAGAGAAATTGAGATTGACAAGTATGAGTAATGTTAATCAGGCATCTAGTGGTAATGGTAAACCTTCTACTTACAAGGTTAAGGTTCCACCGTTCAATCAGTCCAGTGACGATATTACATTCTGGCTGGATAGATTTGAACGTTCTTGTCGTACACATAATGTGGATAAATCACAATATGCTAACCAATTAGCAGAAAACTTGAAAGGTGAATCTCTGACTAGGTTATGCCTTGTAGGAGAAGCAGATAAGGATAATTATGATGTCATTAGGGCGGCTTTGATAAAAAAAATACCAGCTAAGTGAGGAAGGCTATCGCCTTTTGTTTAAGACGATGGTGCCTGAGACAGGTGTAGAATTCTCAGAATTCATTGCAAAGGCACGTCTCACAGTTGATCGTTGGATTGAGCTTTCCACAACAGAAAAAACGTATGAAGGACTTATGGATTTGTTGCTCAGAGATAAGATTATGTCATGTGTTAACAAACCATTCCTTGAATTTATACATGAGCGTAAACCCAAATCTCTAAAGGAAATGGAAGAATATTGTTCCCAATATGTCACTGCACACCCCGACGTGACTTTTGGCAACACTAAGATTAAGGAGAGTATGCCAGTTGCTTCAGCAACACCATACAATCCCAATTATTCACACAGATTTCAGGGACCTCAAAACAGATTTGATAAAAAAGGTAACCATAATAGTTATCAAAACCAAGGTAACCAATCATTTCAGGGTTCTTCTTCAAAGAACTGGAGACGAGCTGATAGCTCTCGACACAGGGGTGGTCACAATTATAGTAATTTCCATAGAGGAAGTAATTATAGAAACTATCCGAGGTATCCGTCTTGGAGTCAACAAGATCGCAATTACAGAGATACTCATTATAATGAATATGATAATGGTAACCAAGAGAACTATGACTCAAACCCAAATAGGGGTTACAATAGAGGTAACAATAACTACAGAGGTAATAATAACCGAGGTAGATCTCAAAACAGAAGACATAAACCACATTTTCAGGCAAACTCTGCACAACAAGAGTCCCATGAAGCCTATAAACAGAGTAAAGACAATAATGACGCTAATAATATGGCATGTGCCGCTTTTGATTTTGGGAGAGCATCTCAGTGCCCCCAATGCAAAACATTATTTGAGCCAACCACAGTGTCTACTTTAAGCTGCGGCCATCCTCTTCCTGCTCTTCCTGCATCAGTCGCGCATGATGGAAGAGGTTCTCTTGTCTTACATAAGGGTTTAGTAAATAACAATCCAGTCTCCGTGCTATTTGATTCTGGGTGCACCACAATTGGTGTTAGGCAGTCACTCGTAGATCCTTCCCGTGCCACTGGACAAGTAGTCAAGTGTGTAACATTTGGCGGCACATTAGAGAAATACTCTACTGCTATCATTAGGATTGCTACTCCTTTCTTTACAGGAGATGTACACGCATGTCTTCTTCCGAATCCGATCGCTGACCTCATCATCGGTCGCATTCATGGAGTCAAAGAATGCACTCCGCAACAAATTTCCGCGTGGGAAAGGCAAAACATGCAGATTGCTAACGCTGTAGTCACTAGAGCTCAGGCTCTTAATATGCCTCAAACTTCATCTACTGAAGATAATGAAGTGCATAACCAAGATGATCCCTTGGTAATTTCTCGTGACTCGTTTATAAAACAGCAAGAAGATGATCCCACTCTGAAGAAATTCTTCATTCTTGCAACTAAAGGTGATCCGAATAAAGACACAAGTCGTAAATCGTGGATTACAAAGAAGAATGGCGTACTTGTACGTATGGTTCAAGACTCCATTACGTCAAGTCATTCTCAAATCCTGGTTCCCAAGAATTTGAGAGTTAAATTTTGCAGCACGCTCACGACTCTCAGTGTGCTGGACACATGGGTTTTTCCCGTACTAAGTCAAGAGTCCTTGCGGCTTTCTTTTGGCCATTGGTAAACAAGGACATACGGATTTATTGTCGATCTTGTAAAGTATGTCAGGAAGTTAAATCCAAAGGTCCACGGCATGCTGCACCCATTCAGGCGGCGGACATTCCTATTCGGCCGTTTCAAAAAATGGCCATAGACATTATTGGTCCATTTAAGATCAAGTCTGCCAGAGGACATCAGTTTATCTTGACGTGTGTTGATATGTGCACACGTTGGCCAGAGGCTATTCCTCTGAAGAGCATTACTACTGCTGATATTGCAGATGCTCTTTGGCTTATATTTTCTCGTCTGGGGTTCCCCGGAGAGATATTGTCAGACCATGGCACCCAACTAATATCAGATACCATGTCTCAAGTAATGTCTACTCTGCAGATAGATAGATCTTTAAGTAGTATCTACCATCCAATGTCTAATGGGATGGTCGAACGCCTTAATAGAACACTTAAAAACTTACTAGGGAAGATAACTGAGGATCATCCTCAAGACTGGGACAGAGTTTTACCTGCGGCCCTCTTCGCTTACAGAGAGGTCCCCAATGAACATACAGGATTTTCCCCCTTTGAACTCGTCTTTGGCGCGCGTCCGCGTGGCCCTATGTCGTTGCTTCATGATCTCATAACAGCTGACAATATTGACGATGACACAAAGTCATCCTACGAATATGTCATCGCGTTGAGACAAAAGATTATCGAAGCATGCAAATTAGCAACTTCTTCTTCTGAATTTGCGAAACAGAAGGCAAGGCAATTTGCCAATAAGAAGAGATGCTTACGACAACTTTGTCCTGGGGACAAAGCATTTGTATTACTACCTTGTAGGGAAAACAGACTACTTATTTCTTGGAAAGGTCCGTACGATATAATATCGAAAATTTCCGATGTCGACTATATTGTCGATATTGATGGGAAGCATAAAACCTTCCACATCAATATGCTTACTGAATTCCATGAACGTCCGGATTATTTGCAACCCATTTTCCAAGCAACGGACAATTCTCCAGTACAACATGGTCATTACTCATCACTGTCCGTGATACAGGATGAGGAAACAAGTTTTTCAGATGTAAATCTTCCTCTTCCAATGATCCCACTTCATTCTAGTGAATCATGGAAGAACGTTACTGTCTCTCCTGATTTGTCTCTAGGAGAACAGCGACAAGTTTCAACTATGTTGCAAACATTTCAGGATGTACTCACTGACATCCCTGGACAAACTCATGTCATTGAACATGACATTGTTCTAACTGACCATACTCCTATTAGGGTTAGACCTTATCCTATACCTATACATTTTCAAGCACAAGTCGAGAAAGAGTTGGATGAGATGATAGATTTGAAAATAATCGAACCATCCACCTCTGCATATTCTTCGCCGATGGTTATTGTTCGGAAAAAAGACAATAACATACGTCTTTGCGTCGACTATCGCAAATTGAATCAAGTAACGAAGTTCGATGCCGAACCTATGCCTTTACTGGAAGAGCTACTTACTCGACTCTCCAAATCTCATTTTTTCACTAAACTTGATTTGTCTAAAGGATATTGGCAAGTTCCTTTATCTGAACGCGCCAAACCTCTCACGGCTTTTTCAACACCTAGAGGTTTGTTCCAATGGAATTTTATGCCTTTCGGTCTTATGAACGCACCAGCTACATTCGTACGCATGATGCGCCGAATCCTATCTTATCGGTCAGATGTCATTGCATATCTAGACGACATCTGTCTTTTCAGCGATACTTGGGAAGATCACTATTCAGGGTTAGATGAATTGCTGTCTACTTTGCGCGAGCACAACCTGACAGCGAAACCCTCTAAAGCCTATATTGGTTTTAGCGAAATTTCTTTCCTAGGCCACCGAGTTGGTCATGGTTTCCTAAAGACAGAGGACCATAATACAAGTAAGATACTTAACATCTCTATCCCTAAGACTAAAAAACAGGTGAGAAGTCTGTTAGGTCTTATTCAATTTTATGGCAGATTCATTCAGAATCTATCCTCTATCATGGCACCTCTTTCTACACTTTTAAAGAAAGGTTCGCCTAATATGGTCCACTGGTCTCAGGAATGCCAATGCTCTTTGGATAAGATTAAAACATTGTTTTCAACACCACCTATTTTAGTGTTACCTACTAAAGATAAGACATTTGTTCTTCGTAGTGATGCTTCATCCACTGGGATTGGAGCGGCACTAATGCAAGAGTACTCTGGAACTCTGCATCCTGTAATGTATATTTCCAGAAAACTTAATGCGGCAGAAAGGAATTATTCGGTTTTAGACCGTGAGCTATTAGCTATGGTTTGGTCGATCCTCAAACTACAGAGATTCCTTCTAGGCGCACATTTCATAGTAGAAACCGACCAAAAAAGCTCTTACTGCTATACAGAGTAAGAATTTGAAGAGCTCGAGGTCTACTCGATATGCAATTGCTCTTCAACCTTTTCATTTCTCTGTGCGAGCTATTCGTGGATCAGATAATGTGATGGCAGACATTCTGTCAAGATGCCCACATGATTCCACATAACTATTAGGTCTTAGACTTCTTGATATGTCTAGTTTATAATAGTTCCTTTCTATATCAAGATAGATACACATTTATAATTTAATAATATAATGATTGTATCACTACTTAGCGGTTCATTGATGTTTATTCACCGCTGTGCTTTGATGATTTTTCTTCATAAATCATAAATTTAAGATATCTAATACGAAATTATGGTATGAAATTTTTTAGGCATTGTGTAATTGCCAGAATTGTATTATACTTTGATGACACCTTCCTGGAAAAATTTACTTGTAGAGAAATAATTTCTCTCAGTTTATGAGATACATTCTCACCAGTCGCTCCATAAGTCGACTTAGCCTCATATTAGGCGTTATATTTATTCCTGATATTTTCATCTGCGCATTATTCATGCGTTGTGAGCCTATTGTACATTGCTCCTAGATGTATTTCAAAAAAAAAAAAAAGTTCCATTTTTTTTTTTCCCGGGAGGTGTGGTAAGACTGTTACGTGCAGTCTTTGATATCTTACAATATAATACATTTGTATGCTTGTTATGTTCGCAAATATTTTGTAAACAAAATAGATACTTTTTAGTGCTTAAGGAAAAGTCATTATTGAGTTACTTCCCTTGAAAGGAGTGTCGTCACTTTCAATCGAACTCCGCGGATGAATCCAGTTTTACTGCGATTTATTCTTTGTTTGGGTAGAAATAGGTTGTTCTTGCTTCAGTGTATCTATGGCCTGAATTTATGTGTATTGTTTGTCTGGGTAGGACGAGTCTGTCTTATATCTGTATATCTTTACATATCTAAGTCGAACTATATGTTCTGTTGTCTCTAGAGAGGTCAAAGGCTATTCGGCGGATGTGTCGCTAGAGTGTGGTGTGATTTGGCTTCGTCCCTGATGGGGCTGTGATTTTTGTGTAGCGCTTGTCGCCGGAAAAAGTGATCTCAGTATTTATGGGGAAAGTGATAGTCGTCTAGACCTATCGTGTATGCTTTACCCCAGTGTTTATTCTTATTGCCAAGGAATGGCAGAATCATATTTCTGATACCAAGGTAACAAAAGATTCTCCTTATGAACTCTCTTACGAAGCCACCGTTTTTCGATAGGCACGATTTGTACGTCTGAGAGAATATATTTAACTAGATGAAGATGACATTCACTCCTAGCAGCACTATATCTTGTATGATGAAGTCAATTGTATCATGATAGAATCTACAGAGCTATGAGAACATTTAATGAATGACTAACTTTAATACAGATTCTTTATCTGTATCCAAACGTGAGTGACAGCTCACGAGAGAAGCCATCTTGTATCCAAATATTTTGTGACTTTCAAGAAGAGAAAGGGATACCCCGTATTATCGCTTGATGAGTCCAGAGATCACTGCTACACATGAGAACCCAGTACTAGCGGTTCAATATGATTATATGAAAAATATGTGCTGAATATTATTTCAAGGAATCTTCGCTAGACGAGGTTAGGTCTAGAAGCCATCTTGAATGTTGTTTATAATCTGACGTGCTTTGTCAGTAACTCAGATGATATATATATATGGGCAATACTGAGTGCTTGTCTACTGACAGTCCATTATGCTATTATTCTACATGAGTGCCCATGTATCATTGCAAGACCACTTATCCACTGTACCATGATGTATTATGCCAACCTGTGATTTGTCACTATTCGTGCTGTCGAGTGTGTACGTCCAATTAAACTGTAGCAAAGGTACACAGTCGTTGGTGTCGATGACTTCCAGCCATACATGAGTGTGAGAAAAAGACCATTTGTCAACACCACGAACTCTTCTTATCATTCGCATATTATACTCACAATCTATGTCTACACACCACTGCGTAGGTCGAGTTGACATTCCATACTCAAACCACAAGCAACACAACAACACAGCATGTAGCTCTGGTGATGTTCTAGTGAGCTTATATTTATCAACTGATGATGAGCAAAGAAAATAGAGTTATCAACTAAAGAGATTTTATCAGTGATGTTATACCACGGATATAATGAAAACGTTGTTTTCATTATTTGTTGCTTGGAGTGATGTTATGATTAAAATTCAAAACGATTAAGTAGGTATTATAGTTAGCTCGAAAGGGCTAATTTTCTGATGATAATTTTATACGGACTTACCTACTGATAAAGGAAAAGACGTCATACCGATAAGGTGTAGAAGCAGACGCGAGCTTTCGAAGCAGATGTGTGTGATCGTCTGCTAAAGAGATACGACTTTTAATGTGAGCGGACGTATCTGTAGTGAGCTCCTGCAGTCTACTGTGTTTTTCTTGCATCATTCCATCACTAGGGCATCAAGATACTATGTTGATGTGTCACTAGCTTATTCTAGTCAGGAAGTATATATATATTTACGAAGATGTTAAGTGTACGATGAGAATAAAGACTGCATGCATGCCAGGACAGCGTTTGTTAGTGAAAGGACTGGAAGACTGACTGTTACTGCATTTGTCATTGGGCATATATTCTATGTCATGGAGCTTTGTTTCTAGTAAAATAAATTGTATATCGTATGTTGTGAAGGAGGTGTTGTCAGCTCACTGACGTTATGCTGATACGTGTTGTTTGACTGCCCTAGAGTGTATTTTGGCCACTGAGACCTTCTCCGAACTTTATATATCTATTACGGCACGCATCAGGAAGTCATGGTTCCCTATTGACCTAGTGAGCAAACATGCAACGTTGTAAGTCCGGTTGTCGACCTCTTACAATTCGATGTGAAATGCTTGTCTGTTTTGCACGATTTACACTATCGTTTTGTAGTTCTCTGTGCTAAATTTCTCTGTTTCTGCCTGGTGCTCTCCTGTGGTTGTTGTTGGGCCGTTTTGTGTGTTGTGTGGTTCGTTGTTTACACATCCGTAGATGGACGATCTACTGGGTGTGGGCGACTATCGTGTCCACGCTTCCTGACAGTGTTAACTTTTGCCTGTGGGCTTTGATACGTGTTGGCATATACCACTACCTGCTCAAGAGTTTCGGCCCCGTGTTCCACCAGGAACTGCCTCATGTCAGGAGTGAGCGAGTTGTTGAACTGCTCCACGATAATAATTTCTTGCAGCCCTTCATAAGATTCATCGAATGTGCTGACAGACCCCTACTTCTCCCGGTTAGTTTCTAACCTGGTATCAAATTGTCTAAACGACTCCTCTTTCTGCCTCTTAGCCTCACTGAACTTGATATGGAAAGCTTCTGCATTCAGCTGAAAACGTTGAAGTAAAGCCTTCAACATTTCATAGTTGTTCTGATCTTCCTTTGGCATTTTGAGAAATACATCATTAGCAAATCCCCTCAGACTCTGGATAGCTTCATGTTGTACCCCTCCCTCTCTAAGCCCTAGGTAGCTGCTAAGGATTCAAACCTAAAGAGATAGATGTATATTTCTTCAGAAGCCTCTGAATACACATCTAGTTGAAAAGAGGTCGCACTAGGGGCCACCGCCTGAGAGATGTTTCCCCCTTCGCTGCCTTGAAAACGTATAGATCCCGCAGTGTTAGAACTAGAATCAACTATCCGTCCTTTGATCTCCAGTTCTTTCAATCTAATGGCGTGGACTATGTCGGCCTGTTCCTTTTCCTTTGCGAATGCTCTCTCTTTTTCTCTCTCTTCGGCTACATGCTTCCTTTGTTTTTCCTTCCCTTCTGCTTCCTGTTCTGCTTTGGTCTTTTCGTGCTCCCTGGCTATTTTCTTTTCATCTTTTTTCTAAAGATTTCTCTTTCTCTGCCCGTTCTTTGTCTTCTTTATCTCTCTCTTTCTGTTCTTTAACCGAGATGAGAACAAAGTCGGAAAGTGCTTTGGCTGAAAAACCTAGATCCTTGCCTAAATTCAAGTACAAGGTGTGAAGGAACTCGGCCTTTAGAGGAAAGAGTCTGTTTACAAAGCTACACAAAGATAAATGCAAATGCTACTTAAATAGCAAAAATACAAATCATAACACTAAATTAGCCACAACAAGTGACCTTCTTATTTCGCCTTACTTTTGTTTCAGCAAATTTTGTTTCTTCTCAATTCTTCAATTATTCTTTATAAAATTATTTTTACTGTTGTTTATTAATACACAGTATTCTCAGATTTATCAGAAAACCCCACTTTGGCAATATTCTTTTAGTAAATTTATGTCAGGCACGTCTAGGGGAATAACTAGACATGTTCTATAATTTGGGACGACGTCTGCAAGTTGTTTTATCAAACTTGTGAGTCCGAGTTCAATACCGGAGCGAGTCGCTAAATTTTTCACGGGTTGCTTTCCCTTAGCTCAGCAGTAGTGGTCCAACAGAGGTCAAAACTCAAGAGTAACTGATGTGGGTCTTCAAATGCGTCTTCCATCGCACAAGATTACTATGGACAGAGTTGTAGATAGAAGAACAATGATGCTTCTACCTCAAGAGAGTATTCACGAGATATTCAGAAAGCGAGAACAATGCTGCATTGTCTAAGCACGTTAACTTTAGTATCTGACACCAACTTCTGTGAAGGATTATGTAAAAAAAAACTTAGCTCGTACAAGCCCCCAGTTGAGTTACTTCAGCGAATTTCCTCTTATTATTATTTATATTTATGGCTAGGCCATGTCCACCGCAAGGAAGATGGTAAGATGGCAAGAGAACAGTTGGGTGACCGCAGCTGAGGTTCAAAGATGTGTGCAAGAGAGATATGAGGGCACTGGACATGTATCCAGCTTTATCCTCGTGTTGCTTGCTACATGCTTTCAAGTGAAAAAAGAATCCAGAAGATGTTTTTTATCTTCCGATTTCTTGACAATTGTGAAACATTGCTACACTAATATTGTAAGGAATAAAAATAAATTGGTATTCCATTGCTTCGCTACGGCAGTAAATCGGAACATTTTCACAAACTTTAAAGAAAACATTAGGATATGAACTTTGAATTGTGCATGCAGACTAATTGTCACGGGTTGCCTCCCCTTGGCTCTGCAGCAGTGGTCCAACAATGGTCAAAACCTAGAGTATCTAATGTGGGTCTTCAAAGGTGTTAACCTTCGCACAAGATTATTTATGGCAGAATTGTAGATAGAACGATAATGATGCTTTATATATATATATATATATATATATATATATATATATATATATATATATATATATATATATATATATATATATATATATATATATATATATATATATATATATATATATATATATATATATATATATATATATATGAACATTAACTAGAGGTTCTGGATCACAAATATGCCTTTCTCTCTGTAATGATTAATTCATCTATGAATTTGTCAAAATCAACTTAAACAAATTTAATGCTGAATTACTGTGAAACAAATGTAAATAAATATATAAATATTACTGGTGATTATGGAAAATAATAAGGTTTCTTTACCGAAAAGTGTTTAGGCTAGATGAATTTTGAAAATAAAGCTCTGTTGTTTTGGTGGCCTGTTAAAAGTGTGACATGCCAAAATGCTAAAGTGCCGATGCTGCTTTACCGTAGATTCGTCTATGTGGTGAGGGGCACGTTTCCAGATCAGTTCAGGGAGTAACCTCTCCGGGTCAAGGCAAGAATCTTCAGGTGTCGATTTCAAACTTCGAACCACAGTCTAGTAGTCCAGTGAATGGTCTCTCCGGGTCGTATCATAATTAGTCGGATCTCCTCGTTCTAGTACCATGAACATAAGAGGGAATAAAAGAACTAATTCCGCTGCTAAATATATGGTTGCCTGATATTAATTATGTGCCTGTTCCCGCTGTCCGTGAGCCATTTGTTTTCAATGATTTTTTTGTTCTCCGTGAGCGTATATTATATCACTCAGAGCATGTGATGAAAATTCACCAGTATGTCAGTTAATTTAAGGAAAAATGTGTGACTGGATAGCGGCAGTTCTTGTTCTTGAAGGTACATATTAAATTAACATACATTCACCAAAGGATAATATACAACTATTCACAAGTTGATGTAGTCATCACTCACTCCCTGCTCCATTCGGAGTCTGGGGTTACCTTTGCTTTTGGTTCTTCCGTGAACACTAGCATGAAGCAATCACAAGCGATTGCTGTGGTGGTTCATGAATGTATCCTTTTTTACATGCTCATGTTGCCAGCCTAGTATGAATCTTTAACACCATTAAGAAATATTAACATATTAAATTCACAGCATAAATATTTGTTTCACTCACCTCAATAATTGAGAAATCTTAGACCTCTTGCCTCGAAAACGTGTCTGAGGTATTATTTCTATTTCAGAAATTCTGTTTGTCTTCCGGGTACTGTATTAATGTTGGCGAGTTTTCTACTGATGTACAGAGATGCTCTTAATATGTTTTGTCCGGTCCTATCAATTCAACTCTTTTTTTTTCTGTGGCAAGGTCCGAGCTGTCTACTTTGGTGTTTTCAGGAATGCTTTGCCTTATGTCAAACTTTTTCTACGTTATATCGTAAGTTCCCGGCCCACGCTTCCACCTAACGTTTTCTGACAAACTCCCATCTGCGTGGTTTTTCATTGACACTTCCAATGCCAGTCAATACATTCAAAGTTCATATTATGAAACCTTTTCCTCACGCAGTATTCTGTATGACTCATGCGTTTGAAAATTTCAAACAGTCATCCTCCGTTTATGGCGTTGCTACATCTGACAATTCTTGGTAATGTTTACGTTACAACTTCTTGCATCATTCGTCCTACCCGCTTTTCCAGATGTCTTGATGTCTTGCATGGTTGCGTTTATCTATAACCACCTAACCCTACTGTTGCGTCGGAAGTAATGTGCAATCTTAAGCAAACACTTCATGCTCGCATTTACCTGGAGTCAATGTGATATTATCACGTTTTATGGACTCAGTTAATCTCTCAGCCATGGGCGATACGCTTGTCTCTCCCGGTCATGCATCGAAGCGTGAAACGTGAACAATGACTGTAGGGGAGAAGTGTGTGCTTAACAATAGAACAATAATTCACCTGATTAAGTACGCGCCATAAATGTAGTTCAATACTGCCGGGATAGGAGAAGAGAGCGCACAAATTATGTAACACTAATATATAAATTTGCTTGTCATATATATATATATATATATATATATATATATATATATATATATATATATATATATATATATATATATATATATATATATATATATATATATACGATGTATTACTGGAGTTAGGATACATGTCGTGAGTTGCAAAGGTTGAAAGCAGAAAGCAGATACAACATGCAAACATTGAACACCATCAAAATTGTAACTTGATTCAAATCTGCAGCGAAGACTGTCCAACAACGTCAAGGTTTAATAACGTTTTAAACACAGGAACATTTAGCTCCACATTTTAAATAAAATATGATCAGTAAGATGTTCTGATACATTCTATGGTCTGTCCTTTATAATATCATGTGTGCTTAGTTTGATCTGGCCGACAATATTTTGCCAAGTCTACACCGGACAGATATAAAATAGAGCGTCATAAAATCTGGACATCGTAAAAACTGTTTAAACCGGTTATGGTACCTCCTTGAGAGTAGCAAACCACCACTGGGCCAATAAATATATCAGTAGCAATCATCATCATCACCCGTGTGTTGCCGGGGCCCGAAAGGGGAGCAAAGAATAGTAACACTGCACCCTACCACGCATGTCGTAAAAAGCGACTAAGGAGGGTTGGGCATGGGGCTGTTTACCCCATCCCGTAAAAACTTCGCACAGTGGGCTGATCACCTGCTTGCCAACCAATCTGATTACGGAAACAACGATAGATTGTTTGGTCTGTTTCTGTTCCACAAAGACGCCACTAGGCGTGGTGGAAACAGCGATAGATTGATCAATTTGTTGTTGCCCTAAGACGCCACTAGGCGTACTGGCCACATACTGCTTTGCCGGTTGGTGGCTAAGGATGGAAGAAGAAGAATCATCATCATATCGAAGAAGGCTACAAGCACTTATAAAATATCTCCATGTTCATGGAGCACATGAAATACATGTCCACACAGCTTGACGGACACAGGCCAAAAGATACAGAAAGTTAAGAAGTTGCTTCTAAGAGCAGACGTTGCATACGTCACACTTCTGCTACCTTTTACGTCACACCAATACCAATGGTGCGCTGTTCACAAATAGTGCATTATTGTACTTCTCGTTGGTGCGCACAGATATATCTCCTAAACGGGCATATGTCTGTGTACAAGAACGAGGCGTAACAATATATATATATATATAGATTTATTTATAAAAGAAGCTACAGACTTTAATAAATGGGTGGTTGTGTAGAATAGAATGATTGAAGTGTTATGAAAAGATCACTAATGGGTAACTGATGCCAAGAACGATACAGATGCCAGTGGAACAAGAGATCAGAAGAGATGCTGGCGATGGATAGAATATACAATTAGAAAATATGAAAATAGGATTACAAGGCAGCAGTTGTTCTAGAACCCACAGGGTAAAAAAGGAAAGGAGAGAACTAAATAATACACGGAGAAGAGAGCTGGTGACAGACATGAAGGGCATAATGAAGACATGAAAAGACCTTGAGCTGCTGGCACTAGACAGTAAGACTTAGCAGTAAGACTTGGCAGTAAGATTTGGCAGTAAGACTTAGCAGTAAGATGTGGGAGTAATATATGACATTGAAACTTGACAGTAAGACTTGGCAGTAAGACCTGACAGCAAAGCTTGACATTAAGACTTAACAATAAAACTTGGCAGTAAAACCTGGCAGTAAGACTTGGCAGTAAGACTTGGCATGACAGTAAGACTTGGTAGTAAGTCTTGGCATGACAGTAAGATTTGGCAGTAAGACTTGGCATGATAGTAAGACTTGACAGTAAGACTTGACAGCAAGACTTGACAGCAAGACAGTAAGACTTGACAGCAAGACAATAAGATTTGACAGCAAGACAGTAAGACTTGTCAGCAAGACAGTAAGACTTGTCAGTCATACTTGGCAGTAAGACTTGGAATGAGTTAGTTGAAGGTTTATGCCCCTTAGGACGTGAAAGAGCGATGATGACGATGATGTTTATAGTGATGATGATATAGCTGTTTGAACATGAATAACTCAACAACTAACCAAGCTTTCGAACTCACTTATTTTGCTAAAGGTAGTATTTAGCAGTAAAATAGAGAAATAACAACAATGTGCAGTAAAACAGGGGACTGGAGAAAGGAACTGCAATCAATTCATGTACCTCTGTCATTAACACTCTTTGAAGTTCATTAGCTCAAAGACTATACAATCCTTTGACCTTATTCCTTTGCCACATTTTTTATTTAGCCGTAACAATTTTCAGTAAAATGTTCCTAAAATGTTTCAAAACGATTCAAGTTCGTAAATGTTTAAGCTCATAAAAGCAGTGTTGCCAGATTGGGCTACTTTTCGCGAATTGGGTTACATTTACTGGCTCGGCGCTACTAAATTTATGATTAGGCGATTTCGCGACTTTTGGGTCTACTTGTAAAATGTTCCTTGCTACTTTGGGCTAACCTAGCGGGCATGTATTTTTATCATTATACTGTAATGAGTCTAAAATTTCATCTGGCAACTCTGCGAGCACAAACAAATTGTTATCATAATCTTGAACGCTCCATGTTTTCAAACTGGGCTATTAGCCTTAGATATACAGTTCAAGAAGGCGCAAACATTTAATATAGAATACAGTTCAATATAAGGTTATATCGTTCGAGGCTCATGCGACCCTTCGCAAAAACATGCCATGGTTTCTAAAACGAGCTTTTGAAGAATTTCTTAATCGCATCCTCGGAAATATTAATACACTTTAAAAAATGTCACCTAATGTTTGCTTAAGTAACAATCGATCTCCCTTTTCTGAACTCCTTCTAAAATTAGCTGATAATTCAAAACTAGAAGATATAGAAAATCATAAGAGGCAATTACCTAACATAGATTGGAAAGGCGTTTTTTCATCATCTGGTGACATTCTAAGCTATGATTCATGTGTTTGGAACTATAGCATGAGTATTTATGTTTTTCTGCAGGATATTCCATTTTTTTAAATTTAAAGTATACCGCCTACCTAGTAGCAATTCGACTATACAGTGAGTGCTTGCACGAGTAACATCAACGAAAATCAAGCTTATGGATAGGAAGGGTTTAGATCTCTTAGCTTCAATACTTCGCTTTAAAATGATGCTGGAAGAAAAAACATTTTAATACATTGATGTTAAAATTCTGATTCTGACATATACAAGAAACTTAACACCAACATTGAAGGCAAAGAAGATGAAAAACTTGATGAAGATTTATTACAATCTGTTCACCTGTGAGTTTGCGTTCATATAAAGCTAGTGTAAACAAAATACATTACTTTAAAAATCGCAATTTTTTTATTTATGTTTACATTTGTCTAACTAGTATCTCTCTCTCTATCTCCTCTCTCTCTTCTCTCTCTCTCTCTCTCTCTCTCCCTCTCTCTCTCTCTGTACTTTATAAATGTGAGTCGTGAGAATGTACCCGCATACCACTGTACTTTAGAAATGTGAATTTTTTTTTTTTTTTTTTTTACTGCTCAAAGACTTTTCCTGCCACAGAAGTGCGTAAGAAAGTGTTATTATTATTATTTCATTTTCCACCAAGAATGTATGGACATAAGCGAGAATGTGTTTATGTAATTTTTGTATTGATGATTAATGACACATTCAAAAATACAGATTAATTGTAGACGGATTGACCGCATGAGTGGGTGTCGGTATACAGAATTTATTTATTTTTATTTATTGTTTAATTTATTTATTTTATTATTACTTTTTTTCCCCCAATTATAAGCTTGTTTGTTTAAAAAAAAAATACTAATTTTTTTTTTAAATTATGATTGCATACTGTAAATGAATGCTGTTATGGAACTTTATAATGTTGCATGCCTTTAAATTAATGCTTAAAGCATCATGTGGGAATGAAAGGATATAGTATGCAAGATTAATGAGAGTAGAAGGGCAGAATGTTAGACGGGCCTGCGCGCCCAATTCTTTACCCTTCGAAAATAAAGTTCGTTCGTTCGTATACGTGTGAGAATAAATGGATTAACTATGGAAGAAGAGAGAAAGGAAGGGCAGAATGTTAGCCGGGCCTGCGTGACCAATTCTAAACCCTTTGAAAATAAAGTTCGTTCTATCTATCTATCTATCTATCTATCTATCTATCTATCTATCTATCTATCTATCTATCTATCTATCTATCTATCTATCTATCTATCTATCTATCTATCTATCTATCTATCTATCTATCTATCTATCTATCTATCTATCTATCTATCTATCTATCTATCTATCTATCTCTGATAATGTTTGTACTTTTCAACATATGTTATGTCATGCTTATAAGTAATTAATGTTAATATGAGTGTGCTATATTATTATTTTACTTTACAACGTTGAATTCCTTGAATTTGATATGTAAAATGCATATGAGAATAAATGAATTCAGTATGAAAGGTGAGAGAAAGGAAGGGCAGAATGTCAGACGGGCCTGCGTGCCCAATTCTCAACCCTTTGAAAATAAAGTTCGTTCGTTCGTTCGTTCGTTCGTTCTCTCTCTCTCTCTCTCTCTCTCTCTCTCTCTCTCTCTCTCTCTCTCTCTCTCTCTCTCTCTCTCTCTCTCTCTCTCTCTCTCTCTCTCTCTCTCTCTCTCTCTCTCTCTCTCTCTCTCTCTTAAAAAATGAAAAGTATATTGCTGCAAATGTAGTTTTATAACTATAACCATGTACGTATTTCTCATTTTGTCAATGCCATTTCATTTTAGAAATTGCAAAAAATATCACATACTATAACACTGATATTTTGAAAAAAATTATGAAAACTACAAAAGGACGAACTGTCTATTTTACGATATATTTAAAAAATGATTAGGAACTTCACAGTAAAAATGGATTTTTCTAATTTTAGCTGATGCAAAATTGATCAATAAAATCATCAAAATGTGTAATTTCAATTTTCTCATGTTCAATGCAGATCAAGTCTAAAGCAGAAAGTCTCTATTTTCCCATTGAAATTCTCAAATTTTATACAATCAATTATAACTTTCTAAAAGATCGACTACAGCTAGAAATTGAAATTGCAATAGTGAGCATTATCTGAATAGCAGCACACTTTCTTCTCCTTACTGAACAATAAACTTGAGGAGTTCCTCAGCATGTGTCACGGAATTGGACCGTTTAATTTTTCTTCAATTTTTCTCTCTTTTTCCCCTTTCTATTATTTCTCATTTTCGCTGCACATAACTCCGTACTAGAGTCATTGTTTCCAGTTGTCATACTTCATATCGTATGTCCAGACAAGCGTATCACCCATCCCTGAGAGATTAATTAAATCACTAAACGTGTTAATACCATATTGACTCCAGGTAGGTGAGAGCATGAAGTGTTTGCTTAAGATTGCAAAATCACTTCCGAATCGCCTGGCAACACGGGTTTAATCGTATAGATAACGATGTGTCTAGACAGGCAGTCGGATTGCGACAAGTCATGTGATGCAAGAGGTGGTCAGAGTCTGATAAATTATGTAATCAGACTTCCGAATTACTTGGGAAAGGTGATTATAGATAAAAGCAATCTTGGAAGATGTTTTGAAGAGTGAGCAGGAAGTGTGATATTAGTCAACTTTGACAACATTTTTTCGATATCCCAACTCCATAGATGGACGAAGACGGTTTGAATTTTTTTAACGCATGAGTCATGGAAATTATTACTTGGGGAAAAGTTGTCATAACATGAACTGTTGAATGTTTTTGGATGGCATTGAGGCGCGAATAAACAATTACTATGATTGGAAGTTTATCAGAAAACGCCAGGTGAAAGCGTGGGCCGAGAACGCACGACGTAACGTAGAAAACGTTTTACATACGGCACTGCATTTTAGTAAGTCCCGATTTTAACAGGCCAAACACGACCGAACTTTATTTGCCTTTATTCATCAAGCCTAAATAATTTCTATGAAGATATTTTTTTTTTAAATCACTAAAGAACATTTAATTACAAGTGTTAAAGTATTTAATCATTAAATGTGTATATGCTGATTTTGACAAATTCATATATCTACATCTGAAGATCCAATAAGAACAATAATAATAATACTAAGAGGATTTCGCTAAATTAAATCAGCAGGGGGCTTTAACGAGCTAAATCATACAATATACATGTTTACAAAAGGCAGCGGTTCAGATAAAACGTTAACGTGCTCCGGCGCATTCAGCATTGTTCTTGACTTCTGAAATGTCTTATGAATACTCCCTCGAGGTAGAAGCATCATTATCCTTCTATAAACAACTCTCCCAAGAGTAATCTGGTGCGAAGGTAGACTTCTTTGAAGACCCAAATTAGATACTCTAGGTTTTGGCCACTGTTTGACCACTACTCCAGAGAGCAAGGGGATGTAACCCGTGACAGATTTTGAAATCTGAACATTTGCGCGGTTTTTCAGAAGTATCTTGCAATATATGATTTCTTCATGAAGTTGAAATATTTAGTCCATTATTGCTGCGGCTTTCATTTGAGTCAAGCAATAATCCTTTAACATCTAAAGAAATCAAATTTAAACCTAATTAAGTTAGACGGACACATCTTTTGTCCATTTCATTACGGTGGTGATCAATAGTTCCGATCATAATTCTCATTATTTCGTCTTTTGCAGCGAGCCCTACAGCAGGCCCTACGGAGAGCTGCGGTAGCATAGTGGTTAGTGTAATGGCTTCGTAGCTCAGTGGTCCTTGGTTCGATTTCCAGTGGAGGTAGGATTTTATTACACCGCAAACGCCTTCGAGGTTGACCCAGCCTCAAGAACGGGGTATCAGAGCAACTTCTGTGAAGTTAAGGCGGCCGGCATAATGCTGACCACATCATCCCTAGTGTACTGATGGTCAAGAAAATATGGGCTTAACACCATATTCCTAGAATGCCTCATTGGGCGTGTAACGGGATCATTTACCTTTTTTTACCTACGTCCTTGGCTTTTTTATCGGGCATTCATTAGTTTCTTCTTTCTTGAATATATCATTAACTCCACAGTTTCTATCCCACTTCCCGTGATTCACTGACCATTGACTCTCGATTATTCAAAAAATTATCTTAAAGAGATTTTAATAAACAAGCATCTTAAGAAAGTTCATGGTATGATCTTGGAGTCGTTTTTTAACATGATCAAGCAGAAGACGAATTATATTTTAAAAACCAAGCAAAGCCAAAGAATCAAAATTCAAAATATGATTCAGCACCTGCTTTGCATCATCTCTCCTATCAGCAGTCTCATTTTGATCATGCTTTGCAAGACTTCAACTTTATATCAAAGTATTCATGAACTGGTTTCACAGTATCTGTTGAAGAACCCCATCCAGTTTAAGACTCAGATTTGACAACTATCTTTTATGGCATCTTTCAGCTTTTTCCAACGGAGAGTAGAACGTAAAAAAAATAATGAATAAAGTTACTCAACCGAGCCACATAAATGTCCCTATCATTGCATCAAGAGTAGCTGCGTGCTTTCAAGTCAAATTGAGAGAACGATTATAAGTTCATAAAATTAGCTTTGACACATTTTCAATAATCCTCTGTTGAACACAAGTTTTATCACCAGTCTCATAACTGCAGAATTGTCTAAGCACTGAGACCGACTGCCTTCTAATGGCATTTTGTCTTTTTCCAGTTGCTCCAAAATCAATTCCACAAGGCTTTCAATATCCTTACTTACTTAGTCGTTCCCCTTCTACCGTGAGGTGTAGAGGTTTGGAAGAGAGAGCGCCAGACTATCCTATCGGCTGTCTTCCTCCTGGCCTGGTTCCATTCTAGTCCTCGGTCCTTCAAAGAGTGTCTAATGTTGTCCTCCCAGCGGACTCTGGGTCGTCCTGGGGGTCTGGATCCCTGGCTCTTTGTTTCCCATGCTTGTCGTGGTAGCCGATCTTCTCCCATTCTGTAGACATGGCCAAACCATCTTAGTTGGTACTGTTCTAAATGGGTCTGCAGGGGGTGGGATTTTAGGCCTTGGCGTATCGTCTGGTTGCGGACCATGTCTCTTCTTGTTACTTCAACGACCTTCCTCAGATACCTCATTTCTGAGGTTTGGATCTGGTTTTTATGGGTTGTAGTCATTGCCCATGACTCGCATCCATATGTCAAGACTGTGACATAGGTGGAGCAGTATACAGCCATCTTCGTTTTCTTACCAACCTCTTTCTTGCTGAGGAATCCTCGATTTATGGCCTGAAAAAGTCTCACAGCTGTTGCTTTTCGAGTGGCCAACTCTTCTTTGATGCCTCCCTTTCGGTCAATAATAGCTCCGAGATATTTAAAGTGGTCGACCTGCTCCAGGACCTGTTCTCCCAGCTTTATCTGATGTCTTCTTTCTTCTCGTGATATCACCATGGATTTTGTTTTAGAGCTGCTTATGACCGTCCCTCTCTTCTCCAGCTCTTCCTTCCAGACTTGCAGGTTGGATTGGAGATGTGCCTTCGATTTAGCAATCAGGGCAACATCATCAGCAAATGCCAGCTCTGAAATACATACCTGTCTCATCTTCCAGTACCCCACTGAATACTTTCTTGTTCTCTCCTTACATGACTTGATAACATCGTCCATGAGGAGTATGAAAAGATAAGGTGACAGGATATCACTTTGTCTTACACCAGTGGTGGTCCTGAACTCTTCTGACTTATGGTTTGCTGTCCTCACATAATTTCTGCAAGACTTGTAGAAGCTCTGTATAGCATGAATCAGAGGTGTTGGAATGTTCTTCCTTGCCAAACAGTCCCAAAGTTTGCTCCAGGGGACCCTGTCAAATGCCTTTTCCAGATCTATGAAACAAAGATGGATCTCACTCTTATAATCAAGGGCCTTTTCACTCAGCTGTCTGAGTGTGAAGATTAGGTCTTGAGTACTTCGGTTTGCTCAGAATCCGCACTGGACCTTATCCAATTGTGGCTCAGCTAGGCCTCGGAGTCTCTGCTCTAGGATTCTAGAGTAGATTTTACCAGGGACACTGAGAAGGGATATGCCTCTATGGTTTCCACATTTTCGATTGTCACCCTTTTTGAAAATTGGTGTTATGATGGCAATCTCCCAGTCCTTTGGTTTGGTCTTGTTGCACCCCGCTGCCTGTAGGACCCTTACAAGTAATAGGTCGCCTGATGCTCCCATGTACTTAACCATTTCTGGTCTTATACCATCATGCCCTGCTGCTTTGCCCATCTTGATTTTCTCCACTGCTGCCTTCAGTTCTTCCATCTTTATGTCATCTTAATCACCATTTGTTTCCTCTTCTGTGCTAGTGGTTATCATTTCTGATGCTTGACCTTTCTCACCATCAAGGAGTTCTGAGAAATATTCTTTCCATCTTTCCATTACTTCCTTCGGGGCAGTAAGAAATTTGCCTTGCTTGCCCTTTATAAATTTGAGAGGGCATTGTTTTTCCTTCCTCATGTTCTTTAGGGTCTTATAGAACAATTTCTGGTTTTCTTGCGCATTTTTTTCTAGCTTTTTTTCTCCTTCTCTTGTTCCCAAGTCGGGCTTCACCACATGCTTCTGCAGCAGCTGTCTTTATGATGTCCTTGAATTTAAGCCACTGGGTTTCCAAGTCATCAGGTTGTTCTTCTGTGTTTCTCACCGCTGTAGCAATAAGCAACTGATATCTGGTCTTAATTTCTGGCTCTCTCAGCTTGTGTGTCTTAATGCTCATTTCTTCCGTTCGTTTACTTGGTTTCTTGTGCGTTGTGGTAAAGTGGGATGATATAAATATTTATAGGGACTTAGTGTACTGACTGAGATCAGCTGTGAAGGTATCTGTATCTAATATGTGTAGTGTTTTACAGATAACCTTACTTACTGCCACATATTTATATCTCAGTCAGAATTATTCTGGAATATTGTGTTGGCAACGTTATATGTCTAGGGTTATGCAAATGATGAAGTGTAAGTCACCACAACAACAAACAGATAAACAACTTAATTATTCCACCATACTTGACAATACTGTGACACTCACAAACAGTCAACACTCTAGAAGACTATCTTAAAAGATTCAATGATAAATTTCAGATATATACAGATGTATTGATTTTTTCTACAATAGTGATCCTGATTCAACTACACCGTGAACCAGGCAATATTATAACATGTAATTACAAATATTATGTACACAGATATAAATGTGGTCTTTGCATTGACATACAATATTAGTAATCTATGTGTGTGAGTTGTGATGTGGTAATATGAGGTAATACTGGTTTTGTTCTTCAAGATAGATTCTTATTAGACATCATGACTGCATGTGCTTGTGTATGTTTGGAACTAGTATTGGAGATGGTCTCAGTTCCGAACATTAAAACAATTAATTGCCCCTCTTTAATTAAGTTAGTGTCATTTACGAGGGGTACATAGTGTTGAGCTCTTTTGGCCACAGTGGGCTTAACTTTCGTGATGGCGGCAGGCAAGGACTCCTCTGCTCGACTACTCACTGTTTCTGAAGACACCTCACTGGTTACTATAGGGACCCAAGAGTATGCTGTAGCCTCTGGATTCAGCAAACGCTCAGACCAGGTGCGGCTTCAATAACTAGGACCACAGTCCCTGAAACAAGAAGGTTGTACCTTCTACTTCAGAACTAATTTATACTATCTGGCTAGACTGAGCACAATACATCACAAACACAGAGTTCAGAGCTTTAGTTTAACTGCTATCTTCTTCTGAAGCAGCTTACTCCAGTATTAACCTCCTTAATGGTTACTACGCCTCTGCACTTTCAGCTATAAGTCCTTCCATATCATAAAGTAGGTGTCAGTGTACTATGTGGTAATTCCATGTAGTTTGACTTTTCTCCGACACCTTCTGTTCAGGTTGGAGCAATATATATATAGATATAGGCCTTGTCTCATGTTCGCTACTGAACTGCACATATATACAGACATAAATTATCAATGTACATTCAATTTTCATTAAAAAGAGATCAAATATTTCAACCTACCAAAATTCAAGGAAATAAACACAGATACTTGACTAGCACTGAATGTAGGCACAAATACTGGCACAAATTCCCATCTGCTTATGTTCCAGGCTTTTATTTAGCAAAAATATGAGCTGGCTTCAACGCACTGTTGCTTTATCAAGCTTATTTGAACTAGTGGTCTCGAACTAACGCTATCAATTAACTATATTAACAGACCTAACCAATCAGGCCATCTCTACCCAATCGTTTGAAAAAAAGTACTCTTACTTCCGTCTCCCTTGACAACAAAAGATAGCATTTATAGTCCGACTAATCGTGTTTAGCCTTACATATCATTCCATCCAATCAATTCAAATGTAACTTGTGGCCTATTTCCGTACAATGGTGGTTTAAAATTCTGCCACTGAGCGACTCCGAGTTTTTAGGTTGTCTGACACCCTCATTATTTTCTTTTGCCTATAATTTATTAATTCCTGGACTATTTGCGTAACACTTAACATATTCTGTGTCAGCAAGCCCTAAGGAATCCAAATATCTCAATCTAAGGGAGCTAGGTGGCTGCGTTCAAAATGTGCATTTTCTACCACCTCCTGTTCACTTCAATCCCCATGTGGTGTCTGGGTACTGTCATGTTTTCAAACGTAAATCCATCTAATGTCATCTTTCCTAATAAGCGTTCCTGATTTTCAGCCCTCCCTTCTTTCCATCCTACATCCATCTGTCCATTCGTAGTGTAATTAATTTAGGTCATACGCAGTGTGCCTCTCAATGTTTTTTCTTAGAAATGCAATACCCGTTTTAATGTGTTGTGGAAACGCTTGTATTATGCAGTGGCTTATATTTAACGTGGAAACGTTACAATTTGCAGACGAAGCATAAAACAAAGGGGATTTCGAGTACTGTCATTGTGACAGCACTGTTCTTTACCATTCTTCTTCCTTTTATAGAATTTATTTGTTAGGCTTTACATTTACTTTTAATTTATATATGTGGATTAGAATTTCTCACGACAAATCCTCCCCTCTTAAAACAGACGTTATATGTCAGTCTATAATTCTATATACACATAGAGAAATTTATTATTATTTCTGGGGTTTACGGTGATTCTCATCACACGGATGGCGGCTTAAAAAATCCGCTCCCAGATTTGTTTCTCCACTTATATACTCTATGCTAAACTCAAATGGCTGTAGCAATAATGACCAACGGAGTAATCTAGTGTTCTCATGCCTAGCTTGTGCTAGAAACGACAAGGGTTTGTGATCCGTTTGCAACTTAAATGCCTTCCCATACAGATAAATATTGAATTTCTTTATCGCCCATATTACTGCAAGACATTCTTTTTCGCTAGTTGAGTAGTTGGTTTCAGCTTTATTCAACTTTCTGCTAGCATATGCCACTGGGCTTAATTCCCCATCCAATGCATCTGATTTCTGTAGCAGAGTTGCACCTAACCCAATATTACTGGCATCCGTTCTTACTACAAATTCCTGACTTAAGTCAGGTAGTTTCAAAATAGGTTTACTTGTGAGCTTTTCCTTCAATTCTTGGTAAGCCATTTCACATTGTGGTGTCCATGTAATTCGATCTGGGTGTCCTTTACGTGTCAACTCCGTTAACGGTGCACATATGGAATTAAAGTTTTTGATATACTTTTGGTAGAAACCACATAATGAGACAAAGGATCTCACGTCTTTCTTGGTTTGTGGCCTCGGGGCTTTCTTTAGTTTCTCTAAATTTTTTGGGTCAGGGGTCATGTTTCCCTGATAAACTGTGTGTCCCAACAATTCCAATTCTTTACATCCAACGCAACATTTGGTTTGTCGGGCTGTTAAATTCGCTTCCCTAAGTCGATTAAACAGCATGTTCAGAGAGTCAATGTGTTCCTAAAATGTTTCTGTTGCTATAAGGATATCATCCATGAAATTTGTAATGCATGGGTTATTCAGAGTGTCCAATAATTTTCTTATCATTCTAGAGAAGACACTAGGTGCATTCTTCAATCCAAATGGCAATCTGTTAAACTCATAGTGTCCTTCTGAGGTACTAAAAGCTAGATATGGTCTAACCTCAGGCTTTACTGGAATTTGATAGTATCCTTTACTCAAATCCACTTTTGAGAAATACTTAGCTTTATTTAGCCTGGCAAACAACTGATTTGTATCCGGCAATGGATCCACCTGTCCTTCTGTAATAGCATTCAGTCTCCTGTAATCTATACAGAGTCTATGTTCTCCAGAGGGTTTCCTTAAAAGTACAACACTGGAACTATACGAAGATTCACTGTGTGAAATAATTCCTTCCTTCAACAAATAGTCTATCTCTTCCTTCAAAGCTTTCTCCTTAGCAAAAGGAATCGAATAAGGCTTCATACAGACAGGTGTGGGATCTATCAGTTTCATATCATATTCCAATAAGTTTGTATGCCCCGGTCGACCTGTTAACACCTCTGTATGATTATCTAGAACCTGTTGCACTCTCTCCTTCTGATTTTTCGTTAAATGCGTACTGATTTTCACCTGTGCTGCTGTCTCACAGGGGTGTAATGGATATTCAAATGATGAAAGTGGTTCCTTCTTCATCTCCATTGCAATGGACAAGGTTAGCAAGTGTGTCTCTTCCTGGTGATCTCTTTCCAAATATTTCTTCAGGAGATTCACATGATAGATTTTTTCTTTCCCCTTCTTATCTATCTTATAATTGGTTCTAGACACCTTCTCTAGAACTGTATATGGACCTTGCCATCCAATTTGTAACTTATTCTGATTTCCGGGTAAAAGAAGCAGTACCTTCTCTCCCACAGCCAAATCTCTGTCTTTTGCCTTCCTGTTATAATAAGCAGCATGTTTCTTCCTGGCTTGTTTCAAATTTTCATTGGCAAGTTTCCAGCCAGTTTTTAAACGAGTGGTCAGCTCATTTACATATTGGTATGAAGATGTAATGTTTTCCTCTGCCTTTTCATCAGTCCACGTTCTTAACAAAGCTACATATGGACCTTTAATTTTGTGGACCTATTTGTCCATGCACCGGTATGGTCTCTTCCACTCGAAGCTCTATAGTGATGATTTTTCTTCCCAGAATTATCATGCATAAAACGACCGCTACCAATTTTTCTTTTGGGGCTTTCCCCACTTAAAATTCTTGATGAGAGATTTCCTCTCTACATCCTCTTCCTCCAGTTTGTTTAAGTCCGATTGAGGGATTTTCGGCTTATCCTGGGGTAAGACATCTTTTTGCACTCTCCGCATAGTGGCCATTGTAAAACAGTTAAGTGAAGCTTGTCCGTGAAAAGGGGCTTCCCATTCCATTTGGTCCACTTTATCAAATCTATTTTTATTTTTATTATCAGGCCTAATTTTGCCCCGTGGCGTGTCCAGGTCCTGATCAATGTTCCCACTTGTGGGTGTTCCCTCATGTGCTATGCTACACCTTTCTACAAAATTCTCAATGTCCCATCTTGCTTTGGGCCAATAATAATTGTGAGCCACCTTTTGAATGATGGTACCTATCTTCTCATGGTCCCCATCTGGTTTCACATGTAGGCTCCTTATTAAGTCTGCCCTATATCTTTTAGGAAGTACCAGCTGTCCCTGACCTTTGGATCTAGCTCCAGTCTTCCTATACATCAACTTGTTTTTCATGTAAAAATCTCCCTTGCCTGGAGTTGTATGACAAGTTGACAATTTTCTGAAAGAAGGCTTGAGTGTTTTATCCCCAGCCTGTGCCTTCCTCATCTCTTCTGGAGTGGTATCCAACATAATATCCTCCTCCTGTCTTGAGGTCGACCTGACCTGAAGGGTGGCCATATACACAGGTTTCCTTCTGCAACGGTCAGTGTCATGATTGTCCATCTGACAATTTTTACACCACCTTTTTCCTTGGTTGAAAGATTTTCTTTCATCATATTTCCTTTCATCGAATTGTGGGGTTTTATTTTTATTTTCATACCGTGGCCTATCAAACTGGTGCTTACCTTTGTTTTGATCCCTAGGATCAAATTTATTAAAGTTCTGTGGTGCCCTAAAGTTATCCACTTGTTTCTTTTTATTACCTGTTACCTCTGCTTGAGCTGCTTGATACCTTTCAGCAACATTTAGCAACTCACCCAGCCTCTCTGCACCTTGTTCCATGAGAAACTTTCTCAGGTCTGGAGCCATGGACTCTCTTAATTGCTCTATAAGGATCATTTCCTTAAGATCTTGGGTTTTCCCCAGAGAAGTCCATTTCTCCAAGTATGTCTCTATCCGTGCAGAGAACTGGTGATAGGTTTCACCTGACAGTAGTTTAGCATTCCTAAATTTTTTTCTGTAAAATTCTGCGTTCTTCTCATATCTTAACAAAAGAGCCTGCTTTAGCATGTCATACTTTTCCTGATCATCTCTGTGCATTTTGGCAAAAACTTCATAAGCTGCCCCACGAAGTCCTTGAGATAACTTTAAGCTCCACCTTTCTCTCTCTAACCCATATGTGGTAGCTAATAATTCGTATCTATTTATATAGCTCTCAATATCATCGTCTTTCTCAACAAAATGATCTAAATGAAAATTAATAGCTGAGGTTGAGGCTCCCTGAGTAACCGTAGCATCAGAGGCAAAGGGACTGACACCATTTTCAGGAGCATGGCCTTGAAACTCAAACTCCCTTAGTCGTAACTCATGTTCCCTTTGTAATCTCTTCTCCTCTTTTTCTGCTTCCCTCTCTGCAGCTAATCTTCTTTCCTCGGCTTCCCTCTCTGCAGCTAATCTCTTGTCTTCTCTTTCTGCAGCCTGTCTTCTTTCCTCGGCTTCCAATGCTTTAGCCCCTTTGTCAGCCTCAATCTGCAACCTCTTAGCCTCAGCCTCAATCTTCTTCTTCTTCTTCCGTCCTTAGCCACCGACCGTCAAAGCAGTCAGTGGCCATTACGCCTAGTGGCGTCTTAGGGCAACAGCAGATAGGTTTTCTTTGCCATTGTTTCCCATCACGCCTATTGGCGTCTTTAGGGCAACGGCAAATCAATCCATCTGCTGTTGTTTCCGTAATCGAAGTGACTGGCAAACGGGTGATCAGCCCGTTGGTAGCCTCAATCTGCAACCTCTTAATTTCCTTTTCAGCCTCTAACCTTCTTTCGGCCTCTTTTTCTAATCTTCTTTCTTCCCGTTCAATAAATTTGTCACATTCAGTAGTGACATAGGTAATCATAACTTGCCCATCTAATCCCAACTCTTTTGCAGTCTGTACAGCCGCAGATCGAAATTTGGCCAGGTCCGCCGTTTTATATCAGGTAATTAAATAAAATATCTAACTAAACAATATAATCTGTAATTATATATACAATGGACAAAACAGGCACCAAGAGCTCAACCTTATTTACTTCCACCCAAGGATACCTTTTAACTTTTTATATTCCCTGAAGTGAATTACCCCCAATATTTATACTAGTAAAGGATTCAATATCCCGGACGAGCCCCCAATATATGTGGTAAAGTGGGATGATATAAATATTTATAGGGACTTAGTGTACTGACTGAGATCAGCTGTGAAGGTATCTGTATCTAATATGTGTAGTGTTTTACAGATAACCTTACTTACTGCCACATATTTATATCTCAGTCAGAATTATTCTGGAATATTGTGTTGGCAACGTTATATGTCTAGGGTTATGCAAATGATGAAGTGTAAGTCACCACAACAACAAACAGATAAACAATTTAATTATTCCACCATACTTGACAATACTGTGACACTCACAAACAGTCAACACTCTAGAAGACTATCTTAAAAGATTCAATGATAAATTTCAGATATATACAGATGTATTGATTTTTTCTACAATAGTGATCCTGATTCAACTACACCGTGAACCAGGCAATATTATAACATGTAATTACAAATATTATGTACACAGATATAAATGTGGTCTTTGCATTGACATACAATATTAGTAATCTATGTGTGTGAGTTGTGATGTGGTAATATGAGGTAATACTGGTTTTGTTCTTCAAGATAGATTCTTATTAGACATCATGACTGCATGTGCTTGTGTATGTTTGGAACTAGTATTGGAGATGGTCTCAGTTCCGAACATTAAAACAATTAATTGCCCCTCTTTAATTAAGTTAGTGTCATTTACGAGGGGTACATAGTGTTGAGCTCTTTTGGCCACAGTGGGCTTAACTTTCGTGATGGCGGCAGGCAAGGACTCCTCTGCTCGACTATTCACTGTTTCTGAAGACACCTCACTGGTTACTATAGGGACCCAAGAGTATGCTGTAGCCTCTGGATTCAGCAAACGCTCAGACCAGGTGCGGCTTCAATAACTAGGACCACAGTCCCTGAAACAAGAAGGATGTACCTTCTACTTCAGAACTAATTTATACTATCTGGCTAGACTGAGCACAATACATCACAAACACAGAGTTCAGAGCTTTAGTTTAACTGCTATCTTCTTCTGAAGCAGCTTACTCCAGTATTAGCCTCCTTAATGGTTACTACGCCTCTGCACTTTCAGCTATAAGTCCTTCCATATCATAAAGTAGGTGTCAGTGTACTATGTGGTAATTCCATGTAGTTTGACTTTTCTCCGACACCTTCTGTTCAGGTTGGAGCAATATATATATATATAGATATAGGCCTTGTCTCATGTTCGCTACTGAACTGCACATATATACAGACATAAATTATCAATGTACATTCAATTTTCATTAAAAAGAGATCAAATATTTCAACCTACCAAAATTCAAGGAAATAAACACAGATACGTTGACTAGCACTGAATGTAGGCACAAATACTGGCATAAATTCCCATCTGCTTATGTTCCAGGCTTTTATTTAGCAAAAATATGAGCTGGCTTCAACGCACTGTTGCTTTATCAAGCTTATTTGAACTAGTGGTCTCGAACTAACGCTATCAATTAACTATATTAACAGACCTAACCAATCAGGCCATCTCTACCCAATCGTTTGAAAAAAAGTACTCTTACTTCCGTCTCCCTTGACAACAAAAGATAGCATTTATAGTCCGACTAATCGTGTTTAGCCTTACATATCATTCCATCCAATCAATTCAAATGTAACTTGTGGCCTATTTCCGTACAATGGTGGTTTAAAATTCTGCCACTGAGCGACTCCGAGTTTTTAGGTTGTCTGACACCCTCATTATTTTCTTTTGCCTATAATTTATTAATTCCTGGACTATTTGCGTAACACTTAACATATTCTGTGTCAGCAAGCCCTAAGGAATTCAAATATCTCAATCTAAGGGAGCTAGGTCGCTGCGTTCAAAATGTGCATTTTCTACCACCTCCTGTTCACTTCAATCCCCATGTGGTGTCTGGGTACTGTCATGTTTTCAAACGTAAATCCATCTAATGTCATCTTTCCTAATAAGCGTTTTCCAGGTTTTTTAAAACCTAACTCTGGGAAGGGTAGTGTTTTTATCACTGTCCGTCTGAAAAAAAAATTAGTGCATGTGGCCTTACACGCGTGATAGTAGTAATTGTATATCGCGTTACGCTTGTTGGGGGTGGCATTAATAGCGAGACGCGTGTTTAGTGTTGCATGCGTTCCTGATTTTCAGCCCTCCCTTCTTTCCATCCTACATCCATCTGTCCATTCGTAGTGTAATTAATTTTAATGTGTTGTGGAAACGCTTGTATTATGCAGTGGCTTATATTTAACGTGGAAACGTTACAATTTGCAGACGAAGCATAAAACAAAGGGGATTTCGAGTACTGTCATTGTGACAGCACTGTTCTTTACCATTCTTCTTCCTTTTATAGAATTTATTTGTTAGGCTTTACATTTACTTTTAATTTATATATGTGGATTAGAATTTCTCACGACATGCGTGATGTTGGGCAGTTCCTAGGCTGAGCAACTCTTATGTTGTTCTTTTGATTGTAAGCAGGTAGTGATCACTTACAATCTTTGGCCCCCTCCAGACTCCAGCATCCCGGACATATTTGAATGAGCTCCTCCTAACAATGGCATAGTCGATCACTGACTTCTCATTCTGTGTTGGTTCACGCCTAGTGTATGAATGTATGCGCTTATGGGGGAACTCTGTGTTGGTAATGATCAGATTCTGCTCACTACAGAATCTAAGGAGTCGCTTTCCATTGTCACTGAGGCTTTCAATATCCTTTTGCTTTAATTGGATAAATCCAAGGAAAGGCTATTTTCAATGAATTGGTTTCTTCTGAGAGTTGATAAATATGATGTTGTTCCAGGGTGCTTTTCCACATTTGTGAAAGGTTTTTTCATAACATGGTCACAGTTTGTCACCAAATGTAGTAACCCAAGGAATTTCCAATATTGCTTTCGTCTTCCTGTCCAAGGGATTGTTTGTGGCTACGAAATTCAAGATTCCAAGTTGCTGTACATCGTATGCAATGGAGAATTATTTGGAGAACATCTTCTCATCTTCGTTTTTCTGTTGCAAGCTCAATTATTCCTCTGTTCTCTAAAATGTATCTTTCCATTTCCTTAAATTGGGTGAAGCAGTGTCGATGATTTTTTTTTTTTTTTTTTTAATTTTCATGGTGCCAAACCTTTCTGGTGCTTTCCAGCAATAAAACCAATTTTCCTGCTCCAACGAATACTGGTTGTCAGTTTGAGAAAATAGCAAACAACAAAAACAAAAGGCTGTCTTTTTTTCTAAGGAATAAAATGGAGCACCAAACTTCCTCTTTACATCCATTTCCAAACTTTCTTTTAAACAAATCATTTATTCATTGTTCAGTTTATGTGGGAATAAAAGGCCCTTCACTATTTTAAAAATACTTCGAACCCAAACTGATCATTTCTGTTCTCAGTCAATCTGATAAAGTGACTTTTATTATCAAACTCCAAGAAGCGGACATCATGACACTGAGTCGAATCTAAAATGGTCTGGGTTGTTTTTTTTTCCCTTGCTCTTCACTGTTCAAAGTTAAATAAATAAACAAACAACACACAAAGGTATGTTATCAGGCACTCAGTAAGAAATAAAGAAGTAGAAGACCAAACAACAGAAAAACAACAGAAGTGATAGGCTTACCAGGATCGAACCAGGACCTTCCGAACGGCACCCAACCGCCTAGCCACGGTAGCGAATCGCCACTTATCCACTCTGCCAGCTCCGCATTACTGAGTGCCTGATAACTACCTTTGTGTGTTGTTTGTTTATTTATTTACTGTTTACAGGCCTCGGGTTTCCCCTCCTTATATGTTTATGTGTTCAAAGTTACAGTATCTTCTGGCCTATTCCTCCTTTTGCTGACACATGCAACACTACATACGTGAAACTACACACTACCTCGAACACTCTCTTTCATACAAACTATCAACTGGAGCTGTTTCTATTCTCTACAGCACACCATAACCTGACACTTTCCTGCAATTACACATATCTACACATAAATGTGAAGTAGGATAAATGGGATTGTCATAC
This sequence comes from Oreohelix idahoensis, assembly GCA_024509875.1. NCBI lineage: Eukaryota > Metazoa > Mollusca > Gastropoda > Stylommatophora > Oreohelicidae > Oreohelix > Oreohelix idahoensis. The sequence continues at coordinate 161,648 of JAMPIV010017290.1, forward strand.
ATGATAAGTGGAATTTTTGCATTTTTAACCACACTAATGGCGCCGCCCCCCCCCCCCCCCCCCCATTTTGGCGCCCAGAGCACGTGCCCCACCTACCTCAACCTAGTTACGCCACTGGGTATACTGTAAGCTACACCGCAGGTCCCATACTATATTTTCAGCAGCAAACTTACTAAAACGCTATCCAATCTTACAGCTTCCAAAACCAAAAATAACGAAAAACTAATCTCACTTCTTTTTTTTTTAAAATTTTACACAGCCTTTAATCAAATGACACATTTTGTGCAACTTTATGTTTACTACATGTGAAAACTGCAGGTTTTTCACATAACGCGAATTCAAATTAGACTCCAGGGAAAAAACAGCAAACTTCGGCGGTGATTACAAAACCAAAATGCGAGTGGGGAGGGGGAAGAGATTCTGTTTTCTTGTCTTTCCTTTAAGTACAGCTAAGACTGACGTAGTGGTAGTGAGATAATGTTTCTTCACTACTTTCTGTCCCTACTTGGTTTACATTGTCGGTGTTTCCAATGCTGTGGATATCATGGATCGAAACAGGAAAAAAAAAAGAAGATAAAGTTACCGAAACTAAAAACCTTTATCCAGCAATTTTAGATAAACAACAAAATGATTCATAAATCCACTTTCTTTAGTTATTGAATCAAGTACAGGCGGGACATAGCAAAGTAGAAATAAATTTGAAATAGTACTTGTCATTGTCACAAGTACGGCAAGCTATCAACTGAGTGCTTTGAGTGGTTCAGATGAAAGGATTTTTAGCATTACTCTTATAGTATGTTCGTTATTTTTAAAAAAAAATTATGTTTTAATTTACTTACTTGAGTGCCTCCCCTCTTCAAATCTTTCAAGTTTTCTGATTTTAGCCATTAACGAAATTACTTTGTTTAAGAAGTATGGCTTCCTTTTGTGGAGTTGTGTCCTATTCAAGTTAGATCAAGGCCAGCCGGTGGGAAGGGCGATGGCAGAACATTGCATGTGTCATATATTGTATTACAATTAGTCAGTCTGTTGCAGAATTATGCACTCTAATACAGCATATGTATTATGTAACTGTTCAGGTGAAATACATATGTTGAAGTATATTTTAAATACATTTACGTGCACCCCTAATATTTCAGACTTTAGCCATTTTATAACAGGGAGATTTCAAACTGAATAAGTAATGATATACGAAAAAAAAAGCTTTAATAACTCCGTCAGACGATAGATATATCGATTCAAATATAGATATATCGAAAAATGTGGGGGTTTAGAGGGGGCCAGTAGAAAACAAACATAACGTCTTAGAAATACTAAGAATGAGCGAGTTGATAAAAGAGATACACACTTGACAAATAAAATATGTTTGGCATGTCAGGTTACAAACTATTTTTTTTTTAAATATAATAGAATGACAAGTAGACAGCAAAGGATCACAGAAGAAAAGGAAGATAATATCAACAGATATTCATTATTGAGGATGCAGACCCAAGTAGAACAGTCCCAACTGAGATGGTTTAGCCATGTCTGCAGAATGGGAGAAGATCGCTACAACGACAAGCATGGGAAACTAAGAGCCAAGGATCCAGACCCCAGGACGACCCAGAGTCCGCTGGGAGGACAACATTAGACAATCTTTGAAGGACCGAGGACTAGAAAGGAACCAGGCCAGGAGGAAGACAGCCGATAGGATAGTCTGGCGCTCTCTCTTCCAAACCTCTACACCTCACGGTAGAAGGGGAACGACTAAGTAAGTAAGAGAATACGAAATCCTGTATAAGTTCTCTTTAGTGGGTTGGTGAGCCGCTTCTTAAACTTAAAAGTACAAGCCCATTAAAACATTAACATTACATCGCCGTCTAATATAATGTCTTTCTGTTTTAAATTAAACAAAACAAAACATTTCTGATGTATGACACATCACTTAACATGATGGTCATTGGAAATTAGTCAAATCTTAGTCTATTTTCAACTTCAAGTTCAAATTTAAAACAATAATTTAGGTTGAGTTTAAAGGCAGAGAGCGGAAATAAAAGTTACCACGCTCTTCAAACATGCATCTAGCATAAAATATATTTTACAAGTCATGTTTCCTTGTATACAACATTTATGTTTGTCGTGAAATATTCTAATCCACATATATAAATTATCAGGTAAATATGAAGCCTAACAAATACATTTAATAAAGAAAAGAGCAATGGTAAAAGAACAGTGCTGTCACAATGACTGTACTCGAAATCCCCTTGTTTTCTGCTTCGTCTGCAAATTGTAACGCTTTCACGTTGATAGTAAAAGCCTACTGTATTATTACCCGCTTTCTTCAATGAAACGTGTACTGACCCTGAGATACGCAAGCTGATCAATGACCTAGATTTAATATTTCATTCATTCCATACACGGCGTAACTAAAAGACAGATAAAGCAGGAGAGAGAGAGGGGCGAATGAAGGCAGGAAGCATGCAATACTAAACACGCGTCGCGCGATACACAATTGCTGCCATCACGCGTGTAAGGCCACATGCACTAACTTTTTTTCAGACGGACAGTGATAAAAACACTAACCTTCCCAGAGTTAGGTTTTAAAAAACATGGAAAACGCTTATTAGGAAAGATGACATTAGATGGGTTTACGTTTGAAAACATGACAGTACCCAGACACCACATGGGGATGGAAGTGAACAGGAGGTGGTAGAAAATGCATATTTTGAACGCAGCCACTTAGCTCTTTTAAATTTGTATATTTGGGTTCCTTAGGGTTTGCTGACAAAGAATATGTAAAACGTTACGCAAATAGTCTAGGAATTACCAAATTATAACCAAAATAAAATAGTGGGGGTGCCTGACAGCATGAAATCATTTCTGCTCATAAAATTTTTTTTATAACGTGTTTGAAAAAACATTACGTTACAGAAATAGCCTACCATGTTAACTCCTATTTGATTGGAGCGCAACAAATATAAGACTAAACACGATTGGTCGGGCTATAAATACTATCTTGTGTTGTCAGGGGAAACGTGAAAAAGGAGTACTTTTTTGAAAAGATGTGTAGACATGGTTTCATTGGGTAGAGCTGCGAATATACTCGATTCAGAGCGTCTGTTCATTGCCACATCTTGTAATAAACCTACTAAGAAGCAGTGCGTTGAGCACCAGTGTATATTTTTTTATAAAATAAAGCCTGGGACATCGGCAGATCGGAGTTGTGCTATATTCATTGCCAGTCAACGAAACTGTTTATTATTCTATGAATTGTGGTAAGCTTGAAATATTCAATATCTTTTAATGAAAATTGAATGTAAATTGATAATTTATGTCTGTATATATGTGTAGTTCAGTAGCAAACATGATGTAAAGCCTATAATGCTCCAGCCTGAACAGAAGGTGTCGGAGGAAAGTAAAACTGCATGGAATGGCCAAACAGTACACTGACACCTAGATGATTGACTAGAAAGAAATAATGCTGGAATTGCAGAGGCGTAGTAACCATTAGGGAGGGAAATACTGGTATAAAGTATTTCAGATGAAGCTGACAGTTGGCCTAACGCTCTGAACTCAATGTTTGTGATGTATTGTGCTCAGTGTAGAAAGAGAGTATAAATTAGTTATGACGTAGAAGGTACATCCTTCTTGTTTCAGGGACCGTGGTCTTAAAGTTATTGAGCAGCACCTGGTCAGAGCTTTGCTGAAGCCAGAAGTGGACAGCATACTCCTTGGTCCATATAGCAACCAGTGGGGTGGCTCCAGAACTCATTAAAGTAATCGAGCAGAGGAGGCCTTTACTGCAGCCATCACGAAAGATAAGAGAGTGTGGCCATGGAGCTCAACATTATGTACCCCATCTTAAAATGACACTGTAAAATAAAATTAAGAGGGGAATTTAATTGTTTTAATGCCAGGAACTGAGAACATCTCCAATACTAGTTCCAACAAAGACAAACTATTGAAGTCATGATGACAAATACCAACAGAGCTTGAACAAAACAAAACCAGTATTACCTCAGATTACCACTACACAACTGACACACATAGGATACTATTAATAATATATGTCATTACAAGATTCATATTGATAAATTCTGTACATATAACTTGTAATTAAAATTGATTGTGATTCCTGGTTCCCTTTGTATTTGAATCAGGACACATATACATTCATGACAGCACTGAATACATATTGTTATTTGAAAAGTTATCAGTGACTCCTTTAAGATATCCTCGTAGAGTGTTTTATGTATGTGAGTGTCACAGTGTTGTCAAGTGTGGTGGAATAAATTAAATTGTTTATCTGTCTGTTGTTGTTATGACTTACACTTCATCATACACATACCCTAGACATATAACGTAGTCATCACACTATTCCAGAATAATTCTGACTGAGGTATACATATGTGGCAGCAAGTAAGGTTATCTATAATACACTACTCTTATTAGATATAGATACCTTCACAGCTGATCTCAGTCAGTACACTAAGTCCCCTATAAATATTTATAACATCCCACTTCACCACATATATTGGGGTCTCGCTCTCAGGATTTTGAATCTTTCCCTATTACAAATATTGGGGGTAATTCACTTCAGGGAATAATAAGAATTAAAAGGTATCCTTGGGTGAAAATAAATAAGGTTGAGCTCACAGTGCCTGTGTTGTCCTGAGTTAAATAGTCATAGATAAAATTGTTTAGTTACATATTTTAGACATTTATCTGTTAGACAATGGCCGACCTGGCAAAATTTCGATCTGCTGCTGTACAGACTGCGAAAGAGTTAGGAATGGACGGGCAAATTATGATTTCTTATGTCACTGCGGAATGTAACAAATATATTGAACGGGAAGAAAGAAGATTAGAAAAAGAGGCCGAAAGAAAATTAGAGGCTGAGACTAAGAGGTTGCAGATTGAGGCTGAGGCTAAGAGGTTGCAGATTGAGGCTGACAAAGAGGCTAAGAAATTGGAAGCAGAAGAAAGAAGATTGACTGCAGAGAGGGAAGCAGAAAAGGAGGAGAAGAGATTACAAAGGGAACATGAGTTAAGACTAAGGGAGTTTGAGTTTCAAGGCCATGCTCCTGAAAATGGTGCCAGTCCCTTTGCCTCTGATGCCACTGCTAGCCAGGAGCCTCAACCTCAGCTATGAATTTTCATTTAGATCATTTTGTTGAGAAAGACGATGATATAGAGAGCTATCTAAATAGGTATGAACTATTAGCTACCACGTATGGGTTAGAGAGAGAAAGGTGGAGCTTAAAGTTATCTCAAGGACTTCGTGGGGCAGCTTATGAAGTTTTTGCAAAAATGAGCAGAGGTGATCAGGAAAATTATGACATGCTAAAGCAGGCTCTTTTGTTAAGATATGAAAAGAATGCAGAATTTTATAGGGAAAAATTTAGGAATGCTAAACTACTGTCAGGTGAAACCTATCACCAGTTCTCTGCACGAATAGAGACATACTTGGAGAAATGGACTTCTCTGGGGAAAACCCAAGATCTTAAGGAAATGGTCCTTATAGAACAATTAAGAGAGTCCATGGCTCCAGACCTGAGAAAGTTTCTCATGGAACAAGGTGCAGAGAGGCTGGGTGAGTTGCTAAATGTTGCTGAAATGTATCAAGCAGCTCAAGCAGAGGTAACAGGTAATAAAAGAAACAGGTGGAGAACTTTAGGGCACCACAGAACTTTAATAAATTTGATCCTAGGGATCAAAACAAAGGTAAGCACCAGTTTGATAGGCCACGGTATGAAAATAAAAATAAATTCCCACAATTCGATGAAAGGAAATATGATGAAAGAAAATCTTTCAACCAAGAAAAAAGGTGGTGTAAAAATTGTAAGATGAACAATCATGACACTGACCATTGTAGAAGGAAACCTCCTCATTGTGCTGCTATGACATCGGGGAAAAAGGAAAAGAAGGTCAAACCTGAAGAACTACAGGAACCATACCACCCCCCAGTGTGTGAAGATGTCATCTGTAATGGTGTCACTATAAGGTGTTTATATGATACCGGTTTAGAATACGATTCCGTTGTGAGTTCTCACCTGGTGCAGGCCGATCAATACACCACAGAAACAGTGGAGATTCAAACTGCAACCAAGGATGTAGCTACCATGACACTTCCCGTCGCCCGAATAAAAGTGAAAACGCGATATGTGGAAGGAATCATAAAAGCAGCAGTGATAAATGAGCCAATCTACCCTCTGATATTGGGGTGTAGATATGTCTTCTTGGGGAATCCCAAGAGACCTGTGATATTGGCAACAGTGCAGACCAGATCACAGTCTAAAAAGGAGGAGGATAATCCAATAAATACTCATCCAGATGAGATGAGGAAGACACAGGCTGAGGACAAAACACTCAAGCCATGTTTCAAGAAGTTGCCCAAATCTCATACACCTCCAGGCAAGGGAGAGTTTTATATGAAGAACAAATGATATATAGGAAGGCTGGATCTGAATCCAATGGTCACGGACAGCTGGTCCTTCCCACTTCATATAGGACTAAAGTGTTGGAACTAGGGCATGCGATTCCCTTCAGTGGTCATATGGGAATCAGCGCAACAGGACAGCGAATAGCTTGTCACTATTTCTGGCCAGGAATAACTGAAGATATCAAACGATATGTAAAATCCTGTCCAGAGTGCCAACGAGTAGCACCTAAACATTGGACTGCACCAGCAACTCTGGGGGAAATGCCCATAGTGGGAACACCCTTTGAGAGAGTTGCCGTGGATCTTGTGGGACCTCTCACCCGAACCAAGAGAAGGAACAGCTACATTCTGACTCTGGTGGACACTTGTTCTATGTGGGGAGAGGCAGTAGCCCTGTCATCGATTGATTCTAAACATGTGGCAGAGGCATTGCTCACAATTTTCACAAGGTTAGGCTTTCCCAATCAAATCTTGACTGATAATGGCTCTCAGTTCAAGGGGAAACTAACTGAAGAAGTTTTCAGGATCTTCCAGGCCAAACACTTCCATTGTAGTGTGTACCATCCCCAAGGGAACGGCCAAGTGGAAAGATTTAACGGCACGTTGATGTCGATCCTGAGAAAGTTGGCACACGAAAAACCAGATACATGGGACCAGTACCTGCACGCCGCCCTCTTTGCTTATCGGGAGGTACCCCATAGTTCAACCGGTATGGCCCCGGCAACATTATTGTTTGGAAGGCCAATAAAAGGTCCACTCAAAGCTTTGTTAAGAACGTGGACTGATGAAAAGGCAGAGGAAAACATTACATCTTCATACCAATATGTGAATGAGCTGACCACTCGTTTAAAAACTGGCTGGAAACTTGCCAATGAAAATTTGAAACAAGCCAGGAAGAAACATGCTGCCTATTATAACAGGAAGGCGAAAGACAGAGATTTGGCTGTGGGAGAGAAGGTACTGCTTCTTCTCCCCGGGAGTCATAATAAGTTACAAATTGGATGGCAGGGTCCATATACAGTTTTAGAGAAGGTGTCTAGAACAAATTATAAGATAGATAAGAAGGGGAAAGAAAAAATCTATCATGTGAATCTCCTGAAGAAATATTTGGAAAGAGAACATCAGGAAGAGACACACTTGTTGACCTTGTCCATCGCCATGGAGATGAAAAAGGAACCACTTTCATCATTTGAATATCCATTACACCCCTGTGAGACAGCAGCACAGGTGAAAATCAGTACACATTTAACGAAAACTCAGAAAGAGAGAGTGCAACAGGTTCTAAATAATCATGCAGAGGTGTTAACAGACCGACCAGGGCATACAAACCTATTGGAATATGATATGAAACTGATAGACCCCACACCTGTCTGTATGAAACCATATTCGATTCCGTTTGCTAAGGAGAAAGCTTTGAAGGAAGAGATAGACTATCTATTGAAGGAAGGAATTATTTCACACAGTGAATCTTCGTATAGTTCCGGTGTTGTACTCTTAAGGAAGCCCTCTGGAGAACATAGACTCTGTATAGATTACAGGAGACTGAATGCTATTACAGAAGGACAGGTGGATCCATTGCCGGATACAAATCAGCTGTTTGCCAGACTAAATAAAGCTAAATATTTCTCAAAAGTGGATCTGAGTAAAGGATACTATCAGATTCCAGTAAAGCCTGAGGTTAGACCATACCTAGCTTTTAGTACCTCAGAAGGACACTATGAGTTTAATAGATTGCCATTTGGATTGAAGAATGCGCCTAGTGTCTTCTCTAGAATGATGAGAAAATTATTGGACCCTCTGAATAATCCATATATAACAAATTTCATGGATGATATCCTTATAGCAACAGAAACATTTGAGGAACACATTGACTCTCTGAATATGCTGTTTAATCGACTTAGGGAAGCAAATTTAACAGCCCGACCAACCAAATGTTGCGTTGGATGTAAAGAATTGGAATTTTTGGGACACACAGTTTATCAGGGAAACATGACCCCTGACCCAAAGAATTTAGAGAAACTAAAGAAAGCTCCGAGACCACAAACCAAGAAGGACGTGAGATCATTTGTCTCATTATGTGGTTTCTACCAGAAGTATATCAAAAACTTTAATTCCATATGTGCACCGTTAACTGATTTGACACGTAAAGGACATCCAGATCGCATTACATGGACACCACAATGTGAAATGGCTTACCAAGAATTGAAGGAAAAGCTCACAAGCAAACCTATTTTGAAATTACCTGACTTAAGTCAAGAATTCATTGTAAGAACGGATGCCAGTAATATTGGGTTAGGTGCAACTCTACTACAGAAATCAGATGCATTGGATGGGGAATTAAGCCCAGTGGCATATGCTAGCAGAAAGTTGAATAAAGTTGAAATCAACTACTCAACTAGCGAAAAAGAATGTCTTGCAGTAATATGGGCAATAAAGAAATTCAATATTTATCTATATGGGAAGGCATTTAAGTTGCAAACGGATCACAAACCTTTATCGTTTCTAGCACAGGCTAGGCATGAGAACTCTAGGTTACTCCGATGGTCCTTACTTTTGGCTCCATATAATTTTAGCATTGAGTATATATCTGGAAAAACAAATTTAGGAGCGGATTTTTTAAGCCGCCATCCGTGTGATGAGAATCACCCTAAACCCCAGAAATAATGATAAATTTCTCTATGTGTATATAGAATAAAGGACTGACATATAATGTCTGTTTTAAGAGGGGAGATGTCGTGGAATATTCTAATCCACATATATAAATTATCAGGTAAATATGAAGCCTAACAAATACATTTAATAAAGAAAAGAGCAATGGTAAAAGAACAGTGCTGTCACAATGACTGTACTCGAAATCCCCTTGTTTTCTGCTTCGTCTGCAAATTGTAACGCTTTCACGTTGATAGTAAAAGCCTACTGTATTATTACCCGCTTTCTTCAATGAAACGTGTACTGACCCTGAGATACGCAAGCTGATCAATGACCTAGATTTAATATTTCATTCATTCCATACACGGCGTAACTAAAAGACAGATAAAGCAGGAGAGAGAGAGGGGCGAATGAAGGCAGGAAGCATGCAATACTAAACACGCGTCGCGCGATACACAATTGCTGCCATCACGCGTGTAAGGCCACATGCACTAACTTTTTTTTCAGACGGACAGTGATAAAAACACTAACCTTCCCAGAGTTAGGTTTTAAAAAACATGGAAAACGCTTATTAGGAAAGATGACATTAGATGGGTTTACGTTTGAAAACATGACAGTACCCAGACACCACATCTTCGAAACAGGAGGTAGAAGAAATTGCATATTTTGAACGCAGCCACTTAGCTCTTTTAAATTTGTATATTTGGGTTCCTTAGGGCTTGCTGACAAAGAATATGTAAAACGTTACGCAAATAGTCTAGGAATTACCAAATTATAACCAAAATAAAATAGTGGGGGTGCCTGACAGCATGAAATCATTTCTGCTCATAAAATTTTTTTATAACGTGTTTGAAAAAACATTACGTTGGAAATAGCCTACCATGTTAACTCCTAATTGATTGGAGCGCAACAAATATAAGACTAAACACGATTGGTCGGGCTATAAATACTATCTTGTGTTGTTGTAGGGGAAACGAATAGAAGGGGTACTTTTTTGAAAAGATGTGTAGACGTGGTTTCATTGGGTAGAGCTGCGAATATACTCGATTCAGAGCGTCTGTTCATTGCCACATCTTGTAATAAACCTACTAAGAAGCAGTACGTTGAGCACCATTGTATATTTTTTTATAAAATAAAGCCTGGGACATCGGCAGATCGGAGTTGTGCTATATTCATTGCCAGTCAACGAAACTGTTTATTATTCTATGAATTGTGGTAAGCTTGAAATATTCAATATCTTTTAATGAAAATTGAATGTAAATTGTTAATTTATGCCTGTATATATGTGTAGTTCAGTAGCAAACATGATGTAAAGCCTATAATGCTCCAGCCTGAACAGAAGGTGTCGGAGGAAAGTAAAACTGCATGGAATGGCCAAACAGTACACTGACACCTAGATGATTGACTAGAAAGAAATAATGCTGGAATTGCAGAGGCGTAGTAACCATTAGGGAGGGAAATACTGGTATAAAGTATTTCAGATGAAGCTGACAGTTGGCCTAACGCTCTGAACTCAATGTTTGTGATGTATTGTGCTCAGTGTAGAAAGAGAGTATAAATTAGTTATGACGTAGAAGGTACATCCTTCTTGTTTTCAGGGACCGTGGTCTTAAAGTTATTGAGCAGCACCTGGTCAGAGCTTTGCTGAAGCCAGAGGTGGACAGCATACTCCTTGGTCCATATAGCAACCAGTGGGGTGGCTCCAGAACTCATTAAAGTAATCGAGCAGAGGAGCCTTTTTACTGCAGTCATCACGAAAGATAAGAGAGTGTGGCCATGGAGCTCAACATTATGTACCCCATCTTAAAATGACAGTGTAAAATAAAATTAAGAGGGGAATTTAATTGTTTTAATATCAGGAACTGAGAACATCTCCAATACTAGTTCCAATAAAGACAAACTATTGAAGTCATGATGACAAATACCAACAGAGCTTGAACAAAAACAAAACCAGTATTACCTCATATTACTACTACACAACTGACACACATAGGATACTATTAATAATATATGTCACTACAAGAATCATATTGATAAATTCTGTACATATAACTTGTAATTAAAATTGATTGTGATTCCTGGTTCCCTTTGTATTTGAATCAGGACACATATACATTCATGACAGCACTGAATACATATTGTTATTTGAAAAGTTATCAGTGACTCCTTTAAGATATCCTTGTAGAGTGTTTTATGTATGTGAGTGTCACAGTGTTGTCAAGTGTGGTGGAATAATTAAATTGTTTATCTGTCTGTTGTTGTTATGACTTACACTTCATCATACACATACCCTAGACATATAACGTAGTCATCACACTATTCCAGAATAATTCTGACTGAGGTATACATATGTGGCAGCAAGTAAGGTTATATATAATACACTACTCTTATTAGATATATATACCTTCACAGCTGATCTCAGTCAGTACACTAAGTCCCCTATAAATATTTATAACATCCCACTTCACCACATTGTTCACGCTAGTTTGGGTTTTAGGGCAAATTTCCCATACATCCACTTTGCTCACGGTACGAATATGGCCACTTCCCAGGGTATATCTATTATCTCAGCCTCCACAGTCCTCCGCCAGGTTATTTTTGGTATATCTCTTTCGGTTTTATATATATCCAAATTGCATAGCTATAGTTAGACATTGTATATAATCGATAGACAATGGAGGACCATGGCCATTTCGATCTGCTCCAGCGTTCTGCCTGCTAAAATCTTGCAATATGCTTATTGTCACAATGTTATTTGCGCATAAATGGGCGCTGAACTTAACTGAGAGATATTGTAAGATTTTTAAAAGCACAGGTTTGTGTGCACTATTATTGAACATAGAGGCCAAGGTCTTAATGTATTAACCACTCGATTTGTAGATTGGTTTATGACGTTTGCTTTTTGGTGGGTCCTTAGTGATGACGTAGATTGGTAAATAACTTAAAAATGGAGGACCATCGCCTTGTCAATGGTCAGACACATTATTGTACAGTCCGGTTTTATATTATAGCTTCGGAAGGAAGCCTATGCTAGGACTGGTATTAAGGAATGAAGTATAATATTCAACCTTACGTGGACGTGGAAGTAATACACCGTAAAAACCGGAGTCAAAATCTTCCATTGTCACCGCAGTGTTTGAAGTTATTCTGGACCACAGAAATCCAGCATTGAAATAGTACTTGACTATAGCTTGCATGTATTATGAACAAATTCGATGACCTGATGACCGGACGTAGAACCACATTTTACCATTTAATCATCATTGGAAAATAAACCTCTGTTTGAGTTAAAAAAAACACCTCAGCTTTTATGGTCCGTTAAAGTAGAGGTTGGCTGTTGCAGGTTGTTCTTCCCTTTTGAACCAGTGAGAAAAACAGGGACGATTAAGTGTTGCTACACACTCACGTTTTGGCATTCGCGTCTTATCACTGTACTTTCATCAGTGATATAAACAAAATTGGGAAGAACTTTACCGCTATTGGTGGACATTTTAACATGACTCTAACGGTTGTTGAAAGCAGACATCAAAGCGGAACGGGATTTTAACATGGTGACCATACTTCCCGTTCTAGAAGATTTAGATATTTGAGCTCAATTGATTGCCACGTATTTTGGAACACTGACACCTGTTGCATGCTCAAGAAATCGATCGTTATTTGAAATTCGTAACCTTGACTGGGAAGGTCAACGTGCTTGGGATGTACAGACGCAAGTCAACAGAGAAGTATCATAGTTGTACTAGGAAATGATTGCAACAGTTGTCAATTTCCATTTTCAAGTCCTGCTGTGTACCTGCGGAGGTTAAATTGAATGACGTCATTCGGTAACGAGTACTTCCAACCAGAGGAAATTACTGTGGCTGTTTGGATCCAGTTGTATGAAAATCATAACCCATTGTCGCGAAATTGGTTTCAAGTCATTGCAAATGAGTTCAGTTAGATTTATAAACCCATCTACGATCGAGTGACCGCTTTCAAAATGGCGGCGTATCAGCGAAATGTGTATCGGACAGAGGAAATCGCCAACGATAAATAACAACAGAAGGGAATCTGTATGAAAAGGATTTTACATTTCAGTACAGGGAAGGATGGTGTATAACTGCATATAAGATGGAACGGTAGGAAGTTCTCATTTACGGAGATATATGCGTATTTCGGCTGCCCACAGTTACGCTAAAAGCATGTAAACTCACTTCTGTTCTAAATATTAAAATCAACAAATAACAGTTTGGGAATTTACATGGATAGGAAGATAGAGTTTTATCAGCTGAATAAAACTAGATAAGATGGAACAATATGGATATTATATATGCTGAGAATGAGAAAGGCAAAATTTCAGTCGACGCACAGATCGGCTGAAATCACGGATCGGGAAGGATTTTTTCAGGTTAGGTTTAAGCTGTGACGTCGGTACTCTCCGATACGTCCGCGCTATACGTATTTAAAGCGGATCGGTAAACTGAGAGAGATACACAACGCAAGAGGTTGAGACAAGACTGAGGGCAGATAACGCCACGACTCTATATCCATCTGAAGTGTGAGCGGATCGCCAGAAAAATTTAAAGTCTAAGTGTCTGGAGTCTGAGGGTAAGCGAATTTACGATAGCTATCCTGTATAATAATTTCTTTTATTTTGTATTACAGGTTCATTTAGAATTCACAAAATATGCCTGTATAATATTCATTGATATAACGTATTATTATTTTAATATGATTTATTCATGTGCTTAGTGGAAGATGGTTGCTTGTACAAAAACGTATCAAAACTAGCCCCACAGCCAAATAGATATTTATATTTAATGCTGTATCTCGTCGATATTAAATGCATTATCGCTTACGAAGATAAAGGCAGTCCCATGCAGAGATTGTCAGTTAGGAAAAATGAATTGTTAGAAACTTCAGCATGGAAGATCCCAGTTTACGAGGTTAAGGTGACTAGTCCCCTTCCTCGCTGCCTTTGCCTTCCCTAGTTCGAGCGCACAACTTTGTACCCATTTACAGCTGGTAAACTGGAGTGTTCTATAGCCAGTTTCAGTAGAAAGCAACCTGATCACGTGGTCACTCAATTTCTTTATTTATGTATTACTTTTGTGTAGCTGCTAAGGATAGCATCAGTATTTGAATTTGTACTTGATATGATTTGGAAGGATCAAGTTATAGCATATGAAGGGATGTATAGGAGCGGAATAAACCAGATGATGTTTATTACTGATATGTTAATATTAATTCTGTATCATTGAAATGATGTTACTTGCTATGACTGTATAACTTTGACACCTGATGACTGACTTGTCTGACTTATGTGCTAGTCAGTTTTACTAAATTGACATGTTAATATTAATGCTATATCACTGAAATGATGTCCTTACTTACTATGATTGTATAACGGTGGCATCTGATGACTGACTGGTCTGACATCTGTGCTAGTCAGCTACAAGTCTAGCCAGATACTAGCCAAGGCTGATATGTTGCAGGTTCCATGAAATAACTCAAACCAGACTGTCCAGTATCAGAAGCCGGTGCAGTCATCCGAGGCAATCCCACAAAAGTGCAGGACCCCAAAGAGTGAACTTCAACTGGTCATTGGCATCCCTACTGTTGGGCCTACCAAGTCTGATATCAGCAAAGGACAGTTTCAGCAGTATCAAGTTGGAAAGATAAGTGTCCTGTTTGACACTGACCACCTATACATGTGAAACAGCCAATAGTTGAAAACAATAAGTAACCATACATAAACTCAGTCAACTGATGACAGTTATCCTTAAATTCAAAGGACTAAGAACAGTGATTTCAGTAACTTTATTATTTAAGATCTTGAAGTCTAAACAGAAAATAATAATAATTGTGTGAATATTTTTAGATATATATGTGTATACTCTTTTCCAACTAGTATAGATAGAATGTTAGTAAAAATTATTAAACTATTTTAACTGTACCTGAGGATTTATTCACTTTTTCCATTTTGTGGTTCAGTGAATGTACATTTTTACTTATCCCCTAGCATATAAGTAATCATAAGATAGTCACAGGGATGTGAGGAGACACCTTAAATCCTGGTACTACTTCTTACCAACTGGGCCAGGGTTTTTTCACAGTCTGACTATTGTTATGATAACAATACACCAGTGCTTATTTCTAAGACTGGGGTATTACTTGTAAGGTCAGAACTCTTTACTGGCATACTTTTACATAATAAATAAATTTAAATGTTCCCGCTACACGCCATGTTGGTTACGAAAATGCCTTGACATACGTCGATGTAATATTTCCCTAGCGCGATTCTCATAAGTAGACATTGAAAACAGTGGTAAAGTATGCGAATTACTAATTATACTTCTAGCGAGCACCTTTCTCCATGGTTTCACTCGTTTATACTTCTTCATCGAAGGTGTCCTGGGGTTTAAAAGGTTGAAATGGGTGGATGAATTGCAAAAACTTAAGCAGTTTCTTTGAGGCATGAAACCCACGTGATTCTTGGGGTCACTCTGTGGTTCTTTACGATATTATCTTTTCTTTAATTGTTTATGTGCGGTGATTGTCATTGCTAATGTGTATATTTCTATGTAATTGATTCTCTTCATTGATCATTCTATGTTTTCAGTAGTAATATTATCTTGTATAATTTCTTAGTTGATTGATTTATAGCTGCATATTTTATTAAATAAAAGATGATTAATCTCCAATAATGAGTATCGATAAGGTTTCGAATATAGCATAATAATTGGAATACTACAGTTTATTTGATGAGATAAATATTAGAATTCAGATTCTGAAATGTCGACGGCGGAGTACTTCATCATTTAAAATTCTTGGGTTATCAGGAGATAAATTACAAGAGTTTGCTACTTTGAGATGGAATATAAAGAGGCGCAGGAAAGAGAGTAAACGTCAGTTAGAATTAAAAGATAGAGAATTAGCCAACCAGGAACGTATTTTTGAAACGGTTGGAAATGGAAGATAATGAGAAAAGGTGGCAAGCATAAGAGAAAATTTATTTTCAAGACGAAGAGAGAATTAAACTCTTGGAGATGGAAGAAAATGAGAAAAGGAGACAATATGAAGAGGGAGAATGATGCTATGTTTGGAAATTGAAAGACAGAAGTTGCAAAATGGAAATGCTACTAGTCAATACACACTCAGAATGATGGTCAAAAAGGTGACATTAAAATCCATTTGCCCATGTTTAAACAGGGGTCGACGATATAACGTTTTCTTGTCAAGATTTCAATTGGTAGCCGCACAGAATATAAAATTGATAAAAGATGTGGTGTAGCAAACTGATGAATTTTTTATCAGGAGAGGCGTTAAGTGCAGTCGCTTCGTTAGAAGGCGATAGTCAAAAATGAGGAAGCTTAGAGCTACACTATTAAAAAAATATCAGCTTACAGCTGAAGGTTATAGAAGGCGCTTTTTTAAAGAGTTGTTGCCGGAAAGAGGAAAAGTGTTCTCAAAATTCATTTCGGATATTCGTTTAACTTTTAATCGTTGGATCGAACTTGAAAAGGTGCAACGGAAATTTGAAGATCTGGCAGATTTAATATTACGGGATAAGGTATTATCCTCAGTAAGTGATAAGTTTTTGGCGTTTTTACAGGAGCGGAATCCTAAATCGTTATCGGAAGTTGAGACCCTAGGGCGTCAGTTTTCAGTTGCTCATCCGAACTTGAATGTCAGAAACACTAAATTACATGAATCGTTACAGTCAGCGGGTGTTGCTACTGTAAATAACAGACAAGGAAAATTTAGATCGAATAGTGGTGACAGAGATAGGTTTCGTCATAGAAGTGCCAGTTCAGATCGAAATGTTTATCAAAGAAATTTTTCTCATTTCGAAGGTGGAAATAGAAATGATTCACCAGCTGGCAGAAGATGGAATAACAATCATTTTGGAACTGGTCAACAGGTTGATTTGGGAAACAGAGACAGAATGAATTGGCAACGAAACACTCCTAACTTTTACAGTTACAATAAAGCACATTACTCGCAGAATAATAATAGACATTTGTATAACAATAGACAACAAAATGACAGGGCATTTCGGTCAAATAGTTATAATCGATCTGCTTACCATGGTATGGTAATTCCGTTCAAATGTCGGAAAACAATGTCGCAGATAACAATAATACTGTTAATCAAGCAAATGCATGTGCGTCATTTGATTTTAATAATGCTGAAACATGTTTGGAATGCAAGAATCTATTTCAGCCTGATGTGGTATCCAGACTGAGATGTGGACACCCATTGCCGGCGTTACCTGCTATGTCAGCTCATGAAGGAACCGGGTCTTTAGAGTTTCACAAGGGCTTACTTAATGGCATGCCAGTAACTTTATTAAAGGATTCAGGTTGCACGACGGTAGGCGTGCGACAATGTTTGGTTGATCATTCTTGTTGTACAGGCACATGGGTTAAGTGCATTACGTTTGGTGGTAGAATTGAGAAATTTCAAACTGCTGTGGTTCATATCGCAACGCCATTTTTTACGGGACAAATAAAAGTATGTTTGTTGCCGAATCCAGTTTGCGATTTGGTTCTTGGTCACATTCACGGTTTTAAAGAGTGTACTCGTGAGCAAATAAATGATTGGGAACGAGAACACGTACACAGGGCTAATGTTGTGGTTACTCGAGCACAGGAACATGCTCAACAAAATGTTGTACCATTGGGTAATGATGAATTGGGGCATAGCAACATTAGCAAAGAAGTTTTTGCTACATTGCAGAAAAATGATGATTCACTAAAGAAATTTTTTAATTTCGTACAAATTAATACTACAAATGATATTAATTGTCACAAGCAATGGTATGCTATCGTCAATAACATATTAGTGAGACAATTCCGAGATGGGAAGTCCTTTGATACTGTGACTCAAAAAATGGTACCTAAAACAATGAGGGCTTATATTTTAAGTCATGCTCATGATTCACGTTGTTCAGGTCATTTGGGTTACTCGAGAACAAGGGCTAGAGTGCTTGCATCATTTTTCTGGCCTGGTATATCAAAAGACATTTCGATGTATTGCCGTTCTTGTTTTATATGTCAGGAGGTTAAGTCTAGAGGGGCACATCATGTAGCTCCCATTCAAGCAGCCGATATTCCGGTGCGTCCGTTTGAGAAGATGGCCGTGGACATTATTGGCCCACTTCCTATAATGTCATCGAGAGGACATAGATATGTTTTAACCTGCATAGATATGTGTACGCGTTGGCCGGAAGCTATACCTCTAAAAAATATTGCTACTCAAGATGTGGCTGAAGCTTTGTTTCAAATATTTTCCAGAATCGGTTTTCCGAGAAAACTGTTGTCAGATAGGGGCTCTCAATTTGTTTCCGGTACTATGACTGAGGTGATGAAAATGTTTCACATAGATAGATCACTTAGCAGTGTCTATCACGCCGCCTCGAATGGTATGGTGGAGCGTCTCAATAGGTCGATAAAACAAATGTTGGGTAAGATTACTATTGATTTTCCTAAAGAGTGGGACCGAGTTTTACCTGCGGTACTTTTCGCATATCGCGAAATACCGAATGAGCATACTGGTTTCAGTCCATTTCAACTTGTGTTTGGGGCTCAACCCAGAGGTCCATTATCTTTGATTAAAGATTTGTTAATCGATTCTGATTTGTCTCAAGAGACAGTATCGTCATACGAGTATGTTGTCAATCTCAGACAAAGAATCATGGATGCATGTCAGTTAGCGACATCTGCATCAGAGAGAGCTAAAGAGAAAGCTCGGGTGTTGCAAAATCATTCAAGACATCTTCGGCATCTTGTACCAGGTGACGAAGCATTTGTTCGTTTACCTAGTAAGCAGAATAGACTACTTATAACTTGGTGTGGTCCTTTCAAAATTCTGTCCAGAATTTCGGATGTAGATTACGTACTTGATGTCAATGGGAAAAGGAAAATATTTCACATTAACATGTTGAAAGAATTCCACGCAAGACCTGAACATCTTCAGGCAGTATTTCATGCTGTCGAGGACATAGTCTCGCGTCCAATTGGGTGGTCTTCATTATCAGTGATTCAGGAAGAATCAGCGTTTCCTGAAGTATCTATGAATTTTCCTAACATACCAGTACATTCTACAGAAACTTGGAAAGATGTGACGATATGTCAAGATTTATCGTTGGATAGAAAAACACAGGTGTCTGACTTATTACATTCCTTTAATGATGTACTTTCAGATATTCCAGGTAAAACAAATGTAATCATACATGATATACATTTAAATGATGAAACGCCCATTAGAGTACGTCCATACCCTATACCTTTACATTTTCAGGACAAAGTGAACAAAGAAATAGATGACATGATTAGGTTAGGGATAATCAGTCCTTCTCAAAGTAATTTTGCTTTTCCTATGGTGGTAATTCGAAAAAAAGATAATGAGATACGACTCTGCATTGATTTCAGAAAATTAAATAAAGTAACAAAATTTGATGCCGAACCATTACCATTATTGGAGGATTTCTTACCAAAATTGTCAAAGGCAATATACTTTAGTAAATTTGATTTAGCCAAGGGTTATTGGCAAGTTCCGTTGGCGGATAGATGTAAACAGTTCACAGCTTTTTCTACTCCTCGGGGGTTGTTCCATTTCAATGTCATGTGTTTCGGACTAATGAACGCACCTGCGTCCTTCACTAGAATGATGAGAATGCTGTTCTCTCATAGGCAAGATGTTATTACTTATATAGATGATATTTGTCTATTTAGCAATACGTGGGATGAACACTTTGTTGGTCTACATTCACTTTTATCTACTCTTAGATCTGCTGGGTTATCTGCTAGACCATCTAAGGTGTATATTGGATTCTCTGAGATTACGTTTCTAGGTCATAGGATTGGTCATGGGAATCTTCAACCTTTGGAGCAGAATGTTTCCAAGATTCTAAATCTTTCCATTCCTAGAACAAAAAAAACAAGTCCGTAGTGTGTTAGGACTAGTGCAATATTATGGTAAATTTATTCCTAATTTATCTTCAATTACATCAGATCTGTCCACTCTACTTAGGAAAGGGGCTCCTAATGTAATTAGGTGGACTCCAGAATGCAATGCTGCTTTTCTTAAAATTAAAGATTTGTTTTCATCCCCACCGATTTTAAAACTACCCAGGCTTAATAATCTTTATACTCTTCGAACAGACGCTTCGTCCAAAGGCGTTGGTGCTGTGTTGCTTCAACAATTTGATGGACATCTGCATCCGATCACGTACATTTCGAGAAAATTAAACAAGGCGGAAATGAATTATTCGGTGTTGGAAAAAGAACTTCTCGCCGTGGTATGGGCAGTAACCAAATTAGAGAAGTATTTGTTGGGTGTATGTTTCGTAATACAGTCAGATCAGAAGGCTTTGGCGTATTTAAAGACAAAAAACCACAAATGCGCCCGAGCAGCCCGTTATTCGATTCTGATGCAGCCGTATAATTATACGATTCAAGCAATTCGGGGGTCTGACAATGTGGTGGCAGACGTACTGTCGAGGTGCCCTCAGGAAGACAGTACACAAGTTTTTAATGACAGTTAATGCATGGTCAACAGTAGTGTTGATGTAATTGGGACATTGAATTTAATTGGTTTTACCCAGAACACACTTTAATGTTTAGGGGGTAACGTGCACATATAGTGTATATAATACTGTACTGCAATGATATTCAAAAGCAAAAAAAAAAAAAAAATTTTTGCGTGTATATTATCTAGAGGTTCCTAGGGGCATTGAAATAGGTAATTTGAGGACCAATTTATGCTTATACTTGCGATCGTTTGGGTTTATATCATGAATAAACATATATGGGACTGACTCTTCATTGGTGAGGTACATATTATTGTAATCTTTATCCTATGGGTAGATAATCCTATTAGATGTAATTATATTAGGTGAGTTTTGGGTCTAGTATTATTGATTAGTTTAGAGGTAATAGAGGGCGGTGTTGTTTTTTTTTCCGTAATTTTTGTTATTATGATTATTTCTTCCTACGTGGATTTTATTCACATGACTTGTTTATCACCATTTCATCTCATCGACGACTGACTGATAATTTTATGAGACAATTAACTGACTTAGACGTATTGAGACTTAGGATAGTATTATGCTGGTATTTTTATTATTATTACCAATAGATTTTTGAAGAAAAAAAAGAAACTGCGTTTTTTTTTTCTTACAGGTGGTAGAGGGTAATTGTTGCAATATGCTTATTGTCACAATGTTATTTGCGCATAAATGGGCGCTGAACTTAACTGAGAGATATTGTAAGATTTTTAATAAGCACACTTGTGTGCACTATTATTGAACATAGAGGCCAAGGTCTTAATGTATTAACCACTCGATTTGTAGATTGGTTTATGACGTTTGCTTTTTGGTGGGTCCTTAGTGATGACGTAGATTGGTAAATAACTTAAAAATGGAGGACCATCGCCTTGTCAATGGTCAGACACATTATTGTACAGTCCGGTTTTTGTATTATAGCTTCGGAAGGAAGCCTATGCTAGGACTGGTATTAAGGAATGAAGTATAATATTCAACCTTACGTGGACGTGGAAGTAATACACCGTAAAAACCGGAGTCAAAATCTTCCATTGTCACCGCAGTGTTTGAAGTTATTCTGGACCACAGAAATCCAGCATTGAAATAGTAGTTGACTATATATTGCATGTATTATGAACAAATTCGATGACCTGATGACCGGACGTAGAACCACATTTTACCATTTAATCATCATTGGAAAATAAACCTCTGTTTGAGTTAAAAAAAAAACACCTCAGCTTTTATGGTCCGTTAAAGTAGAGGTTGGCTGTTGCAGGTTGTTCTTCCCTTTTGAACCAGTGAGAAAAACAGGGACGATTAAGTGTTGCTACACACTCACGTTTTGGCATTCGCGTCTTATCACTGTACTTTCATCAGTGATATAAACAAAATTGGGAAGAACTTTACCGCTATTGGTGGACATTTTAACATGACTCTAACGGTTGTTGAAAGCAGACATCAAAGCGGAACGGGATTTTAACAATATATATATATATATAGTCCTCGACTTCCAAATTTTAGGCTTCTACCTTCTTTAGCTTGGCCCCCAAGAATGATGCGGGGAAATAAATCTTTATAATACTCCCCTGTTCACAAAGTTCCAGGATTCATTTTTTATCCGGAAAACCGTTATAAGGAGCTAGATGATATTAACATAGTGCACGTGACAACCACGTGCCACTATATGTACCAAACCTGAAGTTTGTAATTTCGCGCATGCGCTGTGTGGTAGCATATAAGCGGATGTGACCTAGTGGTGCTCGTCGCGTTTCAAAAATGGACGGCAAAAT
Source organism: Oreohelix idahoensis (assembly GCA_024509875.1). Lineage (NCBI taxonomy): Eukaryota > Metazoa > Mollusca > Gastropoda > Stylommatophora > Oreohelicidae > Oreohelix > Oreohelix idahoensis. The sequence goes on from JAMPIV010017290.1 coordinate 184,035, forward strand.
TCAACAACGTGTGTGCATTGATTTCTGCTTTCTTCTAGGAAAAACTGGTTCTGAAACTCTCGAAATGTTGCAAACAGCTTTCGGAGAGTCCAGTTTAAGTAGATCTAAAACATTTGAGTGGTATTCCCGTTTCAAAAGTGGATTCCGATCCTTTGAAGATGGCCCCCGTCAAGGGAGACCCTCCGTCTCTCACACCGACGAGTTCGTAGCACGTGTAAAAGAAATGATACGCTCTGACCGACATCTGACTATCAGAGAGGTTGCTGATTGTTATGTTTAAATATCATAACATTGGTTGTATACGATCACTTCCTGGTTTATTGTTTATAGACCGTTGTCATTAGTTTCCGGAAGTGACGTCTTGACTTCTGCACAAAATAGTAGCAGACGATGGCTTGTTAATCTGGAACACGAACGCGTCTCTGGACCGGATTCGGCTTGTGTCGGTTGACCAGTGTGCATGGAATGTGTCCAGTGGGACCTGATTTTGGATTGTGTTGATTGCCTTTGGGCATATTCATATTGCACCTGCAAGGTATGTTACCATCACTGCCCTATGCATTTATTAACTGTATAATATCAGTTTAGTCTAAGCAGAGTGTGTGAAATTCTTGAGCACGTAAGTGAATGTCCTATTAAAACTGAAAGTATCAGAATCGAGGACAGTAGCGACCTGTGCTTAGTAAAAGCCATGATGTCGTACCATATTCAATGTGGAGTATTGTTTAACTCTTTGACTCCACAGCAACGCTCTGAACGTTGCAAAATTTAACACGCCGTGCCACAGCAACGCTCACAGCGTGGTTTTTAGTTTATCACGCATAAACCTTAAAAATCGTCCGTTTAATGCAGTTCATATATTGAAATTCGTAGAATGACTTCCGCTACTATCTAAACAACTAATTTGACTGTAGTTAATCAGCACGTGTGCGTGTTTTGATGTTATTATCACAATTTTTGTGAAGATTTGCGTGTTTGCGTTTTTCGTCGTTATTGCTAGAGAAATATGTCACGCTTTATATTTACATTTTCTAAGTCTCCTAAGCAAATAATTGTGTCAAACTACTTTGAAACATTGCTGACATTGATGATGATTGTTTGGTAGTCACAGTTTGTTGTCAAAATACGGAATCTGTGCAGAAAAGCTAGACACACTAGGTTTAGTTGATGAGTTGGCGTAGTCGTATTCTGGCCGATCAAAAAGCAACAAAACTAGACCTACCGTAACATCTAATCACTAGTTCTTGGTAGAAGATGAAGCTAGGGATACTATTAAAACATTAAACAAGAGTAAAAAAGTTTTTATATAACGTTATTCTCCTTTATTTGTTTGAAAATTACGTAATGCACGATTGCATAATTTGTATTTTTCTTACAAAGGACCACGGAAAAACTGGTGTGAATAACACTAAATGTACTAATTGTGGCCATAAGCATGTTTTCTTTTACTTGTATATGGATTAACTTGATGTTTGAAGACTAAAAAGAAAGTTTTATTGTCTACAACAGTGTGGTAAAGTGGGATATTATAAATATTTATAGGGGACTTAGTGTACTGACTGAGATCAGCTGTGAAGGTATCTGTATCTAATAAGGGTAGTGTATTACAGATGACCTTACTTGCTACCACATATTTATACCTCAGTCAGAATTATTCTGGAATATTGTGATGACTACGTTGAATGTCTAGGGTATGTATATGATGAAGTGTAATTCACAACAACAACAGACAGATAAACAATTTAATTTATTCCACCACACGTGACAACACTGTGACACTCACACACATTTAACACTCTATAAGACTATTCTTAAATGAGGCACTGGTAAATTTTCAAATATAAATATGTATTAATTACTGTCACTAATATATATGTGTCCTGATTCAAATACAAAGTGAACCAGGACTCACAATCAATTTTAATTACAAGTTATATGTACAGAATTTATCAATATGAATCTTGTAGTGACATATTTTATTAATATTATCCTATGTGTGTCAGTTGTGTAGTAGTAATATGAGGTAATACTGGTTTTGTTTTTTCAAGCTATGTTGTTATTTGTCATCATGACTTCAAGTGTTTGGTTCTGTTGGAACTAGTATTGGAGATGTTCTCAGTTCCGTTCATTAAAACAATTAATTTCCCCTCTTATTTTTATACAATGTCAGTTTAAGATGGGGTTACATAATGTTGAGCTCCGCTGGCCACATAGGCTTATCTTTCGTGATGCATCTGAAACAATTTTCACCAGTATATTCCTCCCTAATGGTTACTACGCCTCTGCAATTCCAGCATTATTTCTTTCTAGTCAATAAAATAGGTGTCAGTGTACTGTTTGGCAATTCCATTTAGTTTCACTTTCCTCCGACACCTTCTGTTCAGGCTGGAGCACTATATAGGCTTCACCTCATGTTCGCTACTGAACCACACATATATACAGACATAAATTATCAATTTACATTCAATTTTCATTAAAAAGATATCAAATATTTCAAGCTTTCCACAATTCATGGAAATAATACAGAATTACGTTGAATGGCAATGAATATAGCACAACTTCGATCTGCCGATGTCCCAGGCTTTTATTTAGAAAAATATGCACTGATGCTCAACGCACGGGTTCTGTAGTAAGTTTATTTGAACATGTGGTGGTGACCTGACGCCTCTGATTGACTATATTCGCGGGTCTAACCAATCGTGCCATGTTTACCCAATCGTTTGAAAAAAAGTACTCCTACTCCCGTTTCCCTGACAACAAAAGATAGTATTTATAGCCCGACTAATCGTGTTTAGCCTTACGTTTCTTGCGCTCCAATCAAATCGGATTTAACATGGAGACCCATTTCCCGTACAATGGTGGGGTGAAAATCTGCCACTGAGCGATTCTGATTTGGGTGTTGTCTGATACCCTCACTATTTTCTTTCGGCTATAATTTGGTAATTCCTAGACTATTTGCGTAACGTTTAACATATTCTTTGTCAGCAAGTCCTAAGGAACCCAAATATACAAATTTAAAGGAGCTAAGTGGCTGCGTTCAAAATATGCACTTTCTTCTACCTCCTGTTTACTTCGAATACGATGTGGTGTCTGGGTACTGTAATGTTTTCAAACGTAAACCAGTATAATGTCATATTTCCTAATAAGCGTTTTTCAGGATTTTAAAACCTAACTCTGGTATGGGTAGTGTTGTTTTTTTTCACTGTCGATTTGAAAAAAGTTAGTGCATGTGGCCTTACACCCGTGATGGTAGTAATTGTATAGCGAGACGCGTGTTTAGTGTTGCATGCGTCCCGGCTTTCAGCCCTCCCTTCTTTCTATCTTTAGTCCATCTGTCTTTCGTTTTTAGGTAACGTAGTGTATAAAATGACATGAATGGAATTTTAAATCTAGGTCAACTTGCGTATCTCAAGGTTTTTCTTAGAAAGGCAGTACACGTTTTAGCGTAGAAAGCGGGTAGTGAAGCAGTAGGCTTTTACTATCAACGTGAAACGTTACAATTTGCAGACGAAGTAGAAAACAAGGGGGATTTCGAGTACAGTCATTGTGACAGCACTGTTCTTTACCATTCTTCTTTCCGTTTATTGAATTTATGTGTTAGGCTTTACATTTACGTTTTAATTTATATATGTGGATTAGAATATTTCACGACACCTCCCGTCTTAAAACAGACATCCCATGTCAGTCCTTTATTCTATATACACATAGATAAATGTAAGTCAACTTGACTTTACTCTGCTGTGGTGCTATCATGGTTTTATGTAGTTGGGTCCATTCAGAGTAGGCACTACTCATGCAATCTGCCTCAGACTTCTACAACCAATAATATATTTCGGTTATGTTACTGAACAGCCGCAAGTGTGACTGCTTGTCTTAATGCTGCTTCGCAACCCGTATTCACCATTTCTCTTCTCTGAGTCTGCGCAATGACATGTCCAGAGAACATTATATTTCCCTCAAAATGTACGTTATGAGGAGATAACATATACCTGGTGATATCAGAATTTTCGTAGTGGATCCCATAATCTTCTTATTATCCTGTATGAAACATTCGGAATATCCTCAATCAAAGAGGCAACTCCGGGATTCATTACGTTCCTCCGAAATGTTTACATCCAACAATTTTGTCTGATCTCAGGTTTTACTGGAATCTGATAGTATCCTTTACTCAGATCCACCCTTGAGAAATATTTAGCTTTATTTAGTCTGGCAAACAGCTGATTTGTATCCGGCAATGGATCCACCTGTCCTTCTGTAATAGCATTCAGTCTCCTGTAATCTATACAGAGTCTATGTTCTCCAGAGGGCTTCCTTAAGAGTACAACACCGGAACTATACGAAGATTCACTGTGTGAAATAATTCCTTCCTTCAACAAATAGTCTATCTCTTCCTTCAAAGCTTTCTCCTTAGCAAAAGGAATCGAATATGGTTTTCATACAGACAGGTGTGGGGTCTATCAGTTTCATATCATATTCCAATAAGTTTGTATGCCCTGGTTGGTCTGTTAACACCTCTGCATGATTATTTAGAACCTGTTGCACTCTCTCTTTCTGAGTTTTCGTTAAATGTATACTGATTTTCACCTGTGCCGCTGTCTCACAGGGATGTAATGGATATTCAGATGATGAAAGTGGTTCCTTTTTCATCTCCATGGCAATGGACAAGGTCAACAAGAGTGTCTCTTCCTGATGTTCTCTTTCCAAATATTTCTTCAGGAGATTCACATGATAGATTTTTTCTTTCCCCTTCTTATCTATCTTATAATTTGTTCTAGACACCTTCTCTAGAACTGTATATGGACCTTGCCATCCAATCTGTAACTTATTCTGACTACCGGGCAGAAGAAGCAGTACCTTCTCTCCCACAGCCAAATTTCTGTCTTTCGCCTTCCTGTTATAATAGGCAGCATGTTTCTTCCTGGCTTGTTTCAAATTTTCATTGGCAAGTTTCCAGCCAGTTTTTAAACGAGTGGTCAGCTCATTCACATATTGGTATGAGGATGTAATATTTTCCTCTGCCTTTTCATCAGTCCACGTTCTTAACAGCGCTACATATGGACCTTTAATTTTGGGGACCTATTTGTCCATGCACCGGTATGGTCTCTTCCACTTGAAGCTCTATAGTGATGATTTTTCTTCCCAGAATTATCATGCACAAAACGACCGCTACCAATTCTTTACCTGGGGCTTTCTCCCCACTTAAAATTCTTGATGAGAGATTTCCTCTCTACATCCTCTTCCTCCAGTTTGTTTAAGTCCGATTGAGGGATTTTCGGCTTATCCTGGGGAAAGACATCTTTTTGCACTCTCTGCATAGTGGCCATTGTAAAACAGTTAAGTGAAGCTTGTCCGTGAAAAGGGGCTTCCCATTCCCTTTGGTCCACTTTATCAAATTTATATCTCTTTGTATTTTCAGGCCTAATTTTGCCCCTTGGCGTGTCCGGGTCCTGATCAATGTTCCCACTTGTGGGTGTTCCCTCATGTGCTATGCTACACCTTTCTACAAAATTCTCAATGTCCCATCTTGCCTTGGGCCAATAATAATTGTGAGCCACCTTTTGGATGATGGTACCTATTTTCTCATGGTCCCCATCTGGTTTCACATGTAGGCTCCTTATTAATTCTGTCCTGTATCTTTTAGGAAGTACCTGCTGTCCCTGACCTTTGGATCTAGCTCCAGTCTTCCTATACATCAACTTGTTTTTCATGTAAAAATCTCCCTTGCCTGGAGTTGTATGACAAGTTGACAATTTCCTGAAACAAGGCTTGAGTGTTTTATCTCCAGCCTGTGCCTTCCTCATCTCTTCTGGAGTGGTATCCAACATAATATCCTCCTCCTGTCTTGAGGTCGACCTGACCTGAAGGGTGGCCATATACACAGGTTTCCTTCTGCAACGGTCAGTGTCATGATTGTCCATCTGACAATTTTTACACCACCTTTTCCCTTGGTTGAAAGATTTTCTTTCATCATATTTCCTTTCATCGAATTGTGGGGTTTTATTTTTATTGTCATACCGTGGCCTATCAAATTGGTGCTTACCTTTGTTTTGATCTCTAGGATCAAATTTATTAAAGTCCTGTGGTGCCCTAAAATTTTCAACCTGTTTCTTTTTGTTACCTGATACCTCTGCTTGAGCTGCTTGATACCTTTCAGCAACATTTAGCAACTCACCCAGCCTCTCTGCACCTTGTTCCATGAGAAACTTTCTCATGTCTGGAGCCATGGACTCTCTTAATTGTTCTATAAGGACCATTTCCTTAAGATCTTGGGTTTTCCCCAGAGAAGTCCATTTCTCCAAGTATGTCTCTAACCGTGCAGAGAACTGGTGATAGGTTTCACCTGACAGTAGTTTAGCATTCCTAAAATTTTTCCTATAAAATTCTGCGTTCTTTTCATATCTTAACAAAAGAGCCTGCTTTAGCATGTCATAATTTTCCTGATCACACTCTGCTCATTTTAGCAAAAACTTCATAAGCTGCCCCACGAAGTCCCTGAGATAACTTTAAGCTCCACCTTTCTCTCTCTAACCCATACGTGGTAGCTAATAGTTCATACCTATTTAGATAGCTCTCAATATCATCGTCTTTCTCAACAAAATGATCTAAATGAAAATTCATAGCTGAGGTTGAGGCTCCCTGACTAGCAGTGGCATCAGAGGCAAAGGGACTGGCACCATTTTCAGGAGCATGGCCTTGAAACTCAAACTCCCTTAGTCGTAACTCATGCTCCCTTTGTAATCTCTTCTCCTCCTTTTCTGCTTCCCTCTCTGCAGCTAATCTCTTTTCTTCTCTTTCTGCAGCCTGTCTTCTTTCCTCGGCGTCCAATGCTTTAGCCTCTTTGTCAGCCTCAATCTGCAACCTCTTAGCCTCAGCATCAATCTGCAACCTCTTAGCCTCAGCCTCAATCTGCAACCTCTTAATCTCTTTTTCAGCCTCTAATTTTCTTTCGGCCTCTTTTTCTAATCTTCTTTCTTCCCGTTCAATATATTTGTCACATTCAGCAGTGACATAAGCAATCATAATTTGCCCGTCCATTCCTAACTCTTTCGCAGTCTGTACAGCAGCAGATCGAAATTTTGCCAGGTCGGCCATTGTCTAACAGATAAATGTCTAAAATATTTAACTAAACAATTTTATCTATGACTAATTAACTCAGGACAACACAGGCACTGTGAGCTCAACCTTATTTATTTTCACCCAAGGATACCTTTTAATTCTTATTATTCCCTGAGGTGAATTACCCCCCAATATTTTTAATAGGGAAAGATTCAAAATCCCGAGAGCGAGACCCCAATATATGTGGATTAGTGGGATGTTATAAATATTTATAGGGGACTTAGTGTACTGACTGAGATCAGCTGTGAAGGTATCTATATCTAATAAGGGTAGTGTATTATAGATAACCTTACTTGCTACCACATATTTCTACCTAAGTCAGAATTATTCTGGAATATAGTGATGACTACGTTGAATGTCTAGGGTATGTATATGATGAAGTGTAAGTCACAACAACAACAGACAGATAAACAATTTAATTTATTCCACCACACATGACAACACTGTGACACTCACATACATATAACACTCTATGAGAATATCTTAAAGGAGTCACTGATAACTTTTCAAATATCAATATGTATTCAGTGCTGTCATTAATGTATATGTGTCCTGATTCAAATACAAAGTGAACCAGGAGTCACAATCAATTTTAATTACAAGTTATATGTACAGAATTTATCAATATGAATCTTGTAGTGACATATTTTATTAATATTATCCTATGTGTGTCAGTTGTGTAGTAGTAATATGAGGAATACTGGTTTTGTTTTGTTTTTTCAAGCTCTGTTGGTATTTGTCATCATGACTTCAATAGTTTGTTTCTGTTGGAACTAGTATTGGAGATGTTCTCAGTTCCTGGCATTAAAACAATTAATTTCCCCTCTTAATTTTATTTTACAATGTCAGTTTAAGCTGGGGGTACATAATGTTGAGCTCAGCTGGCCACATCAGCTTATCTTTCGTGATGGCGGCAGGAAAAGATTCCTCTGCTCGATTTCTCCCCTGTGCTCTGGAGACACCTCACTGTTAGCTATATGGACCAAGGAGTATGCTGTCCGACTCTGGATTCAGCAAAGCTCTGACCAAGTGCTGCTCAATAACTTTAAGACCACAGTCCCTGAAACAAGAAGGTTGTACCTCCTACTTCAGAACTAATTTATACTCTATTTCTACACTGATCACAATACAAAACAAACACTGAGTTCAGAGCGTTAGGCCAACTGTCAGCTTCATCTGAAATACTTTACACCAGTATATTCCTCCTTAATTGTCACTACGCCTCTGCAATTCCAGCATTATTTCTTTCTAGTCAATAATCTAGGTGTCAGTGTACTGTTTGGCAATTCCATGTAGTTTTACTTTCCTCTGACACCTTCTGTTCAGGCTGGAGCACTATAGGCTTTACTTCATGTTCGCTACTGAACCACACATTTATACAGACATAATTATCAATTTACATTCAATTTTCATTTAAAAAGATATCAAATAGTTCAAACCTACCACAATTCATGGAAATAATACACAGTGACGTTGAATGGCAATGAATATAGCACAACTTCGATCTGCCGATGTCCCAGGCTTTTATTTAGAAAAATATGCACTGGTGCTCAACGCACTGATTCTGTAGTAAGTTTATTACAAGATGTGGCATGGAACAGACGCTCTGAATTGAGTATATTCGCAGCTCTAACCAATCATGCCATGTTTACCCAATCGTTTGAAAAAAAGTACTCCAACTCCCGTTTCCCCTGACAACGAAAGATAGTATTTATAGTCCGACTAATCGTGTTTAGCCTTACATTTGTTGCGCTCCAATCAAATAGGAGTTAACATGGAGACTCATTTCCCGTACAATGGTGGGGTGAAATTCTGCCACTGAGCGATTCTGATTCTAGTGTTGTCTGACACCCTCACGATTTTATTTTGGTTATAATTTGGTAATTCTTAGACTATTTGCGTAACGTTTTACATATACTTTGTCAGCAAGTCCTAAGGAACCCAAATATACAAATTTAAAAGAGCTAAGTGGCTGCGTTCAAAATATGCAATTTCTTCTACCTCCTGTTTACTTCGAAGATGTGCTGTCTGGGTACTGTAATGTTTTCAAACGTAAACCAGTATAATGTCATGTTTCCCAATAAGAATTTTGTAAGTTTTAAAACCTAACTCTCGGATGGGTAGTGTTTTTTATCACGGTCTATCTGAAAAAAAGTTAGTGCTAGTGGCCTTACACGCGTGTTAGTAGTAATTGTGTATCGCGCGACTCGTGTTAGTATTGCCTGTGTCCTTGCTTTCTGCCTCTCCCTTCTCTCTATCCTTTTGTCCATCTGTCTTTTGTTTTTGGTAACATAGTGTAGAAAAAGACATGAATGGAATTTTAAATCTAGGTCAACTTGCGTATTTCAAGGTTTTTCTTAGAAATGGAGTACATTTTTTAGGGTGTTTGGGAAACGCGTGTTTTAAAGCAGTAGGCTTTTACTATCAACGTGAAAGCGTTACAATTTGCAGACGCAGGAGAAAACAAGGGGGATTTCGCGTACAGTCCTTGTGACAGCACTGTTCTTTACCATTTTTCTTTCCTTTTATTGAATTTATGTGTTTGGCGTTACATTTACGTTTTAATTTATATATGTGGATTAGAATATTTCACGACAGCATATCAGAGCACAATTGATAAACAAAGTGATGAATATACCGATAAACTTACTGCTATTAAAGATAAGTTTTATAAAGCAAAGGAAGCTTTAGAGGCCAAAATTCAAGCACAAGCTGCTCAAATTCTTGGTCTGAGAATTCAGATTGCTATGTTTCAGCCGGATATGAAAAAGGCAAATGTGATGAGATTAAAGAAATTAGCAACCAAGAAGAGAGCCATGTTGGAGGCAAAGTTTGAGATTAAAATTTCAGAACGTGATACTGAAATTCAAAAATTAAAATGTCCTCAGGGTCAACAAAAACAAAATTTGACTCAGGATGAGGTGACTACCTCTAAGGAATTACCTATAGAAGAGGATAGTAAAATTGTAGACCTTAATAACATTATTAAGATACAAAATAATGATATTGCACTTAAAGATTCAGAATTGGCTAAATCTAGAAAAAGAGTAGATGGTTTACTTGATGTTGTACTGAACAATAATCTTTTGTCTAAAGCTAGCCATGGGCACGCTAGTGGACAAAATGTCCAAACCATTAAAAGTGATAGGATCAGATCATCACATCATGAAGGAGTGCAGAGATCATGGCGAGGCAAGTACAACTTCCCTCGACACCACGTTGATAATAGTGATTCTACTCACATAAATACTGCCTATTCTAGGAATAACTTTAGGCGACATGACAACATTAGTGTAAACAGTATGACTAATAATTTACCTATTTGTCCTTTTCCCACAGGTAAAACGGTGATCACGGCTGTTTGTGCCCTATACCAGAGCGCTCTTTTTGTTTCGGTGACCGGAATTCTGACACTGGGTATAAAATTTTCGTGTGCACCGTAAAAGACTATTTAAGTTTTTGGCGGGGAAAATCAGCTGATGTGTGTGTAAAATCAGTAAAATATAAATCATTACACACTCGTCCTGGATAAACAGAGCGCTAAAATTCTTTTGTGTACTATAACTTTGTTCTCTGCTCTATTTTTGATTGCATTTTTATTTGTTTGAAATTAGTTTTGACGGAGTTACAGACTTTTGAAAACAGCGTCATCATTTGAGGAAATTCATAAAATAAGTAATCTTTTTATTAATTTAATATCTAAAAATCGGCCCATTCGTTTGAGTTTATAATTATAAAGACTTCTCGAAGGGAAGCTAAAGATTATTTCCACATACATTTTTTTTTTGGTTTCATATCTTGAGAATAAGTGGTAGTCAGTTTTGTGAGTTTGGCATTACAAGAACAAGCATATTGTCCCCAGATTTTATATCATTTAAATCACTGTAAACGCATTCCTGATACTCACAAATCTTAAATAAGGTTGTAAAAAATAACTTTTTGTAAAGCACCATCTGTTTTTGCATTTTCATTCACTTATAATGATATTTAGCTACGTATATAAGCGTCAGAAAACATGTAAAGCTATAGATAGATTACTTCCACATACTTTGATCTATCTTTCAAGTCTTGTTAATCTTGTATTTATAATATGAATTTTTTTTATTGTGTGTGAGATAAGGACTGTTCCATTAGTGTTCTTTGGTAGACAATCCTGTGCACACGACGGCTGCCAAAGAGTTCTAAGTAACTCTTTGTATATCTTCTTTCATTCAAAGATAAAGCATTCTACATCCTGGTGTTAGGCTTGATAGTCCCAAATATTCCTTTATCTTTATACATACACAAGTAAACTATACTACATAACAACGAAATGGAACATACTGTTTTGCATCATATGAATTGTGCCAGTGCACGGTGCAGAGCCTGTGGCGAGAGAGCATTAACTTCCAAAACAACACGTTCAATTCAGAAAGCACTGAACTGTTCTAATTACGTTAATGATCTGTTCTTTGTGTTTGGAATTAACGTATCAGATGATAAACCCACACAGCATTCGACTATATTTTGTAAGAAGTGGTACTTACGAATACAAAACTAAAAAAGGAGGCATAATGAGAAGTGTCTTGAAACAGCCAAGTTACTATCAGAAAACAGTCAGCACATCTGGAAAGATTCTGACCATAATTTAACTATAAGTGAATGTCAACTGTGCAATTATGTTGCAAAGACATCTTTTGGTGTTTTAAAAACAAAAAGCTGCTCTATCCCCTGTGATGTTCTTTCTGATCCCTCCTTGTCTAGTCAGTCATTTAGCTGTAGTCAGTCAGTTAGTTGTAGTCAGTCAATTAGCTGTAGTCAGTCAGTTGTAGTCAGTCAGTTAGCTGTAGTCAGTCAGTTAGCTGTAGTCAGGATAGCTCTGTACAGTAGGAGGTTGATGTGCCTGCCCACATTAGTGATGATATTGTTCAACTGGAGGTTGATGTATCAGCTCACATTAAAGGCGATACCATTATTCATTTGGAGGTGGATAACACTACTCACCCTAGCATGCCAGTTTTTGTTGCCACATCTACACCTACCAAGTCAGTTATACATACGACAAGTACATCCACCTCGCCTGTCTTCAAAAGCGACATCACAGTACAACAGTTACTTCCTAAGCCACCTTCACAACCACTAACACAAAAGGAAGAACCCCTATTCACACCCATTGTTAGAAAAAAACTAGAAACAGCAAAAAAATAATATCATAAAATGCAAATCCAGAGGACAGCCTATTGTACTACAAAAACTAATTAAACATAAAAGAGAAACATCAGTCACCAGAACGCCAACAAAACGTAAGCGATCTCAATTTCTCCACAATGTTAGGAAACATATTGTTGAAACATCAACTGACTCACTAGACCTGCAGCAGGCACATGAGAGGAGAATTTATACATTCCACTATTTCCAAAATTGAAAGACGCGCCAGCGGTATTAAAAATATAACTTCACAATTAAAATTTATAATGGAAATTCATTTGTTACAAATTTCTCCATCTATGAATGTACAGATTCCTCTTATTAAAAAAAGGAAGTGTGAATGATAATTGAACGAAATTTTGGGGCTAGAGCAAATTATGGCAGTTGTTGCGTGAGAGTGACAGAATTAACAGAGTGTGGAAATCATTTAATAGATGTATTTATTAAATACACCTATTTATCTATTAAATTGAACATTTCGTTTTACTGTTGACCATACTCGTTTTTACATGACCATCGTAATGTATGATTGGGAGATAATTGTTAGCTCTCATGTTTTGGGGACAATTTGGTGTGTTATTTTAAGGTAATAAATGTGGAGTTGCAATTTAATGTTTCAATACTTAATGTTTGACGCATGAAACCAAAACACAACTTTGATATCCATTTTCTGCAGGTTTTCTACTTTTGATTTCTGTAATTTGTTATGCATGTTGATTGTGACCGTTTTAGTCTAAATTGCATTAGAAACAAACCATAACAAAATATAAAAAAACGTAAATTTTACACTATTTCAGACTATTATATCTTCTGTTCTAATTGCGATAAAATGTTTCTTCTTGTTCTGAAATTTACTCTAACATTTCTAGTCTAGCTTTACGCAAAATTAAAGCAGGTATTTATAATAATAAAGTAGCGTAAAAACATTAATTAAGCCCTATCAAATGTAAAATCCGCCACCTTTTTTCCAGTTAGGAAGTTACCACGTGATCTCTGTCACGATAGCTATAAATAGCGCGGTCAGGGAAAAAAGGGGAAACAATTAAAAGATAGCTGGCAAACAGCCGTGTGATCCTTAAACAACATAATGAGGGTGCATCGGGGCCTGAGAAGCCCAGCAGCAACGCTAAAAATATTTAACAGGGGCAGAACCTAGGTCGTAAAAGGACAGACCAGTCTATCCAGGAAATTACTAACTTGACTGATGATGTACAGATTGGTTCAATTTACTTTAATGTGGACCACTGTAAACGGGTATGTCAACGGAAGATAATTGGAGCTGATGGTGATGATATCCATCATCCTTTTTTGTAAACTGCATGGTAACAGTTTACCTACTCTTAAGAGTATTGATGAGGTTGAAAAAGTTGACACTAAGGTTATTGATGGGAAGCATTATGTTACACTTACTGATGAAAATAACTCGTCTAATACAACTTATACCAATGCACATAAAAGAAAATGCTTCAAACCTACAGGCATAAATAGAGGTAGGTGTTATACTCAGTCTAGCCAGTATAATGCACCTTACAACAAGAATATTACTTCTATGAGAAATAAACATAACCATGTTGTTCATAGGCAAAAATGGATGTACCACCCTTATGCACAATCTCACGACAAAAAAAGCCTTGTAGAGGTATAGTGCTTATTCACGCACCGTATTAGTGCGTAATTTGCCACCAGGCACCACGTGGCAAGCACTGGGTGAATTTTTTCAATTCACATCTGACGTAAAGTTTGTACGTCTGTTGCCTGGTGACAGTTTCTGTGATGGGTCAGCACTTATTTATTTCTATTCATATAGAGATCCTCACAGAGTTGTTGAGTGTGACAATGGATCTTACTTTGGGGACTATTGTCTTGAATTGCAATTATCCTTTTAATTTAATGTTGGTCCTTTTCAGAGGTCAACAACAGCACTTATGAACTGCAAATGCTTTGTCAACCAAAGTATAAGCTCGTTCTGACAAGGGTGATCATAGAAACGATGATATTGGTTTAGTAAAGATGATGTATGATGACGAGGAGATTGAATAAGAAGTGGATGAAGAAGAGGATAATAATGGTAATGATGAAAATACTGATGATTTTCGGGTGATGAATAATGATAATTGGGAAAGTGATGATAATTTCCAGATGGAACTAATTAAGAAGGAAACCTTTGTACAAAGACATAAGGATGATATATCCTTAAGAAATTTTTTTTTTCGGATTACTATATTACATTCGGTGATATTGGAGGATGGCCAAACCACGAGGCCAATGTCGATATTAAAACAGCTATTAATTGGAGCTGATATGAATGAAGAGGTTCAAACCTCATACCAATATGTCATCAACCTAAGGAAAAAAATATCAGACGCATGCCAAATTGCAGTAAACTCATCTGAAAAGGCAAAACTGAGAGCGAGGTTATGTCTTAACCAAAACCGCAAATTACGCCAACTTTGGCCGGATGATGAAGCATACGTACTATTACCCAAGAAAGACAACAAACTATTGGTGTCATGGAGAGGACCTTACAGGATTGTGAAGAAACTGTCTGATGTTGATTATATTGTTTCAGTGGATGGAAAAGAAAAGACTTTTCATATCAATATGTTACAGCAGTTTCATGCACGTCCACCATATCTTAGACCAGTCTTTGAAGCTCTTGATGATTCTGTCACTCGTCACTCTTCTTTGGCTGTGATACAGGAAGAAAATTCTGATTTGACTAATGGAAATGAGTCACTCTTAGTGTTACCTAGTATTCACTTTTTAGCTACTGAAAGTTGGAAAGATGTTTCCATATCTCCAACGCTGTCTTCTGTTCAGAAAGAACAGACTACTCAATTGTTACTGTCTTTTGCTGATGTCCTTACTGATGTGCCAGGACATACCGATATCATCGAACATGATATCGTTCTCACTGATTTTCAACCTATTAACTTGAAACCCTATCCTATACCTATACACTTACAGACTCAAGTTAAGGAGGAACTAGAACAGATGGTGAAATTAAATGTCATTTCTCCATCTCATTCCCCTTACAGTTTTCCGATGGTCTTGATTCGGAAAAAAGATAAATCTATACGCATATGCATAGATTTTAGACGTCTAAATTCTGTGACCATAAATGACGCTGAACCACTCCCAGTGTTAGAGTCTTTATTAGACAGATAAGCTTCTGCTACATTCTTCTCTAAATTTGATCTTTCTAAAGGGTATTGGCAGGTGCCATTAACGGAGAAATCCAAGCCTTATACTGCCTTTGCTACGCCATTAGGTCTATTTGAATTCAATTATACGTCTTTTGGCTTAGTAAACGCGCCTGCGACCTTCGTTCGCATGAAGCGCAGACTCTTCTCCGATAGAGAAGATCTTATCACCTATATAGATGACATTTGTCTGTTTCATCAATCATGGGATGAACATGTAAAAGGTATTCAGTCCTTACTTCGCACTTTACGTCTCCATAATTTAACTGCACGTCCATCTAAAACCAAAGTTGGATTTCGGGAGATTTCATTTTTAGGATATAAAGTAGGAGGAGGTTTCTTGAAAACTGACGATACTACTATATCTAGAATTCTAAACCTTGATCTGCCCAAAACAAAAAAACAGGTTAGAAGTATTCTCGGTCTACTCAATTTTTATAGAATATTTATCCCTAATTTTTTCTGAAATTACATCTGTTTTATCGTCCCTTGTGAAGAAAAATTCACCCAATAGATTTATATGCAGCCATGATTGTTATGTTGCCTTAAATTATATTAAAATGTTGTTTTCAAAATTGCCTATCTTGAGATTGCCTGATCCTGCTAAACATTTTACCCTCAGAGTCGACGCCTCAAAATCTTCGATTGGCGGTTCGTTGTTGCAGGAATGGAATGGCTGTCTGCATCCCACACTCTACGTGAGCAGAAAGCTAACGCCTACGGAGCAGAGATACCCCATTATAGAAAAGGAGTTGCTGGCTGTGGTATTTTGGTTTTCCAAACTACAGCGCTACTTGCTGGGAGCAAGTTTTACACTGGAAACTGACCAGAGAGCCTTGTCGTATCTGAAAACAGCACGCTTCAAAAACGAAAGAGCTGCCCGTGCCTCTCTGGCTCTCCAACCCTACGAATACAAGATAAAACCTATCAAGGGAAGCGTTAATGTCATTGCCGATGTGCTGTCTCGCTGTGTGAAACATCCACTGGTTGACGAATCAAATTCTGTTTCAAAACATTTATAAGGATCAAACCTGCGTTATGTTGCTGTTTACAAGTCAAAAACAATGGTACAACTTGAACGTTGTATAAACTGCTACATGGACCATCCATTGACAAGAGTGGTACATACTTCAGAAAATTTTCTGCCACAGTGGTTCGTCATGTACAGAAACAGTTTGTTAAACTACGAACAGTATGCCAAGCAACATGATGATGATGTTTTTACGTATAACCTAGATCAACTAAGATATCAAACCCTTTGCCATGTGATTACTAATACGATTATTCAAGAACTATACTGCTATACTACATGCAAATTTATAATATGACTATTTTCAAGATATAGTGGCAATGCGATTTGTTCAAGACACATTCTTTGAATTATTCAATAACTTTCCTTTTAAAATGGACTGCTACTTGCATAAAAAGGGAAACAACTAGAAAATGCCGATATCTGAAAATTCAAAGGGGACATAAAAAAATAAATTTGTCATCTCAACTTGGACTTTGAAAAATGGAAAATACAGAATGGACAACAGTGACTTTTAATTCGATTCCTATTGCAGGGAAGACAAACATTGACAGTTGAAATACATGAAACTTACATGTTTCAAAGGACTTATGTGTTATTACAGAGGAAAATGACTTTGCATTTTCGAGGATAATCTACAAATGTGTGAGAATTATGATCTAATAGAACTTTGTTCGAAAATACGTGATTGAAAAGAACTTTCGTGCAACAATCAATATTAACATTAAATAATTAATATCATTAATTACTTGATATGTGTTTAATTCATCTAAACCACAGGAGGTTACATACATAGTGTAATGGATTATTTTAATGTGTTCATATATTACTTAAAATATATTGTCACATTACAGTGTATTAACATGATCAGTCATCCCATCACACTACATACATACAGATATTGATAACTATTTTGACATAATGTCGCAGTCACTCATTATGAATTGATTTGTCTGCCTCATATGATCTATTATGTCTTTGATTGCTAATTATGCATGTCATTGATAAATAGGGAGACTTACATGACTGACATGACATAAGGTGTTTTTTGACATGGTGTGCTGTATGAGTGCCTTGACTGACACATATTGACAGTTTTTTTTTCACACTGCCCTATTATTAATATGGTGACCTCACAGTAGTGTCAAAAGATATGTCTCTGAAATAGACAATGGGTTTAGTGATCTCATTACTGGATTCCACACCTTGTGTGTTTAATTGTTGATTGTGGAGCAAGCATCTAGGTGCTATATCTATGGGGACAGTTGTGGGAGATTCTTGTGTCACCTGGTTACTCCAGTGATTTTGTAGATTTGCAATGGAAATATTGAAAAGTTCCTTTTCATTATTTTACTGCAGGGGGGAGTAAATGTTATGTTTAAATATTAAACATTGGTTGTATACGATCACTTCCTGGTTTATTGTTTATAGACCGTTGTCATTAGTTTCCGGAAGTGACGTCTTGACTTCTGCACAAAATAGTAGCAGACGATTGCTTGTTAATCTGGAACACGAACGCGTCTCTGGACCGGATTCGGCTTAAGTCGTTTGACCAGTGTGCATGGAATGTGTCTAGTAGGACCTGATTTTGGATTGTGTTGATTGCCTTTGGGCATATTTCTAGTTGCAAGGGCATACTTATTGTCTTTTAGTCTAAGCCATCCTGGTTTATTGTTTATATAGTTTCCGGAAGTGATCATTGCTTGTTAATCTCTGGACCTTCGGCTTAAAGTCGTTTGAACCAGTGTGCATGGAATGTACCTAGTAGGACCTGATTTTGGATTGTGTTGATTGCCTTTGGGCATATTTTATGCATTTATTAACTGTATAATGTCAGTTTAGTCTAAGCAGAGTGTGTGAAATTCTTGAGCACGTAAGTGAATGTCCCATTAAAACTGAAAGTATCAGAATCGAGGACAGTAGCGACCTGTGCTTAGTAAAAGCCATGATGTCGTACCATATTCAATGTGGAGTATTGTTTAAATAAACGTGTGAAATGTGCCAAGAAGTTAGGCCTTAATAACTGAGTATATGTGGTGCGGGCCAGGGAGAGTTGTGTGTTTGGCCATATTACTTGGAATGTAATAATATATTTATGAATCAATAAGGATTTCCCTGGAAAGGTGCTCAGCTGGCCAAGATATCTTCAAGAGATATAATGCAGGACGTCTGGAGGAATGTTCCTGAATACATACATAATATTATAAAGATTTATTTCCCCGCATCACTGATGATATTGGAATATCAATTGGTACATGCCATAAAATCGTAACTGAAAATTTGCACATGAGACGGGTGTCAGGGAAACTCGTGCCACGCCATCTGACTGAGGACCAGAAGGACGATCGGTTGTCCATTTGCACTGACCTCCTTGCGATAGCAAAAAACGACACAAATTTCATGTCCTCCATAATAACATGTGATGAAAGCTGGGTGTACGGATATGACCCGGAAACAAAGCATATGTCCTCCCAGTGGCAAACGCAATCATCTCCTCGGCCGAAGAAGGCACGACAGGTCAAGTCCAATGTCAAGACCATGTTAATAGCGTTTTTCGACATTGATGGCCTGGTGCATCATGAATACGTCCCTATAGGACAGAGTGTCAGTGCTGAATTCTACAAAACAGTCCTGCAACGCCTCCGCGACGCTGTGCACAGACATCGCCCTGAGAAGTGGCGCACAGGCAATTGGCTTGTTCATCATGACCATGCACCTGCGCACAGGTCTGTCACCACAAACGCATTTTTGACGAAACACAACATTCCATCGCTCCCGCATCCTCCATACTCACCAGATCTTGCTCCGTGTGACTTTTTTAAGAAAACAATGAAAGGTCGTAGATTCGATGACATTGAGCAGATTCAAGCCAACGCGACGAGACAAAAGAGGGCTATTCCGCAAAGTGACAACCAGAGGTGCTTCCTTCAGTGGCAGGAACGTTGGAATAAGTGTGTACACTCACAAGGGAACTACTTTGACGGAGATAGAACATTCTAGTATGTAAGTCTACTTATTCAATTAAAAAAAAAATGAGTCCCGGAACTTTGTGAACAGGGGAGTATTTATTTATTTATTTATTAAATTGATCTCTTCCTCCTGTTGTAGTCTTTTGTCTAACATTTGGAAATCTGTTTTGCAAAGAAAATTAAACAATAATTGGTTTCCTATATTCTTTGAAATGGGGTGGTGCAACTTTTTTGCCGCTTTTTTTTTTCATTTAATCGTAATTTTGAGACTCCATTTTCTCAGCATTCAACATAGACCTCGTTCAGTGTCAGTTTTTTTTTTTTTTTAATTGTTCTACGGTTGTCAGGATTATCTCTGGTTTTCTGAGATGTTCGCATCTTGTTTAGTGTTGTACAGATAGGTTGTGAGTTTTTTTTTTGGCACGTCTTCTATACGACTATAATTTAGTACAAAACAACCTTGCCCTCCTCATACACATAAATGTAAGTTTTACTACACAAACACAGCGATGTGACAACAAGACACACAAACGTGAAAAACTACGGTTACTTGGGTATGGGTGTGACCAACACACAAAGTTAAGTTTCTTTGTTGTTTATTATCATTAAATCTGACAACACCAATATCTTAAGAAAGATCAAATATAATTAGATGTACACACTATGAAATAGCAGAATAAATGCGCCCTCCCCCTATGGAGAAAAGAACCCAAAAGTTAATAACCCAAAGGTCGAAGGTTAGCAATATGTTACAGAGTAGACAGTAAAGTAAACAAGTTCCTACTATATGCTACCCAGTAAAGTAAACAAGTTTAAGCAAATCCAATGGTGGGATGGCTGCCCACTCTTCCCGCAGTGCAAGAGACAACTGTCGGAGATTGGCTGAAGCCACGTCTCGCTGGCGGAGTCGTCTGTCGAGTTCATCCCATAAGTGTTCTATGGGGTTCATGTCTGATGACATAGCTGGCCACGGAATGGTCTGGACGTTGTTGTCAGCGAGGAACTGAGTGGTGAATTGTGCCACATGAGGTCGAACGTTATCCTGCTGAAAAACCGACCCTCGTGCAGCCAGAAGTCGAAGGACGTGAGGACGAAGAATTTCAGCGACGTATCGTTGGGCATTCAGGCGTCCTTCAATTTGCACCAGGTCACTTCTTCCCATGACGTTGATCGCCCCCACATCAGTACACCTCCACCACCATGTGGAGGAGCCTCATCAACGCTGTTCTGGGCGTATCGCTCATGGACTCTGCGGTAGACCCTTCTCCATCTATCGTGTCGCTGGAGCACACAAAAATGATTCATCACTAAACCAAACCCGTCTCCAGTCATTCCCAATGGTCCATTGACGATGCTGGTTCACCCACTGCAGTCGGTTCTGGCGATGCCGGTCCGTACGAACAGGACCTCTGTAGGGTCTTCTAGCCCAAAGACCAGAGTCGTGCAGCCGGTTCCTGGCCGTTTGATCTGAAATTCGACGAACTGCTGACATTGACTGGACTGTGGAGGACGCAGAAGCAAGTCGATTCCTGAGGTGACGCAGCCGTATGAAGCGGTCTTCGGCAGGAGTTGTGACTCTGGATCTTCCACTGCACGGCCACTCTGCCACTGAGCAAGTTTCTACAAATCGTCTCCAAAGGCGACTAATGGTGCTTCTAACCACATGAAATTGTCTGGCCACTACACTTTGTGACTGTCCAGTCTGTAAACGTCCAATGATGATGAGTCGTTGTTCTGTAGTGAGATGAGCCATACTTGCGCATTGAATTTTCAACTGAATTTATTCGAGGAGCGTCAATCTTTTATAGGCATTCAATAATATGGTCAGAGAGTTTTGTGTTCAGTAAGTTTCACGGGATTCTCATGAACCTGTCACGAGTTATTGTCAAAAATGTTGTTTTGACCTTGACCTCTTTCATGACCTCACGAATCATGAGGTGAGTACAATTCAGGTAACCACGAAAACTTAATGACCAGCTGGACACAGTCGATAGGTTGACTGGTGTCCAATCAGCGAATATCTTTTATAAAAGTAACACCAAAAAAGTTGCGTTTCTTTTTTTGAACAGTATGTTTTTAACGTTATTTTGTATCCCTTATCTTATACATCCGTATCATAACGGATCAGCTGCCAGTTTCACATCGATGGTGCTGCAATAGATCACTAATGTTTTCTGTATCTTGTCTTAATGTTATCTTCCTACTAATGGCCCTGTTTTCTTCTTAAACATATTCTTTTAATGTCCACATCTCCAGAATCTCAATTTTTTCTTTTAACTGACTGTTCATTGTTCATGTTTCCACATCATTCAGTAATGAACAGCATATAAAGTATTTACTGACCATAATTTTGATTATGGGTCATTTGTTCAGATATAAGTGTCTGTCTCAAGATTCGAATGTATCTTTGGTCATTCCAATTCTCTTCTTCATTTCTGTTTCACATCTGCCATCTTTGACTTGGTCCAGTATCTTCCCATTTAATCTATTTACAATGTCAGCTTAAAGTCTGCTTCGCTGGCTACCATTGTTTGTGTTTTCTCATTGGTAATGTCCAATCTACATTCATGGAACCACAATAGCAGCTGGTTCCATTGCAGACAACCAGCGCCAAGCAGTCATCTCTTGCAGTGGTGTTTTTTGTGGCAATGTTTTACAAGATGACGTTGTCAGCACCATGCACAACCTCATCTTGGTCGTCTGTATCAACGTGCCAGAAGATGTAGTTGTCACACTTTTTTGTCTTTTCAGAGACTCCCAGCAACAACATGGTGCGGGATCTGTCATCATGGTACAAAAATGATAGCAAGGAAGTTACACACTTGTATTAATCTGTGCTTGCGCAAGGATTAATTACATGACATGATGATCGTGGTGCTGATGGAAACTAGCAGGCAAACACTCCCACGGATTAAGAGGTGAAGAGCTTATACTGCCGGTGCAAAGGTCATACATTGAGGAAACAAGCTGATAACATAACAAGACAGTAAAAGTTATGCAGTACCCAGGCTAAAGAAATTAAGGCTAGCCACACCCCCCCCCCCCCCCTCCCCCCCCCCCCCCCCCCCCCCCCCCCCCCCCCCCCCACCAAACGCACACTAGAGGAAAACTTGAAACAACGTCTTCAGAAGGGAAGTTATTGTTATAGTTGAACAGAATCGACATCGCTACACTCCTGACAAACCCATAGGTGCGCAGCCTCCCTCAGCAAATGTCAAAGTGAACGCTAATTGATCCTGTTGCGCGCTGGATGGGTACACGCCGGATGCATCCTCCCATACGTCCATCCTCGCTGGTCTTACGTTTAGTAATAAATTCCATAAATCTTAGCAGTGTTGATTTATCCATTGCAGTATCGTTCTCAACAGGAGATCATTATATGTACTTAGTATCTCTCCTGTATTCATGTACATTGTCTCCAGTAGGGGTGGCTTTCAGAGATCTTCTATCAACTACAGCAGTCAAGTAAGGAAGAAGCGATAGCTCAGACAATAGTGCTTGTCATTAACTTATTGTAGCCTTATATTTAACGGACAAATCAAAGGTTCTTGATAGTTCTATAACAAATACCTCTGCGTGTGTAACATATTTCCTTTTATGGTTGTTTTATTGTTTACTCTTAATGTCCAAGTTCTTTCAGTGTGTTCTGCTGAAGAGGGTGTGCACCAAAACGTCCATTGCTTTATGCCTTTCGTCTTTTCTTCTGCAAAACTAATAATCTTGCCAACAATTATTGTTATAACTTTTCATCAACGAAGAGTAGCGGCTAGGATCAAAGCAGTCAAAGAAGATCCCCAGAACAGAGAAGCAGAAGTTTAGCATCTCCGTACGAACACTGAACCGTTCGCAAGACGGACACGAGCGGTCAGAAGAAAGCTTCATGCAGACTTCGCACTTCTGTGGCCACCGGCAGACTTGCCCGAAAGACGGAACGCTCAGCGTAGCGGATACGATCTGAGGAATCAGGAAACTCACCGCGAACGAGGCTAGTCTCGCCGGAATTTCACATGCTCGTGCGAGCAGCCTGAAACGAACGTAGATCGGAAGCCAGTCGGGCCATCGTGGTTAGCATGGCGGCTAAATAACTTCGACTTCCCTGGGAACTGAAGAGGCGCGAAATTTTCACATGTACCATTTATCTTGCCTTTCTAATAGATAAATACAGAATCTGAAAAGGGCAACGTATCATTCGTTCTGACAGAATTCTAAGATTCACTAGCATATAGCTAAAATTCCTGCTAGATTTCATCTAAATTGTTGGCTATTGGAGTGAAATTCTTTTCTGTGCAGACGGTAATTTATACATTAGCTTCGAGTGATCAGTGGTCTAGTTATTTCATATTTAGTTCACTGGATTGTGGTGTAAATTTAACCTTATTAAATAAGCCCATCTTCAAAGTTCTAGTGCCAACTAAATGTTACATCTATAAGTTTATTTCCTAATACAATAGCCGCTTAAGGGAATTATAACTTTAATACAGTTTAGTTCTGTATAAATAGATGTGCTTTCAATGAGTTACTCTTAACCTGGAGGAGTTAGGGGAACTTAAATTTCACATCTTTTCTCCCTGCTTTATCAGTGAGTTTAATACAATAGCCGCAGTAAGGGCAGAAAATAGTTAAACTTTAAAATTGTATACAGTTTAGTTCTAATATAATTTATTGTGCTTTCAACAATGGAGAACTGGTGATCTGCCTTTGCCGTGTTTCTTGCAATAAAGTATTTTCTTTATTTCAACTATTAACCTCACGGGGAGTTTTTTTTTTTCTCTCCTGCTTTATTAATTGAAGACGCAAGTGCAGAAAATAGTTAAACTGTAAATGTATCGCGCGTTAGATTTTAATATGATTTTATTGCATTTCATGTTTTTCTATTGCATCCAGAATGATCTTTTGAACCTCGCATCCCAGCAATTAAGCAGCAATGAAACATCATTTAAGCAGCAATTAAGCAGCAATGAAACATCATTTAATCAGCCATTTCGCAGCAATAATATATATCTAGAGTCTTGCCGACTCAGTTCGATTACTCCAGTGACTTATGAACATATTTGAAATTTAATCTTTGTGGCGATCCTGTTGGGATTCAGCTATCTGAAGTATACAAAAACAAAGCAAACCCAAAGACTATTTTAAAATCTCAATTCATAAAGTCGTTTTATAGTTATCAAACCGGAAGAAGAACAGTCAACAGTAGAAATATTTTACTCACTGCTCTATTTGTGAAGAAGAGCATAGATTTCCCTGACACTGTCTATCAAGCATAATCATTGGATTGTACCAACCCCCTGAAGAACTTACCTCAGTGTTTTTGTAGTTTGTGACATTACTGCAAAAGAAAGTTATCTCCACCAGCTGTGCCAATCTTAGACACCACACCATACCTCACATCTAGCCAAGTGCCTGTGCCATTCTTTAGGAACTTTATCTAATAAACAAACAATACCGTTAAACTTCAACGTCCAGCGATTTCGGGACACTTTGTTAACTTCAACAACCCGCAAATCTGGGGCTGTACACGGAAGAAAATACTTTTACCTAAGCCAAGGTTTAGTGCTGTTTTTTTATGTATTTCCTATGAAGTGCCAGAATTCACCTTTTGGTAAGTCTGTGTGTGTGCGACTGTGTGCTGGCCAGCCCTAGCGTGTTGTTTTTTGAATGAAAGGAGATTTAAATCTTTTACCCTTATAGTTAGTTCAACCTAGTATTAAGGTGTATTGTATTCATTGTACGGGATTTCTCCTAGCGGAATTATTTAACTGTGAGCATTCCCCCCTCCCGGGAAAAATTAGTTGATTAAAGGAAAACATTTAATGACCCCTAGCTGTTCCTTTACCCCTTATTACTGTAACCCCCTTGATCAGAGTAATAAATTTACCATTGGGTTAAATTGCCTATCTCTGATCATCATCATCATCACCCCCCCCCCTTCTCGTCTTTGGGACCCAGTCTTTTCTGTTAGTAAATACAAGCGGGAAAAGGTGCATTGGATACTTCTCCTCAGAAACCCTCCCCCCTGTTATTTTGTGTTTTGTAACCCATGATTTCTGACTGTACATTGATACTTACTTGTAACTTGATTTTATGATAATAAAAGTATTAAAAACCTTATTAGCATTGGTGTCGGCTGGCCCAAAACCCAAACATTTCTCATATTTTGTTATCGTAGTGTGTATTCATGTACGTTGTGCGTCAGGATCACCAAATCGGTGTGTGCGCATGAGCAACTGGAACTGACAAACAGTTGTTTGTTCAGAAGAGTGGTAGGAATAGTTTTGGGAGACAAATATTGTCGTAATAAGAGACTGTCCTTACTCTTCCCCAGCCCTTGTGAATCTACTACCTCACTTTCCTAAATCCTTATTCTCACAGAGCCTTCACTATCATTCTACACTCTAAAGGACCAATATCCATCAGAACTCTCTCAGATAAAAATTACGACAGTGACAATGACCTGACCAGGAAGTTGAGGCAAAAGGGGGCTTACAAGGGAGATCATATGAGTAAACTTTTTGGGCAAGAGGCCACTTGGGGAAGCAGAACGAAAAATTGGCTGTAGAACGACCGTGATGGAGCTCTGGGTTTCTGGGTATTAAGTTCATATATAACTAACGTACTGGGTCCACTATGGAGAATGTGCAAAGCCAGAATGACATAGTCAGTTAGTAAATTGTGACAAACGTGGTTCAAAACTTCGTGCTAGCAAGAGAATGATAGTAATAAAAGTGGCCATTCCCTCTAAGTTCTTTAAGACGCTAAAGGGCTGCGACACTTGCCTGACTGGGATTTGGGTACTTCTAACGACCAGATTACCTGGTGTAATAACGCTCTCTGAAGAGTTTATTTTCACGTTTTGTCAACTCCTTCCAGAGTCAACTATTTTCACAATTTTCCTGCTTCGCATTAAGTTGTTCTTTCCGTTTATTCACGTTTTTCCTTATTCTAGAGCACAATTTTCTATTTTGGACCATTCCCTTTAGTTCTGCCGGTGGTTTATGTAGCAGTGTGTTTAAAATCACAAAGTTTCTAAATCTATGGACAAACCAATATTAGATATCTTTAAATGGCATGTCTGAGGGATCACTAGTCATACTGTCTCTTTGTTTTGTTTCGGACACAACACAGGGCTAGCATTAACTTAATAGAAGGATTTTTTTCAGCGACAAAGGTACACTGTTGACACTCAGTGACGCACGAACACAGTGGACTATCACTCACACACAACAAAACATAGTAAAAACTCAGCAAAACAGTACTTATTGGACACTC
This sequence comes from Oreohelix idahoensis, assembly GCA_024509875.1. NCBI lineage: Eukaryota > Metazoa > Mollusca > Gastropoda > Stylommatophora > Oreohelicidae > Oreohelix > Oreohelix idahoensis. The sequence continues at coordinate 210,809 of JAMPIV010017290.1, forward strand.
AGCCACACACGAACAAATAAGACATTCAGCTACACACGTACAAATATAGCACTCAGCCACTGACGTACATGCTGGACACTCAGCCACACAGTACATATTGGACACTCACCCACACACATACATACTGGACACTCAGCCATACAAATACTTACTGATACTCAGTCTTACACCTACACACTGAACACTCAGCTACACACGTTTGCAGTGAGAAATCAGTCACACGCATACATAGTGAACACACAGTCACACACGAACACAGTGAACACTCAGTATCACACATACACAGTGAACACTCAGTCACACACATACACAGTGAACACTCAGTCACACACGTACAAAGTGAACACTCAATCAAATACTTCACAGTGAACACACAGTGACACACGTAAACAGTGAACATTCAGTCATACACGTACACAGTAAACACTCAGTCACACATGTACATAGTAAACACTCAGTCACACACGTACACAGTGAACATTTAGCCAGACACGTACACAGTGAACATTCAGTCACACAAGTACATAGTAAACATTCATTCCCACACGCACACAGTGAACATTTAGTCACACGTACACAGTCAACACTCACTCACACACGTAAACAGTGAACACTCAGTCACACGTACACAGTGAACACTCAGTCACACACGTACACAGTGAACACTCAATCAAACACTTCACAGTCAACGCACAGTGACACACGTAAACAGTGAATATGCAGTCATACACGTACACAGTAAACACTCAGTCCCACATGTACATAGTGAACACTCAGTCACACACGTACACAGTGAACACTCAGCCAGACACGTACACAGTGAACATTCAGTCACACAAGTACACAGTAAACACTCAGTCCCACACGTACACAGTGAACATTTAGTCACACGTACACAGTCAACACTCATACACGTACACAGTGAACACTCAGTCACACACGTACACAGTGAACACTCAGTCACACAGTATACAGTGAGCAATCAGTCACACAGTACACAGTGAGCAGTCAGCCACACACGTACACAGCAAACACTTGGTCTCACACGTACACAGTGAACACACAAGTACACAGTAATCACACAGTCACACATGTACACAGTGAACATACAATCACACACGTACACATAGAACACTCAATCACACAAGTACACAGTGAGCAGTCAGTCACACAAGTACACAGCGAAAACTTTATCACACACGTACGCACTGAACCCTCAACTGGACACGTTTACAGTGGGCAATCAGTCACATGTACGGTGAGCACTTAGCTACACATTTTGACAGTGAGCAGTCAGACACACACGTACACAGTGAACACTCAGATAGACACGTTTACAGTGAGCAGTCATTCACACATATACACAGTGAACACTCAGGCAGGCACATGTATGTGGCGGATTGTCTCTCATTCTCGGCAGTAGTAGTCCTTTAATGGTAAAACGCGAGTAAACGGAATGAGATTGTGCAAAGGCAGTTACTTTTGCTGAAGATTTTTCTTGGCAGTAATGTAAATAATAGATTTCTGCTTCTATTTTTGGGAGTCTGATAGGGATATTTAGAATGGCAAGTAAAATAAATGAGTCATCTAAGTGTGTTCTAAACTTCGTATTCTTCACCCACTTCTGTGAGAAAACATATGTTTGACTCCTAATTTATGAGCCCCTAGCTGAAGGCAATTCAGCAAAATATTAATTTAATGGCTCTGAATATGTAGATATGTATATTTGTTCACAGCGTCATAAGGGTGCAGACATCAAATTCACTCCTGTGTGATTAACTCAACTAATGATTTACATTTACATATAAAACAAGAGATTTATTTACGAAATAAAGGTGAAAAGATGGTAATGAATGAAAATGGTTAAATCAGGAATCAGTTAAATAATTTAGTGTCTTGTTTTCATAGAATTTGTCATCACTTTATGTTATAAATGGAAGGCGGTGATTTTATTTAAAAAAAAGTCCCTTCACTGAGGCTTTTAAGTTTTGACTTAGCTTTGCAGATGTCTGCAGTGAGTTGTCTCTGGATGATGGTTCTTAGTGAAGTCTTGGCTATTCCTTCTCTTCTAGTGGTTTAGTGGCAGTACGTTTCTGGCGGTGCGGGAGTAGTTGCTCAGGTTGCCTATTCAAGTGTTCTCAAGACCTGTCTGATGTAGGTGCGGAGCGTCCACTTAAGGCAACTAGTACCAAAAAACATAGAGAAAAATAATGTTGATTCGGTATTATTTTGGCAACTCCTGCGACGTGGCTGGTACGAAACTGTATCGGCTACTACCGTTCCTTTGGATCTACCGGCTGCGTGGAGAGGGGAAACATGTTGTATGGGCAACAGCTTGATCTCCATATAACTGTGCCCAAGCTCGTGCCCTGGAGAGGACACTCCAGCTTCACCATATAGGTGTCGGCAAAACATAGGAAGTAACAGTTACCGGTTATTTGCATTTTGCTCAACTGGCGTAGGGAATGGCGCCAGGGGCTACTTCCGACAAGTGGGAGAGGTTCTAGGATCTCACTGGGCGCTACCGCACTCTTCAAGCTGGGCAGCCCCCAGCCAATTAGGTGTTCTCTCGCCACTGTCTCTTTTCCCCATTGGGTCCATGGAGATTAGGGTCAAACCCGAATTGAAGAAATAGGATGATCAAAAGAAAACTGACAGAGAATAGTGAACAAAGCAAAAGTAAACGAACGAAATAGGACGCAATTTGTCACTACGTATACAATGAACTATCAGTCACATATGTACACAGTGGACACTCAGTCACATACGTACACAGTGGACACTCAGTCACATACGTACACAGTGGACACTCAGTCACATATGTAACACTAGTCAACAAATTTTCAAAAGTTATTTGTACCAGAAATTAAATATACCATTTCTTATTGATTTTGACATGCTGATTTCAAATATCATAATGAAATTCACCAATTGGCTCTGGGTTTTTTTTTTTAATGATGAATTTACATTACAGTAATACAAATAATGTATGCTTGTTTAATTCTCTGGGGTGAACAGCTAGTCTTTCTACTTTAGCATTATAAAAATTGTGGTTACATACTCAATTAATTGATATTTCAACATAAAAAATGATAGAAAAAATAAAAACATTATTTAAAGTTCACATATCATGTTTTAAAAAGGCACATTTGAACCCATTCCGTCATTATTTAGTCGCTGTTCGAGCTCTCTTTGCTTGCTTCTTGTAGTCAATCGATGAGGTGTCTCTTTGTCACAGTCCAACAATAATCAGCAAGCATTGAAGGGCTCCAATTGCCGGTGAAATCTTTCACCAAGCTTATCATGCAAACCGAACGTAAAGAAATCCAGATGAGAATCCAGAAAATGAATTTTCAAAGACATGTTGCAGCCAAGACACTTATACTTCAGTAGGAGATTTTCTACAATTTCATTGTAATTATCAGATCTGTTGTTTCCAAGAAAATTGTCCACGACTTTCTTAAATGCTAGCCATGCTGCTTTTTCCTTGCCATGCAACATGCAAAGAAACTCTTCATCATGAAGAAGTTTTCGAATTTGCGGACCAACAAATACTCCCACTCTTATTTTAGCTTCACTCAGTCTGGAAAATTTTCTGATGAGGTATTTGAAAGCCTCATCTGTTTTCTCCATTGCCTTGACAAAGTTTTTCATGAGACCCAACTTAATGTGCAAGGGTGGCAACAAAATCTTGCTGGTGTCGACAAGTGCTGGGTTCTCAACGTTCTTACTGCCAGGCTGCAATGACTGCCTGATTGGCCAATGTCTTCTGATGTAATGGTCACTTCGTGCACGGCTATCCCACTCACAGAGAAAGCAACAGTACTTGGTGTATCCACCCTGTAGTAGTCCAAGCAAAAGAGCGACCACTTTTAAGTCACCGCAAAGTGACCAATGATGATGATCGTAGTTTATACACTTCAAAAGCTGCTTAATGTTTTCATAAGTTTCTTTCATATGAACTGCGTGACCAACTGGAATTGACGGTAACACATTACCATTATTCAACAAAACAGCTTTAAGACTCGTCTTGGATGAATCAATGATAAGCCTCCACTCTTCCGGTATGTAATTGATTTTGAGGGTTGCCATTAAACCAGAAATGTTGTGGCACGCAGAAAGGTCACCTTCTTTGAAAAAAGAATGTAATAAGCGGCTTCTGGCGGTTCCTATACACAGAAATTAATTGTAACATCTTCTGCCAGGAGATTCCACTGTTGCAATCTGGAACCAAAAAGCTCCGCCTTGTTCTTCGGTAAATTCAGATCTCGTAAAAGATCATTCAGTTCACCTTGGGTTTTTAAGTGTGGTTTAGTGGATGTAGTTTGCTCAAAATCTGGGTCGCTTGAGGTTGATGGTTCAGGACCACAATGGCCTCTTCTTCATCAGTGGAAGCAGCTGAAAATGATTCTTGCACTTTGGGAACTGGTAGGTCATCGCCATGTGGTACCGGACGTATTGCAGAGAGGATGTTTGGATATTCCAGAGTCCATTTTTTCTTCTTTGATATGCCTTTCCCAATTGGAGGGACCATGCAAAAGTAACAGTTATTGAGATGATCAGTGAGCTCTCTCCAAATCATTGGGACTGCAAAAGGCATAGCTTGCCTTTTGCCAGTCAACCACAGTTTAAGATGTGCTGCACATGTATTGCAGCATATGTGTGGCGCCCAGCTCTTATCTTGATCTCCTATTCTGCAGCCAAAATACAAACTGTACGCCTTCTTATTCACTTTAGTTATATTTCGTTTTTGTGATACAAATGTCACCTCACCACATATATAACAGAAATTATTAGCACTGTTCACATATGTCCTAGGCATTTCTAACTACGATACTTTTGATAAGGACAAATGCACTAACTAATGCCAAAATTTTATCAGAGATAAGATATTTATACACAAAAGTGATGTAATCATAGGTAGGATTGCATCATCAACTTCTAGTTACATTTTTATTGGTCATTAGAAAAAATTATGCAATCGCTCCCAACAGTTGCGTCATATATATATAAATTGACCGTAATTAAATAAACTAGAAGCATATATCTTGAAAACTAGAGCCAATCAACATTTTTTAATGTCATTTTCGTTTTCAGCACACCAAAATTAGTTAAGATCAGCTATTTTCATTTCTGGTATATTTTGGTTGTTGATTAGTGTAATCAGTGGACACTCAGTCACATAGTACACAATGGACACCCAGTCACATACGTACACAGTGGACACTCAGTCACATACGTACACAGTGGACACTCAGTCACATACGTACACAGTGGACACTCAGTCACATACGTACACAGTGAACACTCAGTCACATACGTACACAGTGAACACTCAGTCACACACGTACACAGTGGACACTCAGTCACACACGTTCACAGTGGACACTCAGTCACATACGTACACAGTGAACACTCAGTCACATACGTACACAGTGAACACTCAGTCACATACGTACACAGTGGACACTCAGTCACACACGTACACAGTGAACACTCAGTCACACACGTACACAGTTGACACTCAGTCACACACGTACACAGTGAACACTCAGTCACACACGTACACAGTTGACACTCAGTCACATACGTACACAGTTGACATTCAGTCACACACGTACACAGTGAACACTCAGTCACATACGTACACAGTTGACACTCAGTTACATACGTACACAGTGAACACTCAGTCACACACGTACACAGTGAACACTCAGTCACACACCTACACAGTGAACACTCAGCCACACACCTACACAGTGAACACTCAGTCACACACGTACACAGTGAACACTCAGTCACACACCTACACAGTGAACACTCAGTCACACACGTACACAGTGAACACTGACAGGTATATGTATGTAAAATAAAGGTAGTTCCATAGCAGTACCTGCCATAGGGGTGTTAAATGTTAGAGACTTCACTATAAACAAAGTCCAGCTTTGAGAGGTGGTGTGACCAGTTCCCTCCTAGCTGCCTTTGCCTTCTGTAACTGACGAACAGAACCAGTTACCCATTACACCTAACATTTACAGCTAGTTTGACTGGAGCGTGAAGTGTTTCAAACCCAGTACCTTTGCCGCGAGAGGATAGCGCCCTAATCATTCTGCCAATCTGACGCTCAAAATCCTTGTAAATTTTTGAAACTCTATTTACACCTGACATTTATGATACACAGAAGAGATTAAATAATGTAACACGATTTGCAAAACAACAAACAATCAAACGTAACAATAATCATGCTATTATCTGTTAACTTCCTTTACTTTTGTAGAAAATAGATTATGCCAACCTACTTAGGTAATAAATCACGATTAACATTTTTGTACCTTAGTGTATTAGTTCATTTCGTCATGTTCTGAAAAGTTACAGTTCATTTTACAATGAACATCTGGCAGTTTCACGTCCAGAAATTATATAAATATATATATATATATATATATATAATATATATATATATATATATATATATTATATATATATATATATATATATATATATATATATAATATATATATATATATATATATATATATTATATATATATATATATATATATTTATATATATATATATATATTTATTTTTTTTTTTTTTTCAGAAATGGGAAATCACGAACTTCTTATCACTTGAGTAGGTGACTATATAACAAGGCCATGTGCAGGTGCCCAGGATTACATTTTTACTGCTGTAGCCCGTCTCAGGTAACACAGATATGAATCCTTAATACGTTGATGTCGTCAGTTGCGTATGGTTCTTTGATTTAATAGACCTTTCTTGAATTCATTGAACAAATGTAGAACTAGTCTTCATGCTGAAAGTGTCTAAGTTTTGGCGAACATGGTTCTTGATTATTGTCCACTCATGTATGACTTTTCTCTATCTCAATTTTGTGTCCAGTCTCTTACAGTTTTATTACATTCATCTAAACCTCTTCGCGAACACCGTCGTGAACACCTTCGCGAACACCTTTGCGAACACCTTCGTGAACACCTTTGTGAACACCTTCGCGAACACCTTCGAAGTAATGTCAATTAATTTATTCTTTATATTTTTTGCTGTCATTCTTGCGTTTCGTTTTGTTTATCTCTCTTTCGGTGTCACTGACACACACACACACACTCTCTCTCTCTCTTAAGCACTCACTGGCACACTCTCTCTCGCTCTCTCTCTCTCTCTCTCTCTCTCTCTCTCTCTCTCACTCACTCATGGTATTTATATTTTCCATCTCCCTTTCAAAACGCGAAGTGATTTTGAGGTGTGCAGGTGCGAATGGAAAAAGAGAAGGGTTGGGGTGGGAGGTTTTCAGTTAGCAGTTTCTTCTGTCTCTCATACCGTGCGTATCTCTCACTCTCAATGTTTGCGGCTATTAATGTTCTTTCAATGTTTATATTTGTCTTTTTTTTTTATGGCCACGCTATATTATGATGTACTAACATGAATAAATCAGGAATTGGAATTTAATCTTTGGCATCACAATCCTTTTGAGAAAGTAGCAATTCTATTACTTACATTGATTCTGCGGCTTGTTATTCTCTCTCGTCTTGTTTCCTCTTCATGTTTTTTTTTACTTAACTCTTTTTCTGCTGGTGCTTCATCTAAAGACTGTCACTTTTCTACAACCGTTTTATCTTCATGAATATTTGTAAATTAGATCGTCGCCTTTTATACTATATTTCATTTGACGCTTATGGTTAATATATTTGTATGGTTAAAAAGGTAACGGTAATTCTATAGCAAATACTGCCATAGTGGAGAGAAGTGTTAGAGACTTCAACATACTAGCTCCAGCTTTATGAGGTAGGGTGACCAGATCCCGCCCCCATTACCTTTGCCTTCCCCAAATCAAGAGCTGAATCAGTGGCTATTTACAGCTAGGTATGCTGGATGGTGAAGCTACCAGGTTTCGAACCCGAAATCCGTTAACTATGCACCGAAAAGAAAGCGTTCTACCCGCTGAGCCATTCGGACACTCATTCTCTATGAGTCATTTGTCAATGTTTGTTCAACTGGTTATGAAAGTTGGTTTTCGAAAAACATAAATTGTCATTATTTGAGTACCTGTTTTATAATCTTAGGTGTAAAATATATGTATTATTACATGAATATTTCACAATGCGTCAGAATCAGAGCTACATCCACTGGTTTATTTAATTATTCTGAAAGCAATGTGGTTAAATATCTTCTTCAATGCAACAAAATGACGTAACTAACATGCTGGATTCCGCAGTGACAATCGTCTAACCACCACAATGGTAGTCTCCGCTGTTCTTTTTGTTCTTATTATCGGGTCCATCACTGCAGCACCTGTTGTTGAGGTTGAGGTAAGATACAAAACTCTGTCTTTTGTCATAACAATATTTTGTTTGTTGTGGTAGAGGTAAGATACAAAACTTTGTCTTTTGTCATAACAATATTTTGTTTGTTGTGGTAGAGGTAAGATACAAAACTTTGTCTTTTGTCATAACAATATTTTGTTTGTTGTGGTAGAGGTAAGATACAAAACTTTGTCTTTTGTCATAACATTATTTTGTTTGTTGTGGTAGAGGTAAGATACAAAACTTTGTCTTTTGTCATAACATTATTTTGTTTGTTGTGGTAGTTGGGGTAAGATACAAAGCTTTGTCTTTTGTCATAACATTATTTTGTTTGTTGTGGTAGAGGTAAGATACAAAACTTTGTCTTTTGTCATAACATTATTTTGTTTGTTGTGGTAGAGGTAAGATACAAAACTTTGTCTTTTGTCATAACAATATTTTGTTTGTTGTGGTAGAGGTAAGATACAAAACTTTGTCTTTTGTCATAACATTATTTTGTTTTTGTTGTGGTAGAGGTAAGATACAAAAACTTTGCCTTTTGTCATAACAATATTTTGTTTGTTGTGGTAGAGGTAAGATACAAAACTTTGTCTTTTGTCATAACATTATTTTGTTTGTTGTGGTAGAGGTAAGATACAAAACTTTGTCTTTTGTCATAACATTATTTTGTTTGTTGTGGTAGAGGTAAGATACAAAACTTTGTCTTTTGTCATAACATTATTTTGTTTGTTGTGGTAGAGGTAAGATACAAAACTTTGTCTTTTATCATAAACATTATTTTGTTTGTTGTGGGTAGAGGTAAGATACAAAACTTTGTCTTTTGTCATAACATTATTTTGTTTGTTGTGGTAGAGGTAAGATACAAAACTTTGCCTTTTGTCATAACATTATTTTGTTTGTTGTGGTAGAGGTAAGATACAAAACTTTGTCTTTTGTCATAACATTATTTTGTTTGTTGTGGTAGAGGTAAGATACAAAACTTTGTCTTTTGTCAAAACATTATTTTGTTTGTTGTGGTAGAGGTAAGATACAAAATTTGTCTTTTGTCAAAACATTATTTTGTTTGTTGTGGTAGAGGTAAGATACAAAACTTTGCCTTTTGTCATAACATTATTTTGTTTGTTGTGGTAGAGGTAAGATACAAAACTTTGTCTTTTGTCATAACATTATTTTGTTTGTTGTGGTAGAGGTAAGATACAAAACTTTGTCTTTTGTCAAAACATTATTTTGTTTGTTGTGGTGTCTTTCACTTCAAGGAATTCAATTTAGAATTTCTTTATTTAATTTCAAGATTTATTGGTCAGTGTTATTAATCAATTTTCTTTTTTTTTTTGACTTTTATTAACTTTTTTCTGGCTGGAATTTTTGTTTGTCTTATGTCATTGGTTTTTTTTATTTCTTTTGTTTTTTTTTTTTAATTTGTTAATTAAAGTAGTTGTAATATTTACCTATTGCACACTTGTGCTTTGCTTATTATCTTTCTTTTCTTTGTCGTTTTTCTTGCTAGTGAAGAGTTTTGTTTATTTTTAATTTTTATGAAGCGTTTTGGGCTTTAAATCTGCTCTTGCATTTTAAATTCGACATATGTTACTGTCAAGATGCAATTCTGAGAAGTTGCTATGGTTGTGTGCTCCTGGGTGAGCAAGGTTTATTGGGTACATTGTTGTGTCAAACGTGATTGCATTGTAAGTCGAGTTTAACGTTTGTGAGTTGCATGTGATGTTTGCACGAGCAGCTGAACTTTGATTGTTTATGACACGTGACTAAAGTAGTAGTTATTATTGGCTAGAGTTAGCCTGACGTATGGAAGGTGAAAAGGTTGTCCAAAAGGAGTTGACAGACGTTGTAGAAGAGAACTGACGTTGAACTGTGGAAGCCGTAATGCAAAGAATAACCAGAGTTATGGCACTGTACGAAGGATGGCCGCCGACCGAGCAAAGTGGAATCAATTTGTTGCTGCGCTACAAGACGCCACCAGGCGTGACGGCCACTGACTGCTTTGACGGTTGACAGTTATGGATCAAAAAAGAGAGAAGAAGAAAGTTGTCGAAAGATTTGTAATTTCTTGTGCTTTTTGAGTACCTCATAAATATGGCATTTACTAGTTGTTATTATATTACAAAGTATGTCGAGATTGACTCAGTCATTGAGTTCATTTATTTATTGCTATATACAGTGTGGAAACGTGTCTCCTAGAATACGATGCCGTTGTTGTTGTTGTTGCTGATTGTGTGAGATGAGTGGTAACAGCGATAGTGTCGCTGCTGTAAGGGACAAAGGTGTGCTTGTAAGCACCTTATTGTCTCGTGACAGTTACTAATTGTAAAATGTGGTATTATTTATGTCAATGATTACCTCTGAATGTTACTTGATGAAATAAGGAAAAGCAACGGTGTTTTCAGGACACATGTATAAATATTTAAATAATAAAAGGTAGCAGACACGGCTTGATTCAAGTACTGCAATCGTAATTTGAAACTGAAATCTAATTTGTATAGTATCTCTGTTGATGTGACAATCAATTTCCAAGTAAAAACATTAGTAAGAAAACAGTGAAGTGCCAGCTAGGAATCAGAATCGAGGTGGGCCCAAGACACTTAAGCTACCAAGATGGTAAAAAGGGCTGAAACGCGAGTCTTAATGAAAACAATGTTTTGTGATCAGATTGTCTCATCTCAACCTGTTCAGCATATTATTTGCTTCACATTACATTATCATTATTTTGTAATGTCCCACTGTGTTCACACATTAAACACATATATGCATGTACCAACACAATTATTTGTGCTCAACAGGATGGCTGGACAGAAATTGTTTCAGCCGGAGCTAAAGTGGCTGGTGGCGTGGCCACAGTTGCTGGAGACGTCATAAAAATTATAGCAGATATCAAAGGCAAACGGGAACTCCAGGTACGTTCATCAGCCAGCGTTAATAGAAATACAATGTGAATTAGAGTATTCGTGTATGAGGTTGTAATAGTGTGTGCTTTTTTCGGTTATAAAAGATCAGCTTATTGCAACTCCAGCAAGGGCTGTAACTGAGACTTTCTCTATAATTATCTCCTTCTGGGTGTATATGTATGTGTGTATACATACACAAATTACACTCAGAGACACACACACACATACACATATATATACATGACACAAACAAACGCAATAGCCTGATTCAAGACAACCTCATTGCTCTTGTTAGCTGTCCATTGTATTTTTTAACATTCTTCTATAAAACCACATCTATGTGGCCTCTAGTGCTTTCTCTACTTGCTTACTAATTGTCCATGGCTCACTTTGGTATGTCTGGATTCGTTCTATATAATATGAAGACTTCTGTTTCTTAATTCCATTGATTTTGAGTTGTTCCATAAAATTCTTTTTATGTTATGGAATCATGGCTGTCACACACATAGTCACATATGTACAGTATATATCACACTAATATGTAGGCTAAATTAATATGTAGTCTAAGTTCAGACGTTTCAGTTAAATTTTGACCAGTTAATCAGACGGAAAGATTGCAAGGTTTCACCCTAGTTTTTAATCATTGAGCGCTCTTGATTTGTGCTTGACTCTATACGCGAGAATAATGATTGAATACAGTCATTTAAAGAAACTAACGTTGCTTTTCATGAAAGTAGGAAAGTTTTCCATTTGATACGACGAATAAATCCCGAGATTAGCCACACCTGTGATTTGACTCAAAATTATATTGCCCTCCAGGCATAGGGGGCTACTGAACAAAGTAGTCTTTCAAATAGCGAGTAAGAAAACTAATTGGTTATGAATTAAATGTTCATATGTGGAAAATTAACCAACGGGCTGATCACCCGTTTGCCAGCCACTTCGATTACGGAAACAACAGCAGATGGATTGATTTGCCGTTGCCCTAAAGACGCCAATAGGCGTGATGGGAAACAATGGCAAAGAAAACCTATCTGCTGTTGCCCTAAGATGCCACTAGGCGTAATGGCCACTGACTGCTTTGACGGTCGGTGGCTAAGGACGGAAGAAGAAGAAGATGTGGAAAATTAAGAGTTACGATTATTCAGACTCACTGAAGACTGATTCTGTTTCACAACTATCCATTATGATTCCTCAAATTAAATTTGTTTTAATATATGTATATCTTCTATTTCTTTCAGAGAGAGGTGCAGGTATGTGATTATTATTTATAAACGCCAGAGTAAAGTCATTTCAGTGCGAAAACATTATTAGTGTTTGTTATCTATACACAAACTTTATTAATGGTAGGTATATGTATCTACCTTATATACTTTTGTGTGTGAGTGTGTGTGTGTTATGTATATCGATTAATAGTTAATGTTTTTAAACTTTAGTATTTTTTGGAATATTATCAGTTGCTTCACGTATACCAGTAACATTTTTTTTTTTTAAATAAACTGCATCTTGTAGAATATTATCAGTTGTCTCCCGTATACCTGTCCTGTTTTCTTTTTATAAAAATTACTATATCTTGCAGAATATTAGCAGTTGTCTCCCGTATGTCAGTAAAATTGTATTTACAAAATAATAATTACCTACATCTTGCAGAAAATTAACAGTTGTCTCCCGTATACCATTAACATTTTCTGTTTTAAAAAAAAGTAATGAACAATATAACTCAAGAACGATTATTAACAACACACACAAGCACATAAATCACATGTTTTCTTTGATGTGCTTGTTTCTTGCTTCAATTTTTTTCGACTCCTTTAGAAAATCTTTAACTGTTTATGAAAAATGAACCTTGCCTAAGGTGGGAAATTAACTTGTTTTATAACACGAAGAGTATTATGTTTTATTATGCAAAATACGTTTTTCTTATGCTGGAAAATCAACTTATTTAACTTTGAGAAAATAGAATGGCTTGCTTTAATTCCAAAGGGAGTTGACATACGTTGTAGAAGAGAACGGACGTTGAACTGTGGAAGCCGAGATGCAAAGAATGAACCAGAGTTGGGGCACTGCACGAAGGATGGAGGCCGACCAAGCAAAGTGGAATCAATTTGTTGTTGCCCTACAAGACTTTACCAGGCGTGATGGCCACTGACTGCTTTAACGGTTGGAGGTAATGGATCAAAGAAGAGAGAAGAATAAGGTTGTCGAAAGATTAGTAATTTCTGGTGCTTTTTGAGCCTCATAAACTTGGCATTTTGACTAATGTCGAGGTGTTGTCACGTGCTGGCCTTCAAAGTATGTATACACTGCTTAGACAGCGCAGACTTCGCTGGCTTGGTCATGTTCGCCGCATGGAAGATGGTCGCATCCCAAAACATATCTTCTACGGACAACTAGCAGATGGCAGGAGAACAGTTGGGCGACCACAGCTGAGGTTCAAAGATGTGTGCAAGAGAGATATGAGGGCACTGGACATGGATCCAGCAACATGGGAGGATGAAGCTGCCGATCGCACTAAGTGGCGATGCTATTTACGGCGCCAACTCAGATTGGGCGAAGAGAGACTCACACAACAAGCAGAGGAGGGGAGAAAACGTCGAAAGGAGCACCAGGAAAATAAGCAGCTGAGGGCTGTCAGCTCAGGGGCGCATTCCCATAGTCAGTTATGACTGAAGGGGCTATTATATTATAAACATGGCATTTACTAGTTGTCATTATATTATGTCGAGATTGACACATGCTTTGAGTTCATATATTTATTGCTAAATACAGTGTGGAAATTTGTCCGCAAGGAAAAGCAACGATGTTTTCAGGACATATGTATAAACATTGAAATAATCAAAAGTAGCAGTCACGGCTTGATTCAAGTACTGCAATCGTAATTTGAAACTGAAATGTAATTTATATAGTAACTCTGTTGATGTGACAATCAATTTCCAATTAAAAACATTAGAAAGAAAACAAGGAATTGCCAGCTAGGAATCAGAATCGAGGTGGGCCCAAGACACTTAACCAAGATGGTAAAAAGGGCTGAAACGCGAGTCTTAATGAAAACAATGTTTTGTGATCAGATTGTGTCATCTCAACCTGTTCAGCATATTATTTGCTTCACATTACATTATCATTATTTTGTAATGTACCACTGTGTTCACACATTAAATGTACCAATACAATTATTTGTGCTCAACAGGATGGCTGGACAGAAATTCTTTCAGCCGGAGCTAAAGTGGTTGGTGGCGTGGTCACAGTTGCTGAAGACGTCTTAAAAGATATAGTAGATTTCAAAGGCAAACGGGAACTCCAGGTACGTTCATCAGCCAGCGTTAATTGAAATACAGTGTGCATTAAATTATTCTTGTATGAGGTTGTAATAGTTTGTTTTTTCGGTTAAAAAAGATCAGCTTATTGCAACTCCAGCAAGGGCTGTAACTGAGACTTTCTTTATAATTATCTCCTTCTGGGTGTATATGTATGTGTGTATACATACACATTACACACACACACGCACACACACACACACACACGCATACATATATATATATATATATATATATATATATATATATATATATATATATATATATATATATATATATATATATATATATATATATATATTTATATATATATATATATATATATATAATATATATATATATATATATATATATATATATATATATATATATATATATATATATATATATATATATACATTCTTCTTTGATCCTTAGCCACCGACCGTCAAAGCAGTCAGTGGCCATTACGCCTGATGGCGTCTTGCAGGTCAATAACAAATTGATTCAACTTTGCTCGGTCGGCGGCCATCCTTCGTACAGTGTCCCAACTCTGGTTCATTCTTTGCATCTCAGCCTCCACAGTCCTCCGCTAAGTTGTTTTTGATCGGCCTCTCTTTCGTTTTCCTTCAGGGGTCCATAGCATAGCTGTTCTTGTGATGGCATCGGGGTCTCTTCTGAGGACATGGCCAACCCAGCTCCAGCGTCTGCTAGCTATGATGGTGTGCATGTCCTCTCGCTTGCTCGAGTAAGCAGATCTTGGATGGTATTCTATATATATATATATATATATATATATATATATATATATATATATATATATATATATATATATATATATATATATATATATATATATATATATATATATATATATATATATATATATATATATATATATATATATATATATATATATTGTAGTAGCGTTCTTTGGCCACTAGTTGTTGAATTACTTTTGGTTGTGTTTATAGTTTGAGTTCTTGTTTTAATCTAATGTATAGTATATTGTTAGAGTTCTTTTGGCCATCGGCTGATACGCTATTTCCTTCTGTATATATTTTGACCTTTCGTCGATACGACAGTTATTTCTTGTGAATATTGGTTATGTCTATTACTAATAGTTCATCAGGCTACTGACTAGGAATGCTGTCAGTTTGGTCGGGCTTACAGGTGGCTGACTAATATGGTGACATTAATGATGACAAGTCTATGGGATGTGAGAATACTAATCAAGATCAATATGCGACCCAACATTCAGGTGTAATTGATGGACGCTGAATTCAGGGCTTGACTGACAGTTTATATAACAGGTTTATTAGATGAAACGTAGAGGACATCATAATGACGACATAAAGGAACATCAGGCATAGTAATAGGAATTCTGCATGTAGATAATTCAATGTCAAACTTGACTGACCTCAATAACCGTTAGACAACCCGCAAAAGACAAAGTATTGAGGTGAAGATTATTCACTTCTTTTCATATCCGATCTATTATAACATACATGACAGTTGGACAAAACGCATATAGGCATGTATGTTTTTATGTATAAAGTACGTATATATTTGTTTATTTAAGTAAATGTGTTTGCGTATTTGCAAATTTTCAAAACTCTAGATTAGCTAAGAAATTAAAAGCTGGCACAAAGTTGGTTATAATGTTGGTCTCATCCAAACTGATTTTAAGCATCCCGAAATTCCTCTTGAAATTAGCAATTATTGTTTAATGTTTTGTCACACGAGTGTGACAAAGGTTTTCATGCCAGAAAACAAAACTAACATTTATCGATTTACTTTATTGTCATTTTCTGGCATTTACTTTTTTGTCTAAAACATCAACAGCAATAATGAAAATAATAATAAATGTAATAACGATTAATATGTGTTGTAACATTTTGTTGAAACATTCAATTAACAGAAATGTTGTTACATTTACTAGCGTAATCCTAGCAGGCTTTTCTCAAAACACTGTTACTGTTATTTTTTATCAGAATCGGCATTAATGCACTCTGGGCAAACTCATAGATGCCCATTCTCCATCAGCAAATGTTTAATTTTTCTTGGGCTTAGTGTTTATATGACATTCAGTCATTCCTCTATCATTGCTGGTCTTACATCGATGCCAGTTCGAGCAATTTATTCCAAAATCAGACCCCACGTTTTTTTTTTTTTTTTTTTTGGACATGCACCCTAATATAACCGACTGGTTTAAACAGTACGCGCCTCGCCAAAACGAGGCACAATTTTATTTTTAAAGCAACATTGGCCTTGTTGATTCATCAGTTGCATTGTAGTTCTCTAACAATTAATCATCCTTGTTATCTCACACTTATCCATATCTGACGATTGGTGGTTTCTTGAGTTCCCATGGTGGTATCACTGATGTGTATTTTCTACTACAGTTTACTACGTTAATTACTGTTTCATGTGTGTTTCCCATGTTTACTACACATTTCATCCCATTATGCAATGTGATACCAGATAGGGTTTAATTGGGTGTCCCAAATTATTGCGTGATTCGTCATAAATGATGGGTAAGTTGATATATTATTTTTCGTTTGTTTATTGGTATTTTGGCCATGTAATTCACGTTTTGTTTTATCATTTCCACTGTAGAGGTGTTATTCCTAATGGCTGTTTCTAGTGCTTCCAGTGATGTGAAATGTGTTGTATCTTCAACTGTGCTTCGCGTTAGATGTTGTATTCTGTCTAATTTATTTACTGCCGTGTCATGCTGTGTCACAAACTATACTTACATACTCCGTTTTCTCCTTGAACAAATGATCTGTAGAACATAAGCATTGTTGAGCTGCTTGCTCCACAACTAGTCATTTGTAAGTAACTCATTATGTTTAATTAAAAGTCCTCAGCAACTCTCCACCAGTTTATCTATGTTTATTCCATTTTAGTTGTTGTTCTAATTCTAGTTATTTGCGGCTATTGCTGTATTTATTTGGTTTTGGTGAATCTTTATATTAATTCTATTATTTTTCACTACGTATCTCTATTTAATATTATTTTCACTTTGTTTTGCATTTAACTGGATGCTCCACTTTGTCTTTCATTCTGAGATCTGACGTATTCGAATTTTAAAAGCTTTATATTATAAATCGTTATTTTTCCTCGGTACTTCAGATGGCTGCATCGTCTGCAAATTGTGGCAATTTGTTTCTTTCTTTGAATGTATTTCCCTTGTTATTATTAGCGATTATAGCAAAATATTGTCATTCAGTATTATAATGTTACCTTTCAAAATTCAGATATCGCTCCAAGGACTAGTTTATAACCATTACAATCCTGACCAATTAAGTTATATTAATTCACAAATGTTGTAATTTTTCAGTGAATTGATAATATATAATGTTATATTTGAAATATAGAAAAGACAAATATAACACAGCATGACTGTTGCCTTGGTAAAAACTCTCTATCTTTGTCCTACTTTCTGTCTATGTCCCCTCTTTCTTTGTTTATGTCCCCTCTTTCTTTGTTTATGTCCCCTTCTTGCTTTGTTTATGTGTGCCTCTCACTGTGTCTGCCTGCTTCCTTCTTTCTCTAACTGTCCCTTTTTATCTTTATTTCACCCTATTTCTGTCTCTGCCTCCCTCCTTGTCTCTGTCTCTTTATTTCTATGTCATGACCTCTCTGTCTCTATCTCTGTGCCTGCCTCTTTCTGTCTCTGCTTCTCTCTGTGTCTGCCTCCCTCCTTCTTTCTGTCTCTCTTTATCTCTATTTCACCCTCTCTCTGTCTCTGCCTATCTCTCTGTCTGCCCCTCTCTGTCTCTGCCTCTCTCTCTCTGTGTGTCTGTCTACCCCCTTTTGACTCTATTTCTGTCCTGTCTATGTCTTTCTCTATCTGTCTCACTCTTTCTGTCTCAGCCTCTCTCCCTCTCTCTGTCGCTGTCTTCCTCTGTGTCTCAATTTCTCTAAGCCCCTGTCTCCCTCTGTCACTCTGTCTCCCTCCCTCTTTATGGCTAACTCTCTCCCTTTATCTCTTCCCCTCTTTTTCTCTTTTTTTCTCCCTCTATAATGTTGCGGTGTTGATGTAGGTCACCAGAAATGTAACGGCCAGGAATGTAGCGGCCACCAGAGTGAGGCACTGCCAGGGGTACTATGATCACTTACAGTAAACAGCGTACATGTTGTAGATATGTGGTATTGGTATTATGATGTGCTGAGTGTGGGTGTAGACGAGAACGCGAATGCCTGAAGCTCTTGGTAAAGTCAATAATTCACCCATACACTCGCATGCAGTAGTCAATGATGGATTGAAGACTGCTGGCACGTTTCAAACATTTATTTACGAAACTGACAGTAGCATCAACAGGACAATCAAATCGACAAGATCAAGGACTTCACATAATAATGAATGACTGTTAAATGTCTGGTAATCAAAGGCTTGCATCATACATCAACTAAGACATACCCAAACATCATCTGTCCTAATGCTACAGTTTGTAATGTAGCTTCCGTACCATTGACTCAGCGCGTCAGGTACTTAATTAGCTCTGTCGTCCAACAAACGAGCTCCTAAATTGCGTAGCAATAATACATAAGGCTGTTATTCAACTGGCATAGCCCGCCAGATATATTTCCTCTTGCTGAAAAATATTGGCCGTAATACAGGGCCTCAATATGTAGACAGCTATGTATCCTTTGTTAGCAGGCACGATCAAACCATGCTAAACATATATACCGCCAACCTGCGGCGTCCACAATAATTGATCATCATCATTAGGCTTCTGTTCAATTGAAAACACATAGTCTCATTTGGCTAGAACTAGAAGCAAAGAAGGAATTCTGTATCTCAAGATCTGTGAGCTTCACTCGCAGATAGGTAACTTCAAATGTTCTGCAACCAAAGGCATAGTAATAAGAATGTCATTTACCTTCATACAGAATCTTCCGGATACACACTTAACAAAAAATCACTGGGGAAAACATTGACATTTCAGTCATATCGAAAACTTTCCAATCCCCATGATGATATAGAGAAAATCACAACGGACATCATGTCCGACAGCCCAAAACACAACCTCCCTCACGGAAGTTTCCTCAGTTCGCGCCCAGAACCTGCGCATGCCTAGACAGCATAAAACTGAGCATCGTTAAGACCGATCAACGACAACGATTGAAAGAAAGAGAAGATAACCCTTTAAACAACCTGTCATAGAAGTTAATACCCAATTATCCAACCTTGACCAACAAAGTTTTACAACAAAAGTATTAAATAGATTTACCTATATGACTCCGTCAAAAACGACAAAAGTATTAAATAGATTTACCTATTATGACTCCGTCAAAAACGACAGCAACAGTCTTCAAGAAATTTTTTTTTTACTGTAACACAATTTTCCCAATACAAAGCACGCAAATTAATTTTTTTTGAAGTAAGAAAAAACAAACACTAAAGTTTGACATGATTTAAACAGTTGTTCTATGTTTCTAAAACAGTTCTACAATTTTATTCCCGAATTTATTTAACTTTCCAGTGGAAAGTGACTTTCGTGGCTAGAAATATGGAGGATGGCGAGATCGCCGAATATTCTAAAGATTGCTCTGCCTGAGACACACCGGAGACCAGCCAAAACTTATATGTGTATAGTTCTTTTACAAACTGCTTAGCACAGGTGTTCGAAATTAGATTCTCTACATTTCATTTAACATTTTATTGTTTTTACCTGGTTACAGGATGACGTCATTACAGATCTGGTTACAGGAGCAACCGAGTTTACCGATCTTATTAAAGAAATTGAAACTCTGATTCAGTCACTTATTAAAGACAAGGTACGAAATGTATAACAATTGACTTAAATGTCTTGCAAAACTCTGGACTGTGTGAGCGTCCGATGGGCAGAGCGGATATAGCACTTACCTCTCGCGGCAAAGTGACATGGGGTCATGAATCGAAACTTGGCAGCGTTACGCTCCAGTGTAACCAACCTTTATTGGGTACCTGGCCTTGTGTAGTTTCCGGGGGGATGGGGGATGGCAGAAGAAGGGGGCGACCTCTGATTAGATAAAGAGAGAATAGAACTACAACTGGCCCAGGCATGCTGGGCACAACAACTAATATGAGGTTATGAACGATGCTACGAACCTCATTATGTAAAACAAACTGCCACATGAACCATCACTGCAAGATCATATGAATGATTGGTGCAGGTTTTCTACAAGAAGACCAGATGTCATGGTGATTAGCTTCTACAGATTCTATAAGTAGACCAGATGTCGTGGTGATTAGCTTCTACAGATTCTATAAGGAGACCAGATGTCGTGGTGATTAGTTTCTACAGATTCTATAAGGAGACCAGATGTCGTGGTGATTAGTTTCTACTGATTCTATAAGGAGACCAGATGTCGTGGTGACTAGCTTCTACAGATTCTATAAGGAGACCAGATGTCGTGGTGATTAGCTTCTACAGATTCTATAAGGAGACCAGATGTCGTTGTGATTAGCTTCTACAGATTCTACAAGGAGACCAGATGTCGTGGTGACTAGCTTCTACAGATTCTATAAGGAGACCAGATGTCGTGGTGATTAGCTTCTACAGATTCTATAAGGAGACCAGATGTCGTGGTGATTAGCTTCTACAGATTCTATAAGGCGACCAGATGTCGTGGTGATTAGCTTCTACAGATTCTATAAGGAGACCAGATGTCGTGGTGATTAGCTTCTACAGATTCTATAAGGAGACCAGATGTCGTGGTGATTAGCTTCTACAGATTCTATAAGGAGACCAGATGTCGTGGTGATTAGCTTCTACAGATTCTATAAGGAGACCAGATGTCGTGGTGATTAGCTTCTACAGATTCTATAAGGCGACCAGATGTCGTGGTGATTAGCTTCTACAGATTCTATAAGGAGACCAGATGTCGTGGTGATTAGCTTCTACAGATTCTATAAGGCGACCAGATGTCGTGGTGATTAGCTTCTACAGATTCTATAAGGAGACCAGATGTCGTGGTGACTAGCTTCTACAGATTCTATAAGGAGACCAGATGTCATGGTGATTAGTTTCTACAGATTCTATAAGGAGACCAGATGTCGTGGTGACTAGCTTCTACAGATTCTATAAGGAGACCAGATGTCATGGTGATTAGTTTCTACAGATTCTATAAGGAGACCAGATGTCGTGGTGACTAGCTTCTACAGATTGTGTAAGGAGACCATATGTCGTGGTGACTAGCTTCTACAGATTCTATAATGAACGTATGAGATAAAAGCCTTACTTGAAAAAAAATACTTGTATTTCTCACTATCATCATATATCACGATGAAGATTGCTGTAACGATTATGTTTTCTTGGGTCATAGGTCAGTGTAGCTGTACGTTCTTATATATGTAGCAGTGTGGATGGTGATGTTGTAGTACAATACACCGTTCGCACCACATATAGGAGTCAGTAAAGTAGGAAACAACTTGCACAGTTCAACGATTTATTACAGTAACATCACGTCGACAACAGACATCATCAGAACATCAGATAAGCATACTGTCACTGGCATATTGTTCAAGCACTTCATAGACATAGCAACCAGTCCCGTACAACCATAATGACAATAACTCTTGGGCAGCCTGCACGTATCATAGTGCTAGAAGTATGTCAATAATTTATGTCTATTCCCATGAGTGCCGAGCTCAGATATATTATTTCTTTCTGTCCTTCCTCTGACAGAACACATTAGATGCATCTATAACAATGCGAGCCGTTAAGTACGGGCTCAAAATATAATGTTTTCTGTCCTTCTTCTGACCAAACACAGTAGGTGCATCTAAAGCAATACGAGCCGTATGAGTGCGGAGTCAAAATATGTTTTCTGTCCTTCCTCTGACCAAACACAGCAGGTGCATCTATAGCAATACGAGCCGTATGAGTGCGGGCTCAAAATATAATGTTTTCTGTCCTTCCTCTGACCAAACACAGTAGGTGCATCTATAGCAATACGAGCCGTATGAGTGCGGGCTCAACATATAATGTTTTCTGTCCTTCCTCTGACCAAACACAGTAGGTGCATCTGTAGCAATACGAGCCGTATGAGTGCGGGCTCAAAATATATTGTTTTCTGTCCTTCCTCTGACCAAACACCATAGGTGCATAATATAATGATCTCATAATCTCCTGGACTCTCCTTCGCACTAGGAGAAAGTAGCCTTAGAATCAGCCCACTAACTTAGGCTGGTAACTTCAAATTACAAAGTACAAGGCTGCAAAAATACATAGTTTAAAAGGGTATCTTTACCTTGACTGCCTTCAAGAATAACACCACAAAACATTCGCCATACTAGTCTCCAAAAATGTCAGAAATACTTCAAGGGGGAAATCTCAACCCTTTTCTTAACACACGAAGGACACTGTAATATGTTCACGGAGTCAGAGAAGAATCGCTGAACCTCCGTTCAGCTCAAAAATGCGCGGCCGACTCTTTAGCAAAGACAATCTTTCGGACCCGCCAAAACCTTGGCGCATGCGCGAATAAATCGCGTGACATGAGTTTCGTTCACAATGGAATGTACTCGAAACTGTTCCAAGAAAATCTACGAACAGAGCCTTATATGGACATATAGCTGGACACAAGTAAGCCCAAAGGGATATAACCACTAAATCAACCTTATTCCAGAAAATAAAACTACAGGTAAACTCCCTTAGACCACAAATATAAGAAGAAGAATAAAGAGGGCACATTAAAACAAACTGACTCTTAACAATTACGTTTCAGGTTCTATGTGACCACAGAAGCCATAATATCGCAAACTCTTTTCTTGTTTCTTTCAAGCGCACAGAGCGATGCCCAAAAAATGTTTTTGGTATTTGGTAGTTTAGACTTTAAATAAAAAAGCCTTGTTAGATGTTAGGACTATAACCTTCTATACTAAATATTACTGTGTCAGTTAAGGAAGCAATAGCCTAGTAATTCATATGGTTAGACACATGGTATCTTCTTCTACAAGTGCCATGCCTCGTGACGTAAGTGATCATGTATCTCCACAACTTGCTGTTTACAGTACTATTGATTAGTTCTGTTGTTGACTTCTGTCCATGACATGATGTCAAACAGTCCAGAATCTTCTCACCTTTCCTTTTTTCCTTTTCTTTTCTGTTGACACGGTATATTTCTACTTCCTTCTTCTTATAACATGCTAACAGAAAATAGATCGCTTCCTTCTAACATGGGGAATAAGCTTTCTTCTGACATGGGGAATAAGCTTCCTTCTGACGTGGGGAATAAGCTTGCTTTACGCAATGGCCTTATTCAAGACAACCTCATTGCTCTTGTTAGCTGTCCATTGTATTTTTTAACATTCTTCTATAAAACCACATCTATGTGGCCTCTAGTGCTTTCTCTACTTGCTTACTAATTGTCTGTTACTCACTTTCGTATGTCTGGAATCGTTCTATATAACACTGAAGACTTCTGTTTCTTAACTCCATTGACTTTGAGTTGTTGCATACAATTCTTTTTATTTTATAGAATCATGGTTGTCACACACATAGTCACATATGTACAGTATATATCACACTGATATGTAGGCTAAGTTCAGACGTTTCAGTTAAATTTTGACTAATTAGTCAGACGGAAAGATTGCAAGGTTTCACCCTAGTTTTTAATCATTGAGCTCTCTTGATTTGTGCTTGACTATACGCGAGCCGGCGTGAGGCTGACCACGTCACCACTAGTGTGCCGATGGTCAAGAAAATAGGGGCCTAACACCACATTCCTAATATGCCTCAATGGGCGTGTAACAGGATTCTTTCCTTTACCTATACGGGAGAATAATGGTTGAATACAGTCATTTAAAGGAACTAACGTTGCTTTTCATGAAAGTAGGATAGTTTTCAATTTGATACTGCGAATAAAATACGAGATTAGCCACACCTGTGATTTGACTCAAAATTATATTGCCCACCAGGCATAGGGGACTACTGAACAAAGTAGTCTTACAAATCGCGAGTATGGTTATGAATTAAATGTTCAATTGTGGAAAAGTAAGAGTTAAGATTACACTAGTCAACAACCAAAATGTACCAGAAATAAAAATAGCTGATCTTAAATAATTTTGGTGTGCTGAAAACGAAAATGACATTTAAAAATGTTGATTGGCTCTAGTTTTCAAGACATATGCTACTAGTTTATTTAATGACGGTCAATTTATATATATGACGCAACTGTTGTGGGCGATTGCATAATTTTTTCTAATGACCAATAAAAATGTAACTAGAAGTTGATGATGCAGTCCTACCCATGATTACATCACCTTTGTTTATAAATATCTTATCTCTGATAAAATTTTGCCATTAGTTAGTGCATTTGTCCTTATCAAAAGTATCGTAGTTAGAAATGACTAGGACATGTGTGAACAGTGCTAATAATTTCTGTTATATATGTGGTGAGGTGACATTTGTATCACAAAAACGAAATATAACTAAAGTGATTAAGAAGGCGTACAGTTTGTATTTTGGCTGCAGAATAGGAGATCAAGATAAGAACTGGGCGCCACACATATGCTGCAATACATGTGCAGCACATCTTAAACTGTGGTTGACTGGCAAAAGGCAAGCTATGCCTTTTGTAGTCCCAATGATTTGGAGAGAGCCCACTGATTATCTCAACAACTGTTACTTTTGCATGGTCCCTCCAATTGGGAAAGGCATATCAAAGAAGAAAAAATGGACTCTGGAATATCCAACCATCCCCTCTGCAATACGTCCGGTATCACATGGCGATGACCTACCAGTTCTCAAAGTGCCAGAATCATTTTCATCTGCTTCCACTGATAAAGAAGAGGACATTGGTGGTCCTGAACCATCAACCTCAAGCGACCCACATTTTGAGCAAACTACATCGACTAAACCACACTTAATAACCCAAGGTGAACTGGATGATCTTGTAAGAGATCTGAATTTACCGAAGAACAAGGCGGAGCTTTTGGGTTCCAGATTGCAACAGTGGAATCTCCTGGCAGAAGATGTTACAATTTCTGTGTATAGGAACCGCCAGAAGCCGCTTATTACATTCGTTTTCAAAGAGGGTGACCTTTTTGCGTGCCACAACATTTCTGGTTTAATGGCAGCCCTCAAAATCAATTACATACCGGAAGAGTGGAGGCTTTTCATTGATTCATGTCGTAGATTTGGTGATAGGTGAATTAAGACTTAGATTGGTCCCTTCTGAATAGCAATAGAACAGGGGATATCTCAGGGAGATATAAGTAGAAATAGATTTTACGAGTGAGATGGAGGAAATATATTAGTGTCTGTCTCTGACGCTCGAGAAATTTCTCTCAGTCAGCCTATCATCTACAACAGATTTGGATTAGTCAGACAGTCTAGTATATATATATATATATATATATATATATATATATATATATATATATATATATATATATATATATATATATATATATATATATATATATATATATATATATATATATATATATATATATATATATATATATATACACATATATATATATATATATATATATATATATATATATATATATATATATATATATATATATATATATATATATATATATATCTCACATACACACACACACATAAGTGACGACAATAGACGCACACACATGAAAAACTATGACAATGAAAATATAGATATTTTGGGTACGAGCTGACCACCACACTTTTGATAGGTTTCTGTAAATTTTATTATCATAGAAAAATTTACCACAACCACATAAATGTTAATATCAAGCATAGAGAATACACATATAAGATAATGAATTACTGCAAGTATAATAGACCTATAGGTTTAATCTTTTCACTCGATGTTTAGCCCACGATCCTGTTAGAAGAAAAGTGATAGCCCCCAAAGAGTCACGGATATATACGTTATAGTCTCAGATTTCCCTCTAAGGTTAAGAACAGAATTGATACTCTAATCTATCCTAAGAGAAGAAAAACCTGCATTAGCCACAAGTTGCATAAATGAAATTACAAAGTGGGTGCACCAATCGTAACATAACCAGAATCACTCAGTCTACGTTCACTCTGTTCTTTCAGCAGGGATCCCTATCTTACTTTCTTACCTAATAGCTTGCTGGTGTTCGCCGTCTGGCGCACTTTATGACACACACTCCGTTAATCTGTTTTTCTTTTGATGAAGCAGATTCCCAGCTCTGCAGATCTTGGTTTCATCCAATGGGTCCGGGGAGCGTCCTCTTCATGCGATATTTTGTTCAGATTTAAGTTAGTGTCACTTTACTCAGTCCAGGTAAGAATTAGTGTTAAGCGGGCTCACAGTGTCAGAATCACGAGGTTTCCCTTATTTAGGAAAATGACCGGTTGGTGACTTTTTCTCAGTAAATAATTATTGGTCACACCACAGTTAGTCAAAATGTCGGAATGTTAATAGTTTGTAATTTTTCTCGCCACAGGGCTGCATGTACATGAGTGTTTGTGAAGAAATATAATCTGTCTCAATAGGCCCAGTATAGGTATTTAGTCTTTAAAACCCGTTAGTGAGATTTGTACTCTGTCTATTTCTGGAGGCAAACACACTGCCAGACAAGTGTTAACTTGTAGACCCACGTGGTTTAAGCTAAAATGTTTCTACTTCACAGATAGTTCTCATCAGTACTAAAACCGCTGGCAAAGTTGGGCTACCCCAGTTTCACTGTATAAAAGAAAAAGCAACATATAAAATACTTATACATAATATTCACTTCGGTTTTAACTTACATTATGGAGCCGCGCTAGCGTAGTGGTTACAACACCGCTCTGGCGACCGGGTGATTCAGGATCAAACCCGGGCGACGGCATTTGAGGATTTTTCGTCGACCGGGAATTGGACTGGATTAACTCGAGACCTGGCGAGGACATTTGAAGGAGTGTCGTCGACCAGGGATTGGCGGCTCCTGAGCCGACCCAGCTGCAATGGGTACCTCCGAAATCGGAGAGTATTTGCCTGAATGGCGAGGGGCACCTGTCTCTGTACAAGTAAAAAGGGATACTCACGTAAAATCAATGTCAGGTTAGACATAGTAATAACCTGAGATTTCGCCTCGAGTATTAGCGGGCGTACGCAAAAAAAAAAAAAAAAAAAAAAAAAAACTTACATTATAAACTGCAAGCGTAGAGCTTGTCTTATCGTTTAAACTCCCGTGAAATAATTATATTCATAGAATCAGTCATCATGAATTAGAAATACATACGTATTTCGTCAATACTCAATGATGAATCAGTGCAGTTATAAGTTAGTTAAAAATATTCTCGACTGATTATTAGCAATTTAATTAAATTCATTTACAGCTGCATGAGTTTAAGCTAGAAATTATAGTTTATTCTGCTTTACACTGTAACACGTCACCTAGAGAATATTACAGACTTATAATTTAATCTCTCTGCACAGAAATCTAACTAGTGAAATGAAAATATGCGATTTATCACTTAAATCACTCAACACTATTTGATATATAATATTATTACCGCCAGACAGAACTACAGACTAACACCATGAACTAGAATCATTCAATATAAGGGTATTCCAGAACTTGGCACAAATGCCGAGAAACTTAGAACTTCGCAATACACAAGTTATCTTCTTGTACGAGAGACCTGTCTACTGCAACTGGAGGAGGACTGACTGAAATCAAGTCTAAACTACGCGTATAGATATATGAAAACAGACAAAGGATGCCACGCTATTTCTCAAAACCACGAAATAGTCCCCCCCCCCTTCTCCCCTTTTCTCTTAACACTTCACATTAACTCAGAGGCTGGCCATAAGCTACCAATGCGCGCCTTACACCTACTGCTAACTACGGTCATTTCTGAGCGATGCATGTTGGCGCCTTTCACACCTCACGCCGAGAAACTTAGCCAAAGAAGCGCTCGTGTCATGGAAAAGTGAGACGAATGTCTGCCATCCTGTCTGCCGAGAACGAATTTCTCACACTATTCGGTCTCGTCACGGCTTTACTTAATTGCAATAAAATGCGTTTCTAAATGAGAAAAGAAACAGGCGAAAGTTTGAATGGGAGAATTATAATTTTCGCAATCGAACGAATGCGAAAAAAAAAGATAAATGAGCGATAATAAAGTAGAAGACACGGGTAGAATAAGAAAAGATATAGAAATTTATTATCATAAATCTCACTGCGACAATTCATCCAAGACGAGTCTTAAAGCTGTTTTGTTGAATAATGGTAATGTGTTACCGTCAATTCCAGTTGGTCACGCAGTTCATATGAAAGAAACTTATGAAAACATTAAGCAGCTTTTGAAGTGTATAAACTACGATCATCATCATTTGTCACTTTGCGGTGACTTAAAAGTGGTCGCTCTTTTGCTTGGACTACCGGGTGGATACACCAAGTACTGTTGCTTTCTCTGTGAGTGGGATAGCCGTGTACGAAGTGACCATTACATCAGAAGACATTGGCCAATCAGGCAGTCATAGCAACCTGGCAGTAAGAACGTTGAGAACCCAGCACTTGTCGACACCAGCAAGATTTTGTTGCCACCCTTGCACATTAAGCTGGGTCTCATGAAAAACTTTGTCAAGGCAATGGGGAAAACAGATGAGGCTTTCAAATACCTCATCAGAAAATTTCCAAGACTGAATGAAGCTAAAATAAGAGAGGGAGTATTTGTTGGTCCGCAAATTCGAAAACTTCTTCATGATGACGAGTTTCTTTGCGTGTTGCATGGCAAGGAAAAAGCAGCATGGCTAGCATTTAAGTCAGTGGTGGACAATTTTCTTGGAAACAACAGATCTGATAATTACAATGAAATTGTAGAAAATCTCCTTCTGAAGTATAAAAGTCTTGGCTGCAACACATCTTTGAAAATTCATTTTCTGGATTCTCATCTGGATTTCTTTAGGTCAAACTGTGGAGCGGTCAGTGATGAGCATGGTGAACGATTTCACCAGGACATTGCTGCTATGGAGACAAGGTATCAAGGCAATTGGAGCCCTTCAATGCTTGCTGATTATTGTTGTACTGTGACAAGAGACACGTCATCGATTGACTAGAAGAAGCAAGCAAAGAGAGCTCGAACAGCAACTGAATAATGACGGAATGGGTTCAAATGTGCCTTTTTAAAACATGATATGTGAACTTTAAATAATGTTTTTATTTTTTTCTATCATTTTATGTTGAAATACCAATTAATTGAGTATGTAACCACAATTTTTATAACGCTAAAGTAGAAAGACTAGCTGTTCACCTCAGAGAATTAAAGAAGCATACATTATTTGTATTAATAATAATAATAAATTCTTTAAGCACCAAACACGGCGCATAAGGCAGAAACCAGTGCTCTCCAGGTTGAACGTTGTGACGCCACTCCTCTTAGCTCTTGCACATTGTTTAATCCCAACGTTCTTCCTTCTCTTATTATTGTTCTTCTGAGTGTTTCTTTTGGTCTTCCTTTTTTCCGCTTACCCTCAGGAACCCAAGTGAGCGCCTGTAGTGGTATTCTGTTGTTTTGCATTCGTAGGACATGACCGATAAATGACCATCGTCTTTTCCTTATATAGTCGGAGACATATTTCTGCCTAGAGTCTTCTCTTATTTGTCGATTAGTCTTGAATTCTTTCCAACTGATGTTCATGAGTTTTCTAAGACATTTGTTCTCGAATGTATTCAGCTTGTTCTCCAATGATTTTGTTATTTTCCAACTCTCACAGCCGTATGTTAACACTGAGATAACATTTGAATTAAACAGACGAAGCTTGGTATGTATATTCAATGATCGTAATTTCCAAATGTTAGATAATCTATTGAAGGCGCTAGCTGCCAAAGCAATTCTAGTATGGATTTCTCTTGTTGTGTCACCATCCTGAGTCATTTTACTGCCTAAATAGTTGAAACTTGAAACTTTCTGTAGTTTTTCCCCGTTCAAGATGATATCAAAGGTCTTGTTAGAAAAGTTCATAGCTTTAGTTTTAGAGGCATTTATTTGGAGACCTATTTTAACCGAGAGATGACACAAATTATTTATTGCTTCTTGGGATTGTTTACTGTCGAGCCTGGTTCTGTTTCGGTAACAATAGCTTGTTTTACGATAGTGAATTGTTATCTCACTGATCAACCCTCCAATCCAACCGACCGATTCGAGGGTTTCGAGGTCAGTTATACGAAAATATCTACACCACTAGATACTCTGGTGTATCTTTTATTCTATAACATGGTACTATCCATCGAAATATACACATTCCTGATGTTTTTCTTTCGGCGTCTAAGGTGAGAAACGAATTTCACCTCCATCTTGGAAGGGTAGATAACTCAATATCATTTGTATTATTTGTATTACTGTAATTACTGTAATGTAAATTCATCATTTTAAAAAAACCAGAGTCAATTGGTGAATTTCATTATGATATTTGAAAAAAGCATGTCAAAATCAATAAGAAATGGTATATTTAATTTCTGGTACAAATAACTTTTGAAAATTTGTTGACTAGTGTTATTCAGAATTACTGTAGACTGATTCTGTTTCATAAATATCCATAATGTTTCCTCAAATTAAATTTGTTTTAAAATATGTACATCTTCTTTCTCTTTCAGAGAGAGGTGCAGGTATGTGATTATTATTTATAAACGCCAGAGTAAAGTCATTTCAGTGCGAAAACATTATTAATGTTTGTTATCTATACACAAACTTTATTAGTGATAGGTATATGTATCTACCTCATATACTTTGGTGTGTGAGTGTGTGTGTGTGTATGTATATCGATTAATAGTTAATGTTTTTAAACTTTATTATCTTGTAGAATATTATCAGTTGTCTCCCATATACCAGTCCCGTGTTCTTTTTAAAAAATGACTATATCTTGCAGAATATTAGCAGTTGTCTCCCGTATACCAGTAACATTTTATTTACAAAATAATAATTATCTACATCTTGCAGAATATTAGCAGTTGTCTCCCGTATACCAGTAACATTTTATTTACAAAATAATAATTATCTACATCTTGCAGAATATTAGCAGTTGTCTCCCGTATAGCATTAACATTTTCTTTTTAAAAAAAAAGCAATGAACAATAACTCAAGAACAATTATTAACAACACACACCAGCACATAAATCACATGTTTTCTTTGATATGCTTGTTTCGTGCTTCAAATTTGTTCCACTCCTTTAGAAAATATTTAACTGTTTATGAAAAATGAACCTTGCCTAAGGTTGGAAATTAACTTGTTTTATAACACGAAAAATACTATGTTTTATTATGCAAAATACGTTTTTCTTATGCTGGAAAATCAACAGATTTAACTTTGACAAAATAGAATGGCTTGCTTTAACTCCTTTTTTTTTTTTTTTGTTTTTTTTTTTTTCAGGATGCCAACTGGGCTGCATTGGTTGCAGACGGAGCAAAGACAGTACAAGATGTAATCGACTTAGGTAAAAGTATTGGAGATCTCGTGAATGCTGTTAAAAACGGAAAGGTAAGTTACCTTAGTATTCATTCAGGTATGTTATATTTTAGGTAAAGGTCAGGTCTGGTCATAGTAACTTAAAGGGAAGTCTTTTTCTTCTTCTTCTTCTTTGTGTTCCATGCCAACTGACTAGGCGATAATGTATCTCCACAACTTCCTGTCCCCTTTGCGGTTTTATTGTTATTGTTGAACAGAATCGACATCATTGTACTCTAGGCAAACACATAGGTGCTCAGTCTCCCTCAGTATATGTCGAAGAGTGTCAATGCTCTCTGTTCCTGTAGCTCGCTGGTTATAAACACGACTGTCGCATCCTCTCAAACGTCCATCTCTACTAGCCTGACGTTTGATGCCAAATTCCAACATTCTTAACCTTAATGATTCATCTTTTGCAGTGTCCTTCTCTTACAGGTGATCATTATTCGTTCTCAGTATCTCTCCCTTATCCATATATTAAGGTACACCCACTGTTGGTGCTTTTGGTGCTAGTCTGTCAGCTCTCTCATTACCGCGTACCTCTGAATGACCAGGTTAGTAGATCCACACCAGCTCCTTTTAATGAAAGTAGGAAAGTTTTCCATTTGATGCGGCTAATAAATCCCGAGATTAGCAAAACCTGTGTTTTGACTCAAAATTATATTGCCCCCCAAGCATAGGGGGCTTCTGAACAAAGTAGTCTTTCAAATCACGCGTAAGAAAACAAATTGGTTATGAATCAAATGTTCATATGTGGAAAATTAAGAGTTAAGATTATTCAGAATTACTGTAGACTGATTCTGTTTCATAACTATCCATTATTGTTTCCTCAAATTAAATTTGTTTTAATATATGTACATCTTCTTTCTCTTTCAGAGAGAGGTGCAGGTATGTGATTATTATTTATAAACGCCAGAGTAAAGTCATTTCAGTGCGAAAACATTATTAATGTTTGTTATCTATACACAAACTTTATTAGTGATAGGTATATGTATCTACTTCATATACTTTGGTGTGTGAGTGTGTGTGTGTGTATGTATATCGATTAATAGTTAATGTTTTTAAACTTTATTATCTTGTAGAATATTTTCAGTTGTCTCCAGTATACCATTAACATTTTTTTTTTAAAATAAACTACATCTTGTAGAATATTATCAGTTGTCTCCCGTATACCAGTCCCGTTTTCTTTTTAAAAAAAAATGACTATTCTTGCAGAATATTAGCAGTTGTCTCCCACATACCAATAAAATTTTATCTACAAAATAATAATTATCTACATCTTGCAGAATATTAACAGTTGTCTCCCGTATAACATTAACATTTTCTTTTTAAAAAATAAGCAATGAACAATAACTCAAGAACAATTATTATCAACACACACGAGCACATAAATCACATGTTTTCTTTGATATGCTTGTTTCGTGCTTCAGTTTTTTCCCACTCCTTTAGAAAATCTTTAACTGTTTATGAAAAATGAACCTTGCCTAAGGTTGGAAATTAACTTGTTTTATAACACGAACAATACTATGTGTCACGAACGGTTTATAGAAATTGAATGTCAGTACTCATGCTCCGGTGGGAACTAGATATTTTTATGTAAGTTGTGAGTTGAAGTGAGTGAATGTTAAGTTTGCTTGCGGGCATGAATGCATTAGTAGCAGTAATCGCTAATGTCGAGTTCACGGGCATGGCTGAGTTGTTGTGAACGAAGTGGTGGTGAAGACTGGTCAGCGTGAAAAGGGTCAGAGGTGTGTAAAAAGGGCATTCGAGACAGAGAGTAGAGCGAGGCGAGATTACGTGGAGAGTGAAGGCAAAATGGTTGAAGGAAAATAGGAAATATATTAAGATATTGTGAAATTCTTTCCATGAGATGCTGTTCTAATTATGCACATGATATATTGCGCTTTTCTTATGTGATGATTTATGGCCAAAGCGGCAGTCTGCCTGTGTTATTGTGTTATACTCAAGTTTGTGACATAAAGTCGTCGGATATCGTATCTACGTGTTGGAGTTTAGTGAGTTAACAATTAGCTGTGAAAAACGAGCCATGTTTGTCGCTCCATGTGTATGTAATACATATTTGTCAATGTGTACACACAGCAAGCACTTGACAATTTTGGGGGACTCGTAAATGGAAGAGAGGACCCACCCCTAATTTTCTGCAGAATGTCTGACAATTTCGCCTTCTCATGAATTGTTGTTGGAAAAATTACATCAAGCGGAACAGAGAACTAGGCCTATTTGTTTGAATCAGGTCACAGGAACTTAATGTGCAAAACTGAAGTTTTCATTTCAGTGATAGTCAGCAATGGTATAGCTGCAGAAGGACTGAATATTTAAGAACGAAAAATAGTTTAATCACTGGAGGAGAGGCGAAGGGACAGTTTTGACGAAATCGACAGTGTTATTTTGGAAAGTAGCACGAAGAATGAAAAGGCGGTAATCAGTCTTGTTTACCTCGGCGCACTGATATTATGTTATTCCGCCCCGTGATGAGTGTGCTGATCTGTCGTCAATTTATCTGTGCTGTGTAGTTCGGCATGACTGTTGACACGAAAAATCGTCTGCTGGGTCTTGTGATGGTATAACAAGGCCATTGTGTTGCGGTGATCGGCTGAAATCGTAACATCTTGCCTGGAGACGGTGTAAGCAGTGAGAGACGTATTTTCCTTTTCTACCCCGTGTACCAGTAGTGAAGAAGATCCGGTTCACCGTACTGAGAGCTGAGGTGCACGTAGGAGCTATTTCGACATTTGATTGTGCTGTATTGCAATGTGAAGTGTGTTGTTTGTGGTGTCCATCATTGAGCTGTAACACCAGGACTCCAAGCCTGCGCCTATCTCAAGTGGAGCAGCGGACACAGGATATGTTAAGTTTATTATTAATTTTGTAAATTTCAAGTCTTCTGTTTACTTGACTTGTGCGTCTGTATATTTTCTTTTATATATATAGGCTATACTTCTTTTAATTAATTTATTTGGTTATTTATTTCTTCCTTGATAAGGTTATTGCCCGGAACTAATAGGGGTTTTTTTATTTTTTATTAATTCCATTCTTTCTTCAATAGCATTTTTGCAGATTAATTAACGTTATATGTGAACCCTATGATCTGTTATATTTAAAGGTGTACTAAACTTAATTTATTTTGATACTAGTTCCTTTTAGAACTTGACAATTTTGCTTCGTCATATCTAGACTTCCTTCTGTCTATCACTTCTACAGTGTACTTGAAACTTATGTTATTTTTTATATTAGCTTTTGTTATTAGTTAAATATTCATATATTCATTCCTGTTTGCCCTTGCTGCAGGGTGCACGAGTAGAGCTCTTGTGGTACTTCATTGTCCAGTGTTTTGTTTTTGTTTTGTTCATATTGTGTGGTAGTATTTAATTTCAATTTCTGTATAAGAGTGATTGTGAGTGGTGAGCACAATCCATCTTTCTTCATTGAAGAAATTTGCCTTGTGTCGTCTTTAATAGGTTTTGTGAGACAAATTGCGCTGTAGGGAACCCAATCTGTCTAAGACTTGGGGAGTTGTGAAGCCTCGTGTAATTTGTGGAACAATTGTTGGTGTTAGTTGTTTGCGTTTAGTTTGTTTTTTATTGCCTTGTATTTAGTCTTTCTTTCATGGTGTTTTTCTGTTGCGATTCTCAGTCCTTTGCTCTGCTATCCGTGTATATAAGTTATTTTACGATATCCTATTTTTGTTCGTTTGATAGGGTTGGGTGTAAATAGAAGGTCTATTCTTACTTTCTTGGTCTATAACTTCTTCTTCACCGGCCTATCAGTGGTTGTAGTGTCGTGTGTTCTGTGATTATCATTTCAATCATCATCATACCATTTGTGTTAACATAAGCAGACACATTTTATTTTGGTCTATTACAGTTTGTAATGCATACAGACTGATACAAGAGATTGACCCAGTGTGTAGACCCAGTGTGAAGAGTTGTTCAAAATCTGTGGTGTATGACAGACGTTCTTCATAGGAGTAGGGGTATCCATTATAGTTTTCCAGACACCATTTGACATATCAGGTGGTATACATTTTTTTTTCTTCTCTCCTGAATTGTTTTTTTTTGGCTGCATCATTTTTTCAGAGTTATCATAGTTGATAAATATTGCAGAATGACTAGCCTCTTGGATTTTATCACCAAGGGACAGGCACTTGGTAAATCAGGGGATGAACTTGAATTATGGGCTGAGACTAAATTTGCGGATGCTGAGGAACGGAGGATACGCAATGAGGAAAGAGATCTTAGGAAGTTAGAAATTGAGGCTGACAGGGAAGCAAAGAAGGAAGAAACAAGGAAAGCTGAAATTGAGGCTGAAAGAGAAGCAAAGAAAGAAGAAACAAGGAAAGCTGAAATCGAGGTAGAAGCAAAGAAGGAAGAGACAAGGAAAGCTGAAATTCAAGCGGATAAAGAAATTACTTTGAAGAAACTGGAACTTGAGGCTGCGAGTTCTAGACCAGCTACTAAGGAGTCTACTCGTCCTTTCAAGCTGCGACTCCCATCCTTTGTTGAGGGCGTCGATATGATGGACGTGTATCTAGAAAGGTTTCAACAAGAAGCAGTATCTTGGAAGGTTAAGAAAGAAGATTGGCCAAGTCTGCTCAATAATCTGCTCACCGGAAGAAGTTTACAATGTGTCTTTGCATTGCCAGTAGAGGATCGCATGAATTATGACACAGTGAAAGAGACACTTCTTCGAAGATTTAGACTGACAGCTCAAGGGTACCGTGAAAGATTTAAGGAGGCTATTCCTACAACAAGCAATGACTTTAGTGAGTTTATTGCTGAAATCAAGTTGCTGTTCAATAGGTGGATTGAACTATCAGGTATTGTGAAGGATTTTGATGGGCTAACCGACCTTATGCTACAGGACAAGGTTCTATCGTCTTGCAATCCAGAGTTAGTGGCTTTTCTACAAGAGCGAAAGCCAAAAGATATAAATATTATGTCAGAGCTAGGGCAGCAGTATGTCAATGCGCACCCGGGGAAGCCGATTCACAAGCAGACAGCTGCTGAGACCTTTCCAGCTTGTGTGGCTCAAGACAAAACTGAAAAGAAGCCATACATACATCCTCGGGCCCGCAGCTTAGACAGATATGTTGGGAAAGATGGTGGAAATAGAAGATGGAACGGGGACAGAAGATATTCTCCTAAGAGACAGTACCCTTCTTTTGGGTCAGGCTACAGTAGAAGGGGTTGTTATAAGTGTGGCTCAAGGCGTCATCTATCTTATCAATGTGGGAGGGACCCAGAGAGGTGTCCCTTCAACCCACAAAGAAGTCCATATGCCAGCCCAAAGAAAAATTATAATGGCAGTCCAAAGAGAAGCCCGTACAAGCGCCAAGAGACGGATTCCCACTGCCCCAATTGTAATGAGAAAAGAAACAGTCGAAAAGAGAGCCCAAAGGAAAACACTGAGCATGCAAATTCAGCTACTGTACTTGATACATTTAATAGCGAGGAGTGTGAGGGGTGCAGACCATTGTTCGAGCCTGATGGCAAGCCTATTTTAATATGTGGCCATACTTTGCCTTGCCTTTCATCAGTTGATGGGAATGGCACCTTAACTTTACATAAGGGTT
This sequence comes from Oreohelix idahoensis, assembly GCA_024509875.1. Lineage (NCBI taxonomy): Eukaryota > Metazoa > Mollusca > Gastropoda > Stylommatophora > Oreohelicidae > Oreohelix > Oreohelix idahoensis. Next base: position 248,309 of record JAMPIV010017290.1, read on the forward strand.
TTGTGGAGAATAAACCTGTATCTGTTTTGAGGGACACGGGTTGTACAACCATTGGCATTAGGAAGACATTTATTAAGGATACGTATTATATTGGAAAGATGGCAAAATGCATTACATTTGGTGGTAAGGTCGAGTACTATCCATTGGCGATTGTGCAGATCGACACCCCTTTCTTGTCGGGTAGAGTTCGAGTATGCGTCCTTGATTCTCCCATCGCTGATCTCATTATTGGAAATGTTAATGGGGTTCATGATTGCACCAGTCAGGATATTGAGGAGTGGGAAAATGGGCATGATTTGGTTGCTAACGCAGTAATGACGAGGGCTCAGACTAAGGCTGAGGATGCAAATATTATGATATCGCAACCCAATAATATCCCTTGGGTGCCTACGGTTGCTGGAATTACAGCATCGGATTTTGTAGACATGCAGAGGAAAGACATTTCACTTCTGCCTTTGTTTCAGTGGGCTGAGTCCAAGAACATACGGCATACCAAGTCTGCTCGGTACTGGTTTGAGGTTAGGAACTCCATTCTAATCAGATGCTTTGCAGAGCAACATTCAGTCATTACACAAGTGGTTATTCCAGTGGAACTGAAGAATACAGTGTTAAGGACAGCACATGACATCCCTTTTGCGGGTCACATGGGTATTGCAAGAACTCGCTGTAGAGTGTTGTCCCAGTTTTACTGGCGTGGATACAATAAGGATGTGAAGGTTTACTGTCGGTCGTGTAAAGTGTGTCAGAAGACAAGCCAGAAAGGAAGGACTCCCAAGGCACCGTTAGTAGCAACAGATTTGGCATTTCGCCCTTTTCAGAAGGTTGCAATAGACATTATTGGGCCCCTTCCAGTTATGTCTGATCGGGGGTATAGATTTATTCTAACATTAGTTGATCTATGTACGAGGTGGCCGGAAGCATTGCCAATGAAATCCATCACATCAAAGGATATAGCAGAGGCTCTAATGAGCTTATTTAGCAGATTAGGATTTCCTGAAGAGATTTTGTCTGACAGGGGCCGGCAATTCATTTCAGAAGAGATGAAACACATATCTAAACTGTTAGACATAGCCCAAGTGTTCACCACCCCGTATCATCCTCAGAGCAACGGGGTCTGCGAGCGGTTCAATGGAACACTGAAAAGAATGCTAGGTAAGGTTACTGGAGATTTTCCACAGTTGTGAGATAGATACCTACCGGCGGTTTGTTTGCATACAGAGAGATGCCACAGGAGAGCACAGGGTTCTCACCCTTTGAGTTAGTATTTGGGGCAAATCCTCGGGGTCCCATGAAGATTTTGAGAGACTTGCTGACCGGGAATTATGCTGATGATAGCGTCAAGTCAAGTTATGAGTATGTCATTGACTTGCGAGAACGCATAATTACATCGTGTTCGATAGCACGTGAGGCATTACAGACATCGGGTGCAAGGTATAGAGCATACGCCAATAGGAATAGCAAACTTGTATCCCTCAGTCCTGGCAGCGAGGTATGGTTGTTGCTACCTACCAAAGAAAATCACCTGCTAGTGAGCTGGCAAGGTCCATTTCAAGTAAAGAAACAGATTACTGATGTGGATTATCTGATATTAGTCCGAGGGAAGGAGAAGATTTTCCATATTAATATGCTAAAACCATATGTAGTACGTCCAACTGAACTGGAACCAGTTGTGAGCGCTGTTCTTGATAGTACAGTTACTGTAGCTAGTGCAGCAGTCATCGAGGAAGATGGAGACAAAGGTGAGGAGGTCAATCTCCAGATCCCACTATTGCCATTGGTTGCTTCAGAATCATGGGGAGATGTAGAGGTCTCTGCATCTCTACCACAGCATCAGAGGAAACAGGTGAAGTCACTGCTGTGCGAATTTCAAGATGTGCTCACAGATATTCCTGGAAGAACTGATTTAGTTGAGCATGATATTAAACTGACCTATGGAGAGCCCATCCGGGTGAGACCATATCCTATTCCACTACATTATACTTCTGCTGTTGAAAAAGAAGTGAATGATATGTGACGCTTAGGTGTTATTTCCCCATCTGAATCATCATACTCATTTCCCATGGTCATCGTGCGGAAGAAGGATAAATCCCTACGGATATGTATAGACTTCCGCCGCTTGAATAGTGTCACAGTGATAGATGCGGAACCTATGCCCAACCAAGAGGTCCTCCTATCCCAAATAGCGGGGGCAAAGAATTTTACCAAATTAGACTTATCGAGGGGGTATTGGCAAATTCCCTTAGCAGAAGGCGCTAGGCCACTTACAGCATTTTGTACCCCTCAGGGTCTTTTCCAGTTTAATTATATGTGCTTTGGACTGGTAAATGCCCCTGCAACTTTTGTGAGAATGATGAGAATGCTTTTGAGGGGACAGAAGGATGTTATCACATATATTGATGACATCTGTTTGTTTCATGACACGTGGGATGAACATGTAAAGGGATTGAAGTCACTGTTATCATGCCTTCGGGTGCATCACCTTACAGCAAGACCCAGTAAGATTAAGGTGGGGTTTCAGGAGTTAACATTTCTGGGGTATGTGGTAGGACAGGGTGTTTTAAAACCAGTTGATCAAACAGTTGGAAGAATTTTGAATTTGCTACCTCCAAAAACAAAGAAACAAGTACGTAGTTTACTCGGTCTGATAAATTTTTATCATAAATTTATCCCCAGATTCTCTTCATTGTCATCAGCTCTAACATCACTCACTAAAAAGGGCACGCCAAACAGAGTGGTCTGGACTGAAGAGTGTGATAGAGCACTGAGGAACATCAAGGCTGTATTCTCCAGCGAGCCCATTCTTCTACTGCCAGACTTGGCTAAGCCTTTTGTACTGAGAACTGATGCTTCTGCAGTGGGCATTGGTGCGTGTCTGATGCAAGAACATGATGGGTTTCTACATCCTGTCATGTATGTCAGCAGGAAGTTGCTTCCGGCTGAAACGCGATATGCCACTATAGAGAGAGAGTGTTTAGCTATTATTTGGGCTGTTTCCAAACTCTCTAGGTATTTGTTAGGATCTCATTTTGTGCTGGAAACGGACCATTGTCCATTGACTTTTCTTAAGTCATCTAGGTCACCAAATTCACATTTAACAAGGTGGTCGTTGTTGTTACAACAGTACAACTTCACTGTTTTTCCTATTCAAGGTAAATTGAATGTCCTTGCAGATTCATTATCCAGATTATGAACACTTGCTTGTAGTAAATGGGTGGTTTTTTTTAACCACCATTTCTATGTAGTATTTGATACTTGTACATGAGTAATGTTGTGTCAACTGTATTCTGCATGATTTTTGTATAAGCTAAGTTCTTATCATATGTTGTGTATCCAGTACAGGGTTATAGAATAGATATTCTCCGGTATAGTAGAATTTGGTGAAATTGATGTAATGTTATCACCTTCAATTTTGTGTGTAATTAGAGATGCATGATTTTTGCCATATGGTTGCTGTTGTATTTTTCTAGCAACTCGGTTCTATTGTAATTTTTTTAATTTTATTTTTGTGTTCTTCAGAATGTTATTATTGATTATTTGTAGATGGCACATTTTCACACTGATGCTATAGATTTTGCCCACATATGTAATCAGAGGTTTTGGATGGTTGGTTTCCTGATATCTACGACCCATCCAGTGAAAAACTATGTTTTTCACTTGGAGAGGGAGGGGTGGATGTCATGAACGGTTTATAGAAATTGAATGTCAGTACTCATGCTCCGGTGGGAACTAGATATGTTTATGTAAGTTGTGAGTTGAAGTGAGTGAATGTTAAGTTTGCTTGCGGGCATGAATGCATTAGTAGCAGTAAGCGCTAATGTTGAGTTCACGGGCATGGCTGAGTTGTTGTGAACGAAGTGGTGGTGAAGACTGGTCAGCGTGAAAAGGGTCAGAGGTGTGTAAAAAGGGCATTCGAGACAGAGAGTAGAGCGAGGCGAGATTACGTGGAGAGTGAAGGCGAAATGGTTGAAGGAAAATAGGAAATATATTAAGATATTGTGAAATTCTTTCCATGAGATGCTGTTCTAATTATGCACATGATATATTGCGCTTTTCTTATGTGATGATTTATGGCCAAAGCGGCAGTCTGCCTGTGTTATTGTGTTATACTCAAGTTTGTGACATAAAGTCGTCGGATATCGTATCTACGTGTTGGAGTTTAGTGAGTTAACAATTAGCTGTGAAAAACGAGCCATGTTTGTCACTCCATGTGTATGTAATACATATTTGTCAATGTGTACACACAGCAAGCAATTGACACTATGTTTTATTATGCAAAATACGTTTTTCTTATGCTGGAAAATCAACAGATTTAACTTTGACAAAATAGAATGGCTTGCTTTAATTCCTGTTTTTCTTTTTCAGGATGCCAACTGGCTTGCCTTGGTTGCAGACGGAGCAAAGACAGTACAAGATGTAATCGACTTAGGTAAAAGTATTGGAGATCTCGTGAATGCTGTTAAAAACGGAAAGGTAAGTTACCTTAGTATTCATTCAGGTATGTTATATTTTAGGTAAAGGTCAGGTCTGGTAATAGTAACTTAAAGGGAAGTCTTTTCCTTCTTCTTCGTCTTTGTGATCCATGCCAACTGACTAGGCGATAATGTATCTCCACAACTTCCTGTCCCCTTTGCGGTTTTATTGTTATTGTTGAACAGAATCGACATCATTGCACTCTAGGCAAATCCATAGGTGCTCAGTCTCCCTCAGTATATGTCGAAGAGTGTCAATGCTCTCTGTTCCTGTAGCTCGCTGGTTATAAACACGACGGATGCATCCCCTCAAACGTCCATCTCAGCTAGCCTGATGTTTGATGCCAAATTCCAACATTCTTAACCTTAATGATTCATCTTTTGCAGTGTCCTTCTCTTACAGGTGATCATTAATCGTTCTCAGTATCTCTCACTTATCCATATTCAGTGTCCCCACTGTTGGTGCTTTTGATGCTAGTCTGTCAGCTCTCTCATTACCGCGTACCTCTGCATGACCAGGATAATAGATCCACACCAGCTCCTATAGATTTGAAGCTTTCTATGGAGGTTTTCCATTCATGCCGTAGCCAACCATTGTTAACCTTTCGAAGCATGTACTGAGAATCTGACACAATGTTACTCTGTGACTGAAGTTTCAGTTAGCCATCTTAACTTTTTCAATCTCCATTCTCATGCTGGAAGTTTATCTTTTATGCCTCGCTATGTTCGGCGACGATTCTGCCCTTTACCCTAGCAGACTAGCTCCAACCTGATTTCTCACCACGGATTACAGACCCATCAGTATGCACAAAGGCATCATTATCCCCGGCATGATTAAGTATCAGTTGATTAATTTCCATTTCCACTTTTCCATTTCCCCAAGTTCTACACTCACTGCCAAGGCTGATGATGACTTGCTGGTAGTTAATCTAATTCTTATCTGATTTACTCTACTCTTCCCCTTTAAATATATTTTCAATTGTGGTCACCTGCTTGATTGTTGTTTCCATGACATCCCCCTCTTTATTCTTGCTCCCTTGATGTCAACTTTGTTTCAATGCACGGGGTGCCGTTTGTCTGTGATTACTCGGATATAGGTTTTTGACTAGGCCATCACAAATCTGGATCTAACCAACAGCACTACAATCATGAACCTCATTGTCACAATGGTGTTATCACGGGTGCAACGAAAGACTATACGCATCCCTTCATTTTGAATGCTTTCCAGTCGTTCACATTGTGTTACTTACAGCGTTAGTATTCCCAGCCCATACTCAGTGACTAATCTGACCAGCTGATAATAAAGAAGAAATAGTAATCTCAGGTCCAGATGCGCAGCGGTCATTATTTTCAGGGCTACCAGACCTCTTCTGCATTTCTTTATGATGTGATCAACATTGTACTTATACGAATGTAATTCCAAAGTATTTCAGCTTTTCTTGCCTTTCAATTTTCTGTCCATTAAGAGTAACATCTGGAAGATCTGTTTTAACTATGGAGTTTTTTAAGGAGCACCACATCACGTAGGGCTTGTTGGGATTGACTTTGGAGCTAGTTTCCTCGCACTTGGGTGGTAATACTGTACACCATCAGGACCAGGTGCAGTGTATTTTTTTTTTTTTTTTTGGTTGCTAAAGTGCACTCGACGTCGTCTTCAGATACGACGTCGAAATATATGTCGCCTCTTCTGTCGCTTTCCAGGATACGGTCTTTCATTTCTTGGCTGGGCAGCTTTGTCTTCTTTATCTGTTTGAGTAATGTAACGCACGAGTAATGCATGTCCCTTTTCGGCATCGGTCTTCAGACTTACCCCTGTGGAACTGAGAAAATTAGGAAATGGTTGGCTTGTACTTTTCCTACACATTCTGCGATGTAAGGACCGGAACTTCTGTAGTGTTTTGTCAGTACACCACCTGTGTCACAAAGGCCTCCCACACTGTTTCCCTGACTTCCTTTGCCAACCTCTTGAAGTTATTGATGGCTCTTTGCTTTTTCTACTTAAAACTGTCCACCCTTTCATTACTCATCGTCCTTCTGTTTCGTGCTATTCGCCATAACTTTCTCGCTCTCTCCTTTTCCAGCCATGGTGTGTCCACTGACTCATTCCACCAGGGTGGTTGTGTAAAAAAAGTGTGCGAGTTGTCTTTTGTTCTGCACTTTGACGCAATATTTGCACAGGACGGTTACATTCATGTGTGTCTATATGGTACTGGAAAGTCTGTGTCTGTATGGTATTGGAAAGTCTGTGTCTATATGGTACTGGAAAGTCTGTGTCTGTATGGTACTGGAAAGTCTGTGTCTGTATGGTACTGGAAAGTCTGTGTCTGTATGGTACTGGAAAGTCTGTGTCTGTATGGTACTGGAAAGTCTGTGTCTATATGGTACTGGAAAGTCTGTGTCTGTATGGTACTGGAAAGTCTGTGTCTGTATGGTACTGGAAAGTCTGTGTCTATATGGTACTGGAAAGTCTGTGTCTATATGGTACTGGAAAGTCTGTGTCTATATGGTACTGGAAAGTCTGTGTCTGTATGGTACTGGAAAGTCTGTGTCTATATGGTACTGGAAAGTCTGTGTCTGTATGGTACTGGAAAGTCTGTGTCTATATGGTACTGGAAAGTCTGTGTCTGTATGGTACTGGAAAGTCTGTGTCTATATGGTACTGGAAAGTCTGTGTCTATATGGTACTGGAAAGTCTGTGTCTGTATGGTACTGGAAAGTCTGTGTCTGTATGGTACTGGAAAGTCTGTGTCTGTATGGTACTGGAAAGTCTGTGTCTGTATGGTACTGGAAAGTCTGTGTCTGTATGGTACTGGAAAGTCTGTGTCTGTATGGTACTGGAAAGTCTGTGTCTGTATGGTACTGGAAAGTCTGTGTCTGTATGGTACTGGAAAGTCTGTGTCTGTATGGTACTGGAAAGTCTGTGTCTGTATGGTACTGGAAAGTCTGTGTTGGTTTCATGTGTCTGGTGATCTTTCCCTTCGCAATAAGTACTACACAAGGTAGGTAACCGCTTTCTTGAGCGTGCAATACACCCCAGCGTACAAAGGTGGCGGCATCACTAAAAATCAGTGCCAGATCTATGTCACCATCCGTATCCCCTGGTCTAGATGCCAGTCTTGTTGGGCGCCCATCATTTAAAATGGTTAGCTTTGAGCTGAGTAAAGCCTGGATCGAGGCAACACTGTCTATTTTCCGTGGAGTTCCCACACTCCTTAGATCACCGGCAATTAAGCACATCTTGTCAGGTTCTTTGCGATGTTAATAATTATATTGTTGACAACTTTCCATGCCATACTGTTAACTGCCCAGCATTGTTTCTCTTTGTTGTCTATTATCAAGTTTTTAACCAGTCATAATTTTTGTTGTGCCAACTAAACCTGGTAGGAACACACTCTGGTCTACCTAGCTGGTAAAGGGTACAAAACTCTACACCTGAATTATGGAAAGCGAATACTGTTAGGAAGGGTATTAATCAACCTAACTCATTAAAATGCTGGACAATGTATGGTAATGTATCTAACGTTTTACTCCCCTACGGCAGTATATACTTTGGTTTTGCCTTTGCATTTTTTCTGAACAAACTAATTTATGACTTGTTAAATCTGTTCAAATAATTATAATATTTCTTTTTTCACTCACAGAAGTAAAGCCTGTGGTATTATATCAACACAGTTTCCTTGCTAACATGAGCTTTGATTGAAGCACTCAGATCTACAACATCGCAATACTAGGATTCAAACAAAATTTTTAATCTACCGCTGAATTGAATATTAGATGACAATTTTAATTGCTCTTAGTGTTACTGTTAAAATTAATAAAACTAAATATCAAAAATGTGTGGAAGTTGTTTTTGGCTTCTTTCAGCGTAGCAAATATTTATCTTTTTGGCATCTGCACACAGATAATAAAGCACAGGCTGAAAATGTTATATAGTATTTATGTTCTGTTGTTGAAACTGTGAAAGTTTATGTAGCATTTATGTTCTGTTGTTGAAAATATGGAATTTTAAGTAACATTTACGTTCTGTTGTTGAAACTATAGGACAGAAGATATTTATGTATCGCAAGATTAATGACAGTGTGGCATATTTCGTTGCTGTCATATTTTGAATTATTTTCTGTCCGATATTTGTAGTTCCCAGCGTAACATCCGGGTGTTTCTGGAGAGACATAGAAACAATATGACAACTGCTACATCGTTGCTAGTACCAGCACCTAAGGGTCTTTTATGTTTGGACATGCGCCCTAATATAACCGACTAGGTTGAACGGGACGCGCCTCGCCAAAACGGGACAAAACTTTATTTTTAAAAAAATAATAAATAAATACAAAATAATGCTACATCGTAGATGCAACTATTTTGAGGTTGTGCATTGGGCTGGCTAACTCGTTATGTAAAAATAAATTGCTATAGAGAACTACCCCTGCAAAAGCACAAATGTTTTGGTGCAGGCTTCTCGCAATAGGGGGACAGCTGCTGTGGTGTCTCAATGCTCTACTGGGAGCAAAAAGGATATTGAAGATAATAATAAAGTTAGTAATGACGATAACTGGACATTCTCTATTGTTTTATTTATGAAGACCCATTAAGATAATTATCATAAAGCTTGCAGAGATGACGAAAAAGAGGTGATAGTGATGAAGATCATTGTTGAGGAGTGTTGCATGGTTTAAGAGCATTTTGGTTTTATCTTGATTTGGATAGTCGCACCATGCAACACCTCAACTAACTAGACTTCAAAGGGTACGCGTAAAACGTTGGAATACGTTAATGGAATAAGTAATAAATAAGGACTTTTGAGTCCCAAGAATATGTGAAGGCGTCGATATTAAAATGCTGATATTAATGATGGAATTACTTAATCAATTTACTAGGAAGCCTGCACACTGACGGTTGAATATATGAGTTAAGACTCAACATATATTAGTGGACTCTGCCACACATTATCCAAACACTGGGATTCTCATTCCTTCAACCTCAAAGTACACAAGCCTGATACGTCCTTATTAGGACGAGACACAGTGCAGACATTCATCGAACTACACAAGTTTTCAAATAAGTTATAAAAATTTTTTTATCAATCTCCAGTATTAGCTTGTTATAGTTAATTTCAGGTAATTGGTAGCTAGAAGTGTGAATATAACTTAGGAATTCTATTAAATACGCTTGATAGACATAATAAACATAAGTGACGATGCCTTTTTAGTTAGATTTAAGTATTAGCTTATTACATTAAATATCAAGTAATTGGTGACTATAAAGTGCGTTCACCAATTGATGTTCAACTTTTAAATTTGTTTTTAAAAAAAAACTACCTGATGTAATGAATTTATATTTTGCATGTAGTATTATATTGTTCATGACGTTATGAAAACATTTTTTGCCTCCAGAAAATGTAGCTAGTTTGAGATATCTCTTTTTCAGGTTATATTAAAATCACACTTCCCTACCGGTATTAAAATTTAGCATGTCAGCAGTACATTTGTGTTGCACGGGCAATAAATGGTTTTTTAATAGAAAAAAATATATATTTTAAGACAAAATCATGACATTTCGTGCGCCGCAGTTGTCTGCTGTTGAAAGCAGAAATAGTGCGACATCATTAGTGCAAATCTGTACCGTTGTAAAGTCAGTGGCGTATCGTGAAATTATTGTAAAGTTATAGCTGCATTGTATTATATTGAAACATATTTCGTTTTCTGAACATATAGAATAATATTACATTCATTATGAGTTTGAAGTGCAAATTTATAACTATGAAGAAGGTTATTGTAATGCTGTACATACACTTCTGCAGGGAGGCTAAAAAGGGGAGTTTATATCACGACATCAATAGACCTGATAGAAGAACACAGGTTGCGCTTGGTATTATCATTCGCATCTTAACCCAATAGAGTTACTTTGGGCTAAAATCAAAGGACAGGTTGCAGCACAGAACACCATTTTTTTTAACACGTGATACCCTAAAACGGTGGACCCAGGACATCACAGAGAGTCTGAACTTGTCTTTGGCTGATGCAGGTCGACTTGCCCAGAATCGTGATAAGTTCAGAGCAGCTGTAATGGAGACAACGTTCTGGAAAGAATACGTCACATGATGATGATGATGATACCCTAAAAAAAGACAGATTTTCAATTCTGGAAGAAATGTGTAGATCATGTGCTCCGTGAAGAAGAAGAATACTGGCAACGTGATGGATTACAGTTTATCCAGCCATTAACAGTTGTTAATCTAATGGAATCGTCATATACGGACTGAGATAAATGTAACTTAACTGAGATATCAAAAACATAAAACAATGTAATTATGCTCCTTCAAAACACGAAAAAATAGTGCAGGTACACATGTACAATTTACAGTGTCGTATACAACATAGTTTTGAATACAGTTCTTTCCCCCCACGTTTCAGATTAAAATGTATCACTACTTATAGCTGTTTCCAATGTGGTGAGCAGATATGGATACGCCACTGATCCTACTTTTGACATTTATGACGTAGTATACAACTTTTGACATTTATGACGTAGTATACTGTAAAATTTAATTTTTAAGCGTGCTTCTTGTAAGATTCGGAAAAGATCAAAGGAATTTACGGTTTTGAAGAATGCAGAATTGATATTGACTTAACAACAACATATTTGTAACGTCATGGATAATCTAAGACTACATGCAAAATATGAATTCATTACATCAGGTCGTTTTTTAGAAAACAAATTTTAAAGTTGAACATCAATTGGTGAACGGACTATAGTTAAGTATCCCTTGGAATTTTAATATAACCCAAAATTTTACGGCAAAAGAAATTAAAAATAATAGAAATTAAATATTTCCAAGCGCCACGTGGCACTTGCTTGTAGGATCTGGCAGCCATCTTGATAGACATAATTTAAGTGGCGATTTCCTGTATTCTCCTTCTTCTTTGATCCTTAGCCGCCGACCGTCAAAGCGGTCAGTGGCCATCACAAATTGATTCCACCCTGCTCGGTCGGTGGCCATCATTCGTACAGTGCACCAACTCTGGTTTATTCTTTGCATCTCTGCCTCCACAGTCCTCCGCCAAGTTGTTTTTGGTCGGCCTCTCTTTCATTTTCCTTCAGGGGTCCATAGCATAGCTGTTCTTGTGATGGCATCGGGGTCTCTTCTGATGACATGGCCAACCCAGCTCCAGCGTCTACCAGCTATGATGGTGTGCATATCCTCTTGCTTGCTCCAAGTAAGCAGATCTTGGTTGGTGATGGTATTCGGCCACAAGATTCGGTGAATTTTTCGTAGGCATGTTGTGTGAAAATAGGACAATTTCGACGTTTCCTTCTCTGTAACTCTCCAGCTTTCTGCACCATAGAGAAGCACAGAAAGCACACAGCTCTGATAGAATCTTAATTTTGTGCTTGTGCTGTATTGAGAGGACTTCCAGATGTTGTTTAGGCTAAAACAGGCTGTTCTTGCTTTGGTCATTCTATTGTTGATGTCTTTGCTTGCCCCGCCGTCTGGTGTTACTATGCATCCTAGGTATGTGAAGGTGTCTGTCTGTACCAGTTGCTGATTCCTTACTGATTTGGGCTCAGGGTTGCTCACATTGAGCGTCATGACCTCTGACTTATTTAAATTGATGTTCAAGCCCACCTGCTGGCTATACTTATTAAGTCTATCCGTTTTTTCCTGGATGTGTTGATGTGAATGTGTTAGCAGTGCAATGTCATCTGCATATTCCAGATCTTCCAATGTAGAAAATGTAGTCCATCTTTATCCTCTTGGACTGCCCTCTGTTGTCTGGCGAACACCCAGTCTATGACTGTTAAAAATAGAGTGGTTGATAGGGGGCATCCCTGTCGTACTCCTGTCTTCACCTCAAAGGTTAGGTTGCTCTGCCCAACACTACACGTAACGTTGGCATAGAGGCTTTTTATGATTGACACTATGCAGCTTGGAATTCCATAAGCCCTCAGTATTTTCCATAAACTGTCCCTATGAATACTGTCAAAATCCTTTTCAAAATCAACGAAATTAATGTACAGCTGTCTTTGCCGTTCTGAGCACCGCTCTATAATGTTCCTGAGAGTAAATATATGATCTACACATCTTCTGTTCTTTCTAAATCCTGCTTGTTCTTTCCTCAGCTTGTGGTCTAATGCTTTTGAAATTCTCTGTATAATTATCCTGCCTAGTATTTTGCTAGGAACTGAGAGAAGAGTGATTCCTCTCCATTTATTGCAGTATGCAAGATCTCCCTTCTTGAGCAATTTGACAATTATTCCTTTGTTCCACTATGTTGGTGTTGTCCCTGTTTTCCAGACTTGTGCAAAAAGCAGTTCTAATAGTTCTGATGCTAGCTCACAGTCTGTCTTAAATAGCTCAGTATTTAAGTTATCATGGTCAGGAGCTTTTCCATTCTTTAACCCTTTGATTGCTGTGATGATTTCTTCTTTTCGTGGAATGTCTGTATTAACATCTAAATCGTTTTCAGCCTCAGGAACATTCAATTGTGTCTCTGGTGGTTCCTTGTTCAGAGTTTCAGTGAAATGCACTGCCCATCTTGTTGCTTGTCCTTCTTCTGTCGTGATGAGATTTCCTTGCTTATCTCTTACTAATGTAATATTGTTTGCACCTCGTTTTCCGCTAATGAATTTAGTTATTTTGTATACTGTGCTTTGTTCATTTCTCAGTGCTGCCTCTTCTGCCTGTTTTGCAAGATCGTCTAGGAAATTCCCTCTCAGGATTGGCGTTTAACTTCCTTGTCCAGCTGTACTGTTCGCTATATAGTTTCTTTAACCTGGTGGACTTCGCTTCTGTTTTCTTTCTTTTCATTTCCTTTCTCATCGTTATGGTGTTTAATGTTTCTGGTGTTATCCAGTCTTGCTTCTTCCCTTCCTGGAATCCCAAGCATGATTTGCTGCTTTCCTTATATATTGTTGAAATGGTGTTGAATTTCTGGTCTATATCATCAGACAATGTCTTTTCCTGACTTTTGGCAAATTAATATCGTTTCTTTATGTCAGCCGCAAAAGCTTTTCTGGTAAGGTTGTCCTTCAATTTGCTGATGTCAAACCTTTTCTGTGTACAGTATTTTCGTCTGTGTCGTCGTCTGTGTGGTAACGTAAATAAACTGTTCTTTAAACGTTACTCATCGTTCAACGATACATGAATCCTATGTGTGTCACTGTGATGGATGAATGCACCAGTACACACCTACTTTGAACATTCCAGGCACAGTGACAGTAGTGACATATTTACAAATAGCCCTGGGTGGGCGTGGCCTATATAAGGAGAACCCATTTTCGTCTCTATCACTGAACCATACAATATCGTCACCACAACGTCAGCATCTTACTTATCCAACACTACCACATAACATTATTCGTCAATATCATATATATATATATTTGGTTTAGTGGAGATGAGTCTAAACATCAGCATGGAGTAGGTTTTATCGTACATAAAGATAGATTGAACTCTGTCATCAGCTGCACCCCAATAAATAGCAGGCTTATCACCATTCGTATTGCAGCACATCCAAAGAACATCTCCATCATACAGGTATATGCCCCCACTACTGACTATGAGGATGAGGCAATTGATACATTTTATGACAATCTGGATGAAGCAATTAAGAAAATTCCAAACAAAGATCTTCTCATCGTGTTAGGTGATTGGAATGCTAAAATAGGGCCAGATGCATACGGTCACTGGGCTGGTACAGTGGGGAGATTTGGGACAGGTGAAACCAACGATCGAGGACTAAGGCTACTAGAATTTGCCAGCAACTATAAACTAACCATTGCAAATACACTATTTCCTCATAAGTTATCAAGAAGAACAACGTGGCATGTCCCAAAAACTGAGATACATGGCCAAATTGATTTTATTCTTGTATCCAAAAGATTCAAGTCCAGTATTAATAAAGCCAAGACTAGGACTTTTCCTGGCGCCGACATTGGTAGTGATCACGACATGGTATTGATGACGCTCAAGCTTAAACTTAAAAAGAACTATAATCAAAACAGATGTTCTCAGTTAAGATTCAATTTAGACAAACTGAAAGATCCAGAAATCGCGGGAATCTTTGAGGCAACTGTTGGAGGAAAATTCGCAGCTCTCAACTTTTTGGAAGATGATATCAACTCAATCACAGAGAACATGAAAGACGTGCTCATTGAATCAGCAACAGAAATACTTGGTAAAAGAAAGAAAATAAACAAACCATGGGTTACAGATGACATTCTGAAGTTATGTGATACACGGCGGGAAATGAAAAAGGTTAAGAAAGAGGTTCCTGAAGCAGCATGGCAATACAGTATGGTGAATGAAAATATTAGGAAGAAAATGAAACAGGCCAAAGAAAAATGGGTAGCTGATCAATGTGAGTCCATTAATACGGGGCTAATAAAAGGTAACAGCAAGGCAGCTTTTGACACATTAAGAAAACTATCAAAACCCCAACAGCCTAGGGTAACTGTCATAGAAGATAGCAATGGGGCTCTGCTCAATGAAAAAACAGCTGTAATGAGAAGGTGGACAGAATATTGTAAAGAATTATATAACTGTAAACTTGACACTGACTTAGGCATATTAAACAACATTAAGTGCGAAAACAGGGAACTCGGAAATGCAGCAATATTACAGGAAGAAGTGGAAGAGGCTATATGTTCGATGAAAGGAGGGAAGTCACCGGGTGTGGATAATATCCCAGCAGAGCTCTTGAAATATGGAGGACCAGATATAGTAAAAATCATGACAACAATTTGCCAGAAGATATGGAGTAAAAAAAAATGGCCAAAAGAATGGACGCAGTCATTAGTAATACCGCTTCCAAAGAAAGGAAATCTAAAAATGTGCAAGAACTACAGAACCATTAGCCTTATTAGTAAGGTGACCAGACGTCCCGGTTTTTCCGGGACAGTCCCGGTTTTCGACCATTTTTGATAATTTGTCCCGACTTTTTTTCGATGCAATCCGGGACGCCAATTTGTCCCGGTTTTGGACGAATTTGCCAATTTGGCATAAATCTCACAGATTTAAAAAAAAAATTATTATTCCGTGGCTGACTTGAGGGAATTTTTAATTATTAGTAAACTGGCGCTGAAACAGCACAAGAGGTTGTCAGGACCGCGAATTAGTTTTTTAGTTCCAATGTGATATTCGCAGTTATTTGAAATTTTAGGTAGTGGTAAAGTACCAAGATTTTGCGTACGTTATACGTTTATTTAATTTAAACGGTTAACTATTTGTGCATATTTTGTTATTGTTGTAAGAAAATTGTATCAAAGAGTAAATGCAGTTTCAATGAAGATTTACAAAAAGAATTTCCGTTTATTAAAAAGAGTACATCAAACTTCAATGTACGATGCAATATATGTGCCTCCGGGTTTTCAATAAGCCATAGTGGACGTGGTGATTTTAAGAACCACATAAGCAGTGACAAACATGAGAGAGCCGTCGTTACAGCTGCATCAAGTTCGTCGTTAACCACTTTCTTCATAGCTGATAAAATTGGTGACCAAGAAGAGCAATTAGCTGCTATAAAAGGTGCCTTTGCATACCATACAGTGCTACACAATCATATTTTCAGGTCTATGGATTGCACATCAAAATTACTTCAGGTTACTTTAGAGCCAAAATTTGCATGTGCACGTACGAAAACAGAAACCATTATTCGAAATGTCTTGGCACCCCATATTCTAAATGAGTTAAGGTGTGACCTAGAAAAGTCTACATTTATTTCTGTACTGACAGATGCATCCAACCACAAAGAATTCAAGATTTTTCCTTTGCTTGTCAGATACTTTGATCACAGTAATGGAGTGAAAATTAAAATATTAGAGTTAAAGTCATTGCCAGGTGAAACATCTGATATTGTAAGTAGTTTTCTTAATGACTGCATAACTGAAAATGGTTTAGACAGGAAAGTAGTTGGATTATGCGCAGACAACACAAATTCCAATTTTGGAGGTGCTGAAAGGAAAGGACAGAACAATGTTTTCAAAAAACTGCAAGAAAACCTTGGACATGGTCTTATAGGAGTTGGGTGTGCAGCATATTTTCCACAACACTGTTCGAACAGCTGCAGATGTACTGCCTGTTGATGTCGACCTGATTATTGCTAAAATTTATCTACTCTTCAAATCATACACAGTACGAGTTGAAAGACTCAAGGAGTTTTGCCAGTTTGTGGAAACAGACTTCCAGGTGATCTTAGGTTATGCTCAGTCTAGGTGGCTTGCTCTGCTGTCTGCTGTTGAAAGGGTTCTTCAGATGTTCCTGCCTCTAAAATCATATTTTCAATCTCAAGACAGATGCCCAGTTTTTATACAGACATTCTTTGAAAATCCTCTATCTGAGGCATGGCTTGTTTTTATTCACAGTCAGGCCTCTCCATTCCACGAAGCAGTGCAAAAAATAGAGGGACAGACGGTTACTGTGTTTGAAGTCATTGACAGCATCAACAGGTTGAAACTATTTTGAAATCCAAACTGGAAGACTGTTTCTTGCCATCAAGAGTTAAGCTAATCCTTGAAAAGCTGGAAATGGAAGGACTTCCAAAGGAGGATGTGAAAAACTTTCATGCTAGCGTTTCTTCGTTCTATGAAACAGCTTTCAATTATTTGAATAAATGGGCTGCAAATAATTTTCAAGACCTAGAATCCTACAGCTGGGTAACGCTGAACAGAATACCAATTTGGGCAGATATTGAGATATCATCATCACTAGTGATTCAAACATTACCTTCAGCCCACTTTACAGAAACTGAAATTTATGACGAATATGTCTATATGAAGCAGTTTGTTACTTCTCAGAAAATTTGTGAATGGAGTGCCAAAAAAAAACATTGCCACCACAACGTTGGATTGAAATGGTTTCCCACTTCAAAAACAATAATGTGACATTTTCAAATATTTTGAAGTTGGCAGAGTTTTTTTTCTGTCTACCTGGAACAAATGCTGCCACAGAAAGAGTGTTTCTTTGATGAACAGCTTATGGGCAAGTGATAAAACACAGCTAGATGTTGAAACTTTGAAAGCTATGTTGACAACCAAAGTGAACTGTGAGGAAACATGTGTCGAGTTTTTTAAGATGCTGCTTGCAAAGAAGGACCTATTGATAAAAATCCACTCATCTGAAAAGTACAGTAACTCAGCTTCACCTTAAGTAAGGTTTATTGATGTTTTTCTCTCTTATTAGTTTAAGTAGTTTAACTTATATAGTAAAATGTATGTTATTCAATGTTATTCAAATGTATATATAAAATGTATATTATTTTAAATTGACATCAACTTGATTTTTCCGGTTCATGTCCCGACTTTTGACCTTTTCTTTACCCTTTTGTCCCGATTTCTTGCATTGAAATAGGTCAAATCTACTATTTTGTCCCGGATTAGGGTTTTGAAAATATGGTCACCTTACTTATTAGTCATCCAAGTAAGGTGATGTTAAGGATACTTTTGAACAGAATAAAACAGAAATCAGAAGAAATCTTGTCAGAGGAACAGGCTGGCTTTAGACCAAAAAGAAGTACCTCAGAACAAATCTTCAATATTAGATTACTTATCGAAAAACATCTCCAACATCAACACGATTTATACCATAACTTCATCGATTTCACGAAAGCCTTCGATCGAGTCTGGCATGAAGGCTTATGGCAAGTAATGAGAAAATTCAATTTTGATACTAACATCATAGATATCATTGAAGCACTATACAAGGACGCAAGCAGTGCTGTTTTTGCAAGCAACGACATTGGAGAATTTTTCAAAACAACTGTAGGAGTTCGCCAAGGATGTATTCTGTCACCAGTGCTCTTTAATATATATCTAGAACATATTATGCAGGAGGCTCTCTACGATTATAAATCAACCATATCGATTGGAGGCCGACCTCTGTGCAACCTACGTTTTGCTGATGATATTGATCTGATAGCTGGATCAGAATCAGAACTTCAAGACCTTACCTCTAGACTGGAGAAAGTAACAAGAACATATGGGATGGAAATTAATTTAGAAAAAAGCAAGATATTGGTGAATAGCCATAAGAAACATGTTCCGACCAACATTACGTTAAATGGGCACACGTTAGAAGAAGTTAACACCTTTAAATATCTCGGGTCCACTATATGTAGTGATGGAAGATCAAGTAAAGAAATCAATACAAAACTTGAGATGGCCTCAGCTGCCATGACAAGGTTGAATGTGATCTGGAAAAGTAACATCAGTTTTCCTGTGAAGATCAAATTATACAAATCACTTGTATTATCTATTCTCTTGTATGGGTGTGAGGGCTGGACACTCACTGCAGATACGGAGCGAAGGATTCAGGCTTTCGAGCATAAATGTTATAGAAGAATTCTGCGCATTTGCTATAAAGAGCACAAAACAAATGTCTATGTTAGAGAGAAGATAAACAACTATGCAGGCCACCAAGAACCACTTTTGTCAATAGTGAACCGTCGAAAGCTTGCCTGGTTTGAGCATGTAACTCGTCATGACTCTCTTTCGAAAACGATCCTTCAGGGAACAGTCGAAGGTAAACGGAGAAGAGGAAGGCAGAGAAAATCCTGGGCTGATAACATCAAAGAATGGGCAGGACACGGTTTTTCCACACTTGTACGCATTGCTGAGGATAGAGAGCAGTGGAGGACCCTGTCTGCTGATGCTTCCACCATGGCACCCCTACGACCCATGACGGGTTACGGGCTGAGATGAGATGATGATATATATATATATATATATATATATATATATATATATATATATATATATATATATATATATATATATATATATATATATATATATATATATATATATATATATATATATATATGTATATATATGTATGTATGTATGTATGTATTTATGTATATGTATATGTATGTATATGTATATATATATATATCTTTCTATCTATGTATGTATGTATGTATGTATGTATGTATATGTATATGTATATGTATATATATGTATGTATATATATGTATGTATATATATATATATATATATATATATATATATATATATATATATATATATATATATATATATATATATATATATATAATACAGAATACCTATGCCCTCCCCTCGTTGTGAAGATAAGAACCCAGCCAGTTAATAACCCCCAAAGGTTAAAGGTTAACATTAGGTTATAGTATAGACAGTAAAGAAAGAACGCAATTCCCACTAAATGTTATCCAATAAAATTTTTAAACAATAGTCTAACAGAATTCATATGATACAGTGTTTCCTGTACTAAAGGAAAGATTTTACTCTCTCTCTCTCTCTCTCTCTCTCTCTCATACGTGGCCACACACAATCTCGCTTCTTACCCTATTCTTGGTGAAACAATCTGTTGGACGTAAAAATCCATGAATGTATTTATAAGGTCCAGAGTAATTATCGTCCGAATTGGGCCCCAGTCCCTCCTTGACAATAATTAAATTTTATAAGGGGAACGCCTAATTTGGTGGTTGATTTCCTGGATACACACTGCCCCTTGGATCGTTAATGCCGAGACTCTCTGAGATCTGGTGTTCACCGTAAACAGTAGGAAAACATCTGATTGCTAAAAAAAACTGTTAATTATTGTTATTTGATGCTGATGGTAAATCCTATCGGCTGGCTTTAGTGAGTGCCGATTCTGACATGGCGTAGCTCGTTTGGATAAATATCCACTTGGAAGCGACTATCAAATGTCGGGAGAGTTTTTTTTTATATCTTGCACACCCCAGTGGTCTAATAAAAAAGCAAAAAAAAAAGTTATCTGGCAATTTGGTAAGTTCAGTTAAAATTTACTATAAAAATGTTCGTTAGTCTCTGTGGTCCGTCCTGTTAACAACTGAAACTTGGAGACGCGTAAGCCAACAGAAGACAACTTTAATCCAATCAGTAAAAATTGAGACAAGGCCCGAGATAAAAAAAATAACCGCTGGTCGCTGTTGATCGGGTCAAGCCCTGAAAGATATAGGAACATTATGAAAAAATTGCTGCTGATATTATATCTACATATAAGCACACGTTGTCTCTAGCCTATTCCTATCTTATCGGTTATCATTTAATTTATCCAAGCGCGCACTTTAATAAATATCGCCTGTCACTAATAACCATTCGATTGTCTGCGTCTGTTTCTTTAGTCGCACGATAGTCAAACACAATCACTTACTACATTACACACAATGAAATAGAAGTGAATAGTATTACGTCAATTATCCGTCACCTAGCATTTAATTCAGTCAGCTAAACCGTATCTTTCTGTGTGGTAGCGGGTGATAAAATTAACATTACAACTGAAACATCTGGAATAAAATAGCTACGCGTTATTTAATTCGCTCGTTTTAACGCTAGAAAGTCACCGTAAATTATAATGGTAAACTTAACACATTAAATCGCTTAAGCACAAATTTATATTACCAGAAATCCAAAAAGAAACACCATGAATTATTAACACAACTTTTCCCGATGGTTCTAGATAACGTTTTTAGATTCTCCGAAAAAAATCTGAGCGACTCTGATAACTGATTTGAGAAGGACGCAGTTTATATACGATCATGTTGTTATGATCTCTAGAAGATGTGAATTCTCATACTCTGCTTCCCAGCAAAGAAATGTGAAACTACGTTTCCCAGATAAAAGGTTTTTCGGTCGCTTCTGTCGGCCGTTGCTAATACGACAACAAAAGCTTAACCCATGTAGCGGGTTCCGCCTGAGATTTTCCCTGTTTCTCGAGATCAAAGGATTAGCTCCCTGTTAAGGATAGATTTGAGATGCAGATAAAATAGTGTGACATGTTACTACACGCTAGCACATTTCCATTTTTATGTGAGGAATTGTGTTCGCCTTTAGTCAAACTACGGTTTGCACGAAGCGTCCACCCGTGGTGAGCGATGCGTTCACCCGTGTTGAGCGACGGTCAACTAGTGACGTTTCGGTCACATGTCGTGGGGTTCAGTGTGTAAATTAATTGGGCTTCCGTCTTTGTGTTTGCGTCCAAGAGGGATGTAATTTTTCGAGCTCCGGGATAATGGAGCGTGATATGAATATATCCATTGTGGCATTATTGATTTTTATGAGGCCGCCACGTTATGTGTAAGATGGTTCAAGAACTTATCTAGAGGTTCATACCATAATTCACTACAAGTGTAACTTTGAGATATGAGGCAACTAATATTTGGTTTGCCCTGATTTCTTCTGCCGCATTACTTTGGTTTTCGTGGATTGCCCGAACATTTAGTACAA
Organism: Oreohelix idahoensis; assembly: GCA_024509875.1. Lineage (NCBI taxonomy): Eukaryota > Metazoa > Mollusca > Gastropoda > Stylommatophora > Oreohelicidae > Oreohelix > Oreohelix idahoensis. Next base: position 270,001 of record JAMPIV010017290.1, read on the forward strand.
CGGCCAGCATTGAGTGGAGATGAGAGTAGTGCATCATTATTATATTATATGCCACGTAAAGATGTCTAACGTTTGAAACTTATTGACGGACGAGGGATAATCTACTACGCTTATCCATTGCTATGTACTTTTGATGTGTTGATGGATACTATTGTGAAGTGACTTTATGTATTAAATGTCAACCATGTTTTCCCGTGGACCTGTTCACCTACCGGCTTTGTTATGTGTACTGACCATAATGTCCTGAATGAACACCTGCTATCATTCGCGTATACATGCATGATCCTCTAATATATCCAACCGTAACACCATATAATTTGGTGGGCCTGTATGGTTTTGGATCGACACTTTCATCAGGGCATGGTTTTCAAATTCACATAAGCAAGTATACCTTCGTACTTTGCAAATCTACAGCTGCCATTTAATCTGTATATTCGATCGTCACCTCTGTTTAGCGTGGTATTGTAAACACACCACCTCATGAACTCAGTCATTGCCAGCGGGTCCAGTTGGATAACGAACTTTGCCACTGCGCATATCCAATGTTAAAGTTTCAATGTCCTATTGTTCGCTGTAACGTTCAAGATTACAATTTCAAGCCAACCAGTTTCCAAGTTTATTTCGTGTTCCTGTCTACATCTCAACGTTTATAAGATTCTTTCAAGTTTCAAGTCCTGCCACGGCGATGTCAAGTTATTTTGTACCAAGTCAACACAACGTTTCAAGATCTAGACAGTTCATGATGCCCATCTGATTGAGACCGTGTACTATTTACATTTTATCCGTGCTTCACTTGTATTGAGGGACAGCGTTTTCCAGTCTTGACACCTTTTTCCGGACTTGCATCTGATCGGATTACGATAAGATAAGAGCCTGTTAATACACTCTTGTATCTTTGCCGTGGTGTAAGCCTTTTTGTTACATCTGTGTTATTCGTTTTCTTGTTCTATGTCTTTGTACAAATCTGTTGTTAGCGACACATGTCATTGTAAAATGACCGCTCAGCAGATATTTCTATAGGTTTTGCTTACATTTCTCAAGCAGTGAAATTTCCGGCCTGAGTTTACTCACCGACGTGGTTCACTGCCTGTTTAGTGTGACCTAATTTGTTAGGTGTGCTGCCCCGTCTTTTTAGTTGTCAGTTATTGTAGTGTTGGTTTTGTTTTCTTCTCCTTAGTTGACAACCATTCTGTTCGTAATGCTAGTCTAACCTTCTATCACTTGTTTACATTTATATATATTATTACAGGTCCTGTCCTGTTTTTTGTTTTGTTTTAAGCAGTAAGTCTGTTCTATTTGTTATTTCTCCTTAGTTTCCCATTTGCATTCTTTTTCGTTTACTTGCTGCTATTATTACATTGTCTTGATCACTTGTACTTGTATTTTTGTTTAGTTCCATCAATTCTATTCTTGTACATTACATTGTTTCTCCTCTCTTTCTCGTTTCCCTCGTATCTTTACTACTGTTGATCTGTCATACTATACTATTTTGTTATTGATTAGTAATATTAAGAATCTATTTGCATTGATAATATTGCAAAGCACAAAGTTAGTGAATTGGTATTGACGGACTAATCGAGATTCATTTATTACATAATATATAATATTGATAGTAAGATACTGAAGAAGTAAATAATGGAGTATCAGGAATTTATTACTATGAGCCAAGAATATGGTTACAAAGCGAAGGAATTAATGGACTTTGCCAAAGCGGAATTCAATGCCAAAGAAAATCAAGAAACCCTTGAAAATAAAAGACAAAGAGATGCACGGTATGAGGAGCGAGAGCTCAGAAAAGCAGAGATACTTGCATAAGAGAACAAAAGGATTGCAGAACAGCAATTACAGGTAGAGGAGAAAAAGTTGCAACAAGCTGCTGAAGCAGCAAAACTTGCACATGAAGAGAAAAAGTTGCAACAAGCTGCTGAAGCAGCAAAACTTGCACATGAAGAGAAAAAGTTGCAACAAGCTGCTGAAGCAGCAAAACTTGCACATGAAGAGAAAAAATTGCAACAAGCTGCTGAAGCAGCAAAACTTGCACATGAAGAAAAAATGGCGACTTTACGTATTGAAGAACAAAAAGTGCAACATCAGAGTAGACAAAATGATGACTCTGAACATAGAGGTTCCTCTAGCAACCACGATAGCGGGTTTGTTAAATTTCGTTTGCCTGTGTTTAAGCCAGAAATAGACGACATTTCGTCCTTCTTACAACGCTATGAAAATGTTTGTGAAGAAAATAATCTTGATAGGTCTCATTGGTGTACAAGATTAATGGATTTAATGACTGGTGAATCCTTAACGGCTCTGTGCCAATTGGACGGGCCGAATAGACGCAATTATGATGCTGCTAAAATATTATTATTAAAACTTCATCAGTTAGACGTGGAAGGTTATCGTATGAAGTTCAAACATATGATTCCTGAAACTGGTACAGATTTTACAGTTTGTAGCTGCAACTCGACTAACATTTAATAGATGGATACAACTTTCCGGCATTGAAGAGAATTATGAGGGCCTTAAGGACTTGTTATTGCGAGACAAAGTCTTGTCTTCCGTAAGTGGACCACTGCGAGAATATCTACAGGAAAGGAAGCCGTCGAGTTTGAGTTCAATAGAGGAATTATGTAGGCAATATTGTAATGCACATCCGAGAGTTTGTGTCAGTAACAACCATATTAAGGAAGCTTTACCTGTTGCCGCAGCTAAAACTTGGAACCACAACAATTATAGACAAAGATCCCACAGTTTTGATGGGAATTTCAAACCAAGTAAATTCAATAACTCACAACCATATAGAGGTAGACAACCATATAGGAACTATTCACCCCAAAACAGGTAATTTCCAACAAAACTCAGGAGAGGGAAGGAAGGATAATTTTGGTAACTATAATAAGAATTGGAATAACTGGGAACCCAATAACCAAAATTTCTCACATCGTAATAGGTCACAAGACTATAGAAATCAAGGAAACAACAATAGGAACCAAGGAAATAATGACAGGAGTCAAAATAACTCTTTTTACAATCAGAGACATAGATCACGCTCTAGAAAAAATGCATATTCGAACTACCATGCCAACTCAGCACACACTGCTGCTACACCTGAGAACGCGCAGGACAACAATGTTGTTAATCATTCAGCTTCATGTTGTTCGTTTGACTTTGATACTGCTTCACAGTGTCCAGATTGCCAAACTCTATTCCAGTCTAATGTGACTTCCTTGTTAAAATGTGGTCATCCGCTCCCAGCAGTTACTGCTTCATCAGCACATGATGGCACAGGGGTACTACAGTTTCATAGAGACTTATTGAATGGCACTCAAGTTACAGTACTCCGTGATTCTGGTTGCACGACTGTCGGAGTGAGACAGTCATTAGTACATCCGTCTCATGCAACGGGTGACTTTGCTAAATGTGTAACTTTTGGCGGGACAGTGGAATTTTATCCCACAGCCGTGGTGGATATTCATTCACCATTTTTTACAGGCAAGGTTAAAGTGTGTTTGTTAAGAAGTCCAATAGCGGATGTCACACTTGGCCGGATACACGGCAGCAATGATTGCTCACCCGAACAAATTGATCAATGGGAACGTCAAAATTTATCAACTGCTGCTGCAGTTACTACGCGTGCCCAGGCCAAGTCACCAAAGGAAAATGATGTTACCGATCCTGAAACTCAGGACAATTTTCACGTTCACTCTGATATAGACAAACAATCCTTTATCAAACTTCAAAGAGAAGACAACTCTTTGAAGAAATTCTTTAGATTAGTTAAAGATAATGATTACGTTGAAGATAGTTTGTCACCAAAACAGTGGTACACACTTAAAAATGATGCATTGGTTAGGAATTTTAAAGATTCATCTTTAATCAGACATCAGGTAATGGTTCCCCAAAAACTTCGTCTGTACATTTTACAACATGCACATGATTCTCACTGTGCTGGCCATATGGGCTACTCTAGGACGCATTCCCGAGTTTTGTCCTCTTTCTTTTGGCTGGGAATTTCCAGAGACACCTCTATATATTGTCGCTCTTGCGTTATTTGTCAAGAGGTAAAATCAAGAGGAGCCTATCATACGGCCCCAATTCAGGCGTGTGATATACCTGTACGCCCCTTTGAGAAAATGGCCGTGGATATTATCGGTCCTTTACCTGTTATGTCCGCTAGGGGACACAGGTAACTGCTCACATGTATCGACATGTGCACTCGATGGCCAGAGGCCATTCCTCTTAAGAACATCACCACTAATGACGTTGCTGATGCCCTCTTCTTGATTTTTTCTAGACTTGGTTTTCCCCGAAAACTTCTTTCAGATCGAGGTACCCAATTTGTATCTGACACTATGACTGCTGTTATGAAACGCCTCAATATCGACAGGTCTCTCAGTAGTGTTTACCATGCGATGAGCAATGGCATGGTGGAACGTCTTAACCGGACGTTGAAGCAGTTATTAGGAAAGGTTACAGTGAAATATCCTCAAGATTGGGACAAGGTTTTACCCGCCGTACTGTTCGCATACCGTGAGGTAGCAAATGAACAGACCGGTTTCTCGCCTTTTGAGCTTGTGTTTGGAGCTCAACCTCGAGGTCCTATGTCACTTATTAAGGACCTACTCATAGACTCATAGATGACTCAGGACATCCAGTCATAGTATGAATACGTCGTTAACCTCCGGCGTAACATTATAGATGCCTGCCAACTGGCTACAGCTTCTTCAGAGGCTGCTAAAGCAAGATCACGCCAGTTCCAAAATCGTAATAGACGATTACGTCAACTATTACCTGGCGATGAAGCTTTTGTATTGCTTCCAAGGAAAGAAAATAGACTTTTAATTGCTTGGAATGGCCCATATAAAGTGTTGTCACGCATTTCTGATGTTGACTATATCTTAGATATAAAAGGGAAAAGGAAGACCTTTCACATAAACATGCTTAAAGAATTCCACACTAGACCGGAACATCTTCAAGCGATCTTTCAAGCAGTTGATGAGCACCCTAGGCCTGCTACTCACTACTCGGCGCTATCGGTAATTCAGGAGGAAGAATCCTCTTTTCCTGATATTCCCATGAACTTACCTGTCTTTCCTCTTCAATCGACTGAGACATGGAAGGATGTCGCTATTTGTCCAGCTTTGTCTTCTGAACAACATTCCCAAGTCTCTAGTCTTCTAGAATCTTTTCCAGATGTCCTCACAGACATCCCAGGTCGTACAACAGTTATTTCGCATGACATCGTCCTTACAGATGATCGACCAATTCGTCTACGCCCCTATCCTGTCCCTATTTACTACCAGCACCAGGTTGAAGAAGAATTAAAACAAATGCTTAATTTAGGAATTATAGAACTTTCCAATGCCCCTTACTCATCACCTATGGTCATCGTTCGTAAGAAAGACAAAAATATCCGATTGTGTGTAGATTACCGGAAGCTGAATAACATCACAGTCTTCGATGCTGAACCCTTACTTGAAAATCTTTTGTCTCGTCTCGCCAAGTCTCTTTTCTTTACTAAAATTGACCTTACCAAGGGATACTGGCAAGTTCCCTTGACTGACAGAGCTAAACCACTAACTGCCTTTGCTACACAACAGGGTCTTTATCAGTGGAACGTAATGCCATTCGGACTTATGAACGCCCCGGCAACGTTTGTCCGTATGATGAGAAAAACTCTCTCTCATCGGTCTGATACAATCACATATATAGACGACATCTGTCTATTCAGTTCCACTTGGGAGGAGCACTTCTTAGGTTTACATTCTCTTCTGGACACTTTACGTCTCCATCACCTAACAGCCAAGCCCTCAAAGATCTTTATTGCCTTTGAGGAAATTTCATTCTTGGGACATAAGGTGGGTCTCGGTTTTCTTCAGACCGTGCCACAGAATGTTTCCAAAATCCTAAAATTATCTGTGCCCACTACTAAGAAGCAAGTTCGTAGTCTTCTCGGCTTGATTCAGTATTATAGTAAATTTATACCGAACTTGTCTTCAATCACTACAGACCTCTCTGCCTTGCTTAAAAAAGGCTTACCGAACCACGTGCACTGGACACCAGAGTGCCAGTCTGCGTTAAATTATGTTCAAAATATTTTTTCTGTACCACCTATTTTGAGGTTACCAGATACAAATCTGACTTATTATCTCCGCACAGATGCTAGTTCAAAAGGTATCGGCGCATCACTGATGCAAGAGTTCGAGGGAAGATTACATCCAACCCACTACATATCCAGAAAGCTCAATGATGCAGAAAGGAAGTACCCAGTTATAGAAAGGGAGCTGCTGGCTGTTATCTGGGTGGTAGTCAAGCTTGAGCGATATTTGTTGGGCGCACCTTTCATCATACAGTCGGACCAGAAATCCCTTTCCTCATTGAAGAAGGTGAATCACAAGAACCCAAAGCTAGCCCGGTTCGCCATCCTGCTTCAACCTTTTCAGTATGAAATCGAGGCAATACCAGGGTCTGCAAATGTGGTCGCAGATGCTTTATCGAGATGCCCACAGCTCGAACCTGAAAATTCATATTCATTTAGTTAATTGACTTTATATTATACATGTGTGAAGCCATGGTGTTTACCCACTAGTAGTCATTATGACAATGGGCGATGAGTACATGAACACTAAGTTGATTTCCAAATCATTCATATTAACATTTGTGATTTAAACGACTTTGAGATAATCATTATTCACTTTAACCAGTGGCACATTGAACAGTGTTATACTACTTACAGACATGAACAATTTCCAACTAAAACATCATGTTATTATTCTGGAAGGCACATTCACATTAATTAAGATTGCTATATTAATACCGTACCAGAAATCTACTCCTAACACGGATAGTTTGGAGTATGATTGTATTATTGCAAATTTGTTTTGGACATTACTTGTACAACGTACAAAGGTACTTAGAGCAGAATAATTAAGTAATGTAATAATTGTGTTAATTAGTTATCCTTGCGTTCCTGTACTATTTGTTTTTCTCTTCTTTCTCTTTTTGTGAGATATTCATGTACTTTAGTTACATTAATTTCATATCGCATTGTTTCATATCTTATTTGATTCATATCATGCGTGAATTGCGTTTAAGCTTAATTTAGTAGTCTCTGAAGAGACAACCAAAGTAGAAAGTAACAAACAGTGGCCCCTGTCTAGGTAGGTCCAGTAGTCTCTGAAGAGACAACAAAAGTAGAAAGTAACAAACAGTGGCCCCTGTGTAGGTAACAAACAGTGGCCCCTGTGTAGGTCCAGTAGTCTCTGAAGAGACAACAAAAGTAGAAAGTAACAAACAGTGGCCCCTGTGTAGGTCCAGTAGTCTCTGAAGAGACAACAAAAGTAGAAAGTAACAAACAGTGGCCCCTGTGTAGGTCCAGTAGTCTCTGAAGAGACAACAAAAGTAGAAAGTAACAAACAGTGGCCCCTGTGTAGGTCCAGTAGTCTCTGAAGAGACAACAAAAGTAGAAAGTAACAAACAGTGGCCCCTGTGTAGGTCCAGTAGTCTCTGAAGAGACAACAAAAGTAGAAAGTAACAAACAGTGGCCCCTGTGTAGGTCCAGTAGTCTCTGAAGAGACAACAAAAGTAGAAAGTAACAAACAGTGGCCCCTGTGTAGGTAGGTCCAGTAGTCTCTGAAGAGACAACAAAAGTAGAAAGTAACAAACAGTGGCCCCTGTGTAGGTCCAGTAGTCTCTGAAGAGACAACAAAAGTAGAAAGTGACAAACAGTGGCCCCTGTGTAGGTCCAGTAGTCTCTGAAGAGACAACAAAAGTAGAAAGTAACAAACAGTGGCCCCTGTGTAGGTCCAGTAGTCTCTGAAGAGACAACAAAAGTAGAAAGTAACAAACAGTGGCCCCTGTGTAGGTCCAGTAGTCTCTGAAGAGACAACAAAAGTAGAAAGTGACAAACAGTGGCCCCTGTCTAGGTAGGTCCAGTAGTCTCTGACAACAAAAAGAGACAAACAGTGGCCCCAAAGTAGTAGACAAAAGTAGACAAACAGTGGCCCCTGTCTAGGTAGGTCCAGTAGTCTCTGAAGAGACAACAAAAGTAGAAAGTGACAAACAGTGGCCCCTGTCTAGGTAGGTCCAGTAGTCTCTGAAGAGACAACAAAAGTAGAAAGTAACAAACAGTGGCCCCTGTGTAGGTCCAGTAGTCTCTGAAGAGACAACAAAAGTAGAAAGTAACAAACAGTGGCCCCTGTGTAGGTCCAGTAGTCTCTGAAGAGACAACAAAAGTAGAAAGTAACAAACAGTGGCCCCTGGTCCAGTAGTCTCTGAAGAGACAACAAAAGTAGAAAGTAACAAACAGTGGCCCCTGAAGGAGACAACAACAAAAAGTAGAAAGTAACAAACAGTGGCCCCTGTGTAGGTCCAGTAGTCTCTGAAGAGACAACAAAAGTAGAAAGTAACAAACAGTGGCCCCTGTGTAGGTCCAGTAGTCTCTGAAGAGACAACCAAAGTAGAAAGTGACAAACAGTGGCCCCTGTCTAGGTAGGTCCAGTAGTCTCTGAAGAGACAACAAAAGTAGAAAGTGACAAACAGTGGCCCCTGTGTAGGTCCAGTAGTCTCTGAAGAGACAACAAAAGTAGAAAGTGACAAACAGTGGCCCCTGTGTAGGTAGGTCCAGTAGTCTCTGAAGAGACAACAAAAGTAGAAAGTGACAAACAGTGGCCCCTGTGTAGGTCCAGTAGTCTCTGAAGAGACAACAAAAGTAGAAAGTGACAAACAGTGGCCCCTGTGTAGGTCCAGTAGTCTCTGAAGAGACAACAAAAGTAGAAAGTGACAAACAGTGGCCCCTGTGTAGGTCCAGTAGTCTCTGAAGAGACAACAAAAGTAGAAAGTGACAAACAGTGGCCCCTGTGTAGGTAGGTCCAGTAGTCTCTGAAGAGACAACAAAAGTAGAAAGTGACAAACAGTGGCCCCTGTGTAGGTCCAGTAGTCTCTGAAGAGACAACAAAAGTAGAAAGTGACAAACAGTGGCCCCTGTGTAGGTCCAGTAGTCTCTGAAGAGACAACAAAAGTAGAAAGTGACAAACAGTGGCCCCTGTGTGTGTAGGTCCAGTAGTCTCTCTGAAGAGACAACAAAAGTAGAAAGTGACAAACAGTGGCCCCTGTGTAGGTCCAGTAGTCTCTGAAGAGACAACAAAAGTAGAAAGTGACAAACAGTGGCCCCTGTGTAGGTCCAGTAGTCTCTGAAGAGACAACAAAAGTAGAAAGTGACAAACAGTGGCCCCTGTGTAGGTCCAGTTGTGACAAACAGTGGCCCTCTGAAGAGACAACAAAAGTAGAAAGTGACAAACAGTGGCCCCCTGTGTAGGTCCAGTAGTCTCTGAAGAGACAACAAAAGTAGAAAGTGACAAACAGTGGCCCCTGTGTAGGTCCAGTAGTCTCTGAAGAGACAACAAAAGTAGAAAGTGACAAACAGTGGCCCCTGTGTAGGTCCAGTAGTCTCTGAAGAGACAACAAAAGTAGAAAGTAACAAACAGTGGCCCCTGTGTAGGTCCAGTAGTCTCTGAAGAGACAACAAAAGTAGAAAGTGACAAACAGTGGCCCCTGTGTAGGTCCAGTAGTCTCTGAAGAGACAACAAAAGTAGAAAGTGACAAACAGTGGCCCCTGTGTAGGTCCAGTAGTCTCTGAAGAGACAACAAAAGTAGAAAGTGACAAACAGTGGCCCCTGTGTAGGTCCAGTAGTCTCTGAAGAGACAACAAAAGTAGAAAGTGACAAACAGTGGCCCCTGTGTAGGTCCAGTAGTCTCTGAAGAGACAACAAAAGTAGAAAGTGACAAACAGTGGCCCCTGTGTAGGTCCAGTAGTCTCTGAAGAGACAACAAAAGTAGAAAGTGACAAACAAAGTGGCCCCTGTGTAGGTCCTGTGTAGGTCCAGTAGTCTGAAGAGACAACAAAAGTAGAACGTGTACATCAGTCGCTCCTGTGTAGGTCCAGTAGTCTCTGAAGAGACAACAAAAGTAGAAAGTGACAAACAGACTACTGGACCTACACAGTGGCCCCTGTGTAGGTCCAGTAGTCTCTGAAGAGACAACAAAAGTAGAAAGTGACAGTGACAATGGCCCTGTGTAGGTCCAGTAGTCTCTGAAGAGACAACAAAAGTAGAAAGTGACAAACAGTGGCCCCTGTGTAGGTCCAGTAGTCTCTGAAGAGACAACAAAAGTAGAAAGTGACAAACAGTGGCCCCTGTGTAGGTCCAGTAGTCTCTGAAGAGACAACAAAAGTAGAAAGTAACAAACAGTGGCCCCTGTGTAGGTCCAGTAGTCTCTGAAGAGACAACAAAAGTAGAAAGTGACAAACAGTGGCCCCTGTGTAGGTCCAGTAGTCTCTGAAGAGACAACAAAAGTAGAAAGTGACAAACAGTGGCCCCTGTGTAGGTCCAGTAGTCTCTGAAGAGACAACAAAAGTAGAAAGTGACAAACAGTGGCCCCTGTGTAGGTCCAGTAGTCTCTGAAGAGACAACAAAAGTAGTAGTAAGTAGTGAAGAGACAACAAAAGTAGAAAAACAAACAGTGGCCCCTGTGTAGGTCCAGTAGTCTCTGAAGAGACAAACAGTGGCCCCAAAAGTAGAAAGTGACAAACAGTGGCCCCTGTGTAGGTCCAGTAGTCTCTGAAGAGACAACAAAAGTAGAAAGTGACAAACAGTGGCCCCTGTGTAGGTCCAGTAGTCTCTGAAGAGACAACAAAAGTAGAAAGTGACAAACAGTGGCCCCTGTGTAGGTCCAGTAGTCTCTGAAGAGACAACAAAAGTAGAAAGTGACAAACAGTGGCCCCTGTGTAGGTCCAGTAGTCTCTGAAGAGACAACAAAAGTAGAAAGTGACAAACAGTGGCCCCTGTGTAGGTCCAGTAGTCTCTGAAGAGACAACAAAAGTAGAAAGTAACAAACAGTGGCCCCTGTGTAGGTCCAGTAGTCTCTGAAGAGACAACAAAAGTAGAAAGTGACAAACAGTGGCCCCTGTGTAGGTAGGTCCAGTAGTCTCTGAAGAGACAACAAAAGTAGAAAGTGACAAACAGTGGCCCCTGTGTAGGTCCAGTAGTCTCTGAAGAGACAACAAAAGTAGAAAGTAACAAACAGTGGCCCCTGTGTAGGTAGGTCCAGTAGTCTCTGAAGAGACAACAAAAGTAGAAAGTGACAAACAGTGGCCCCTGTGTAGGTCCAGTAGTCTCTGAAGAGACAACAAAAGTAGAAAGTGACAAACAGTGGCCCCTGTGTAGGTCCAGTAGTCTCTGAAGAGACAACAAAAGTAGAAAGTGACAAACAGTGGCCCCTGTGTAGGTCCAGTAGTCTCTGAAGAGACAACAAAAGTAGAAAGTGACAAACAGTGGCCCCTGTGTAGGTCCAGTAGTCTCTGAAGAGACAACAAAAGTAGAAAGTGACAAACAGTGGCCCCTGTGTAGGTCCAGTAGTCTCTGAAGAGACAACAAAAGTAGAAAGTGACAAACAGTGGCCCCTGTGTAGGTCCAGTAGTCTCTGAAGAGACAACAAAAGTAGAAAGTGACAAACAGTGGCCCCTGTGTAGGTCCAGTAGTCTCTGAAGAGACAACAAAAGTAGAAAGTGACAAACAGTGGCCCCTGTGTAGGTCCAGTAGTCTCTGAAGAGACAACAAAAGTAGAAAGTGACAAACAGTGGCCCCTGTGTAGGTCCAGTAGTCTCTGAAGAGACAACAAAAGTAGAAAGTGACAAACAGTGGCCCCTGTGTAGGTCCAGTAGTCTCTGAAGAGACAACAAAAGTAGAAAGTGACAAACAGTGGCCCCTGTGTAGGTCCAGTAGTCTCTGAAGAGACAACAAAAGTAGAAAGTGACAAACAGTGGCCCCTGTGTAGGTCCAGTAGTCTCTGAAGAGACAACAAAAGTAGAAAGTGACAAACAGTGGCCCCTGTGTAGGTCCAGTAGTCTCTGAAGAGACAACAAAAGTAGAAAGTGACAAACAGTGGCCCCTGTGTAGGTCCAGTAGTCTCTGAAGAGACAACAAAAGTAGAAAGTGACAAACAGTGGCCCCTGTGTAGGTCCAGTAGTCTCTGAAGAGACAACAAAAGTAGAAAGTGACAAACAGTGGCCCCTGTGTAGGTCCAGTAGTCTCTGAAGAGACAACAAAAGTAGAAAGTGACAAACAGTGGCCCCTGTGTAGGTCCAGTAGTCTCTGAAGAGACAACAAAAGTAGAAAGTGACAAACAGTGGCCCCTGTGTAGGTCCAGTAGTCTCTGAAGAGACAACAAAAGAATAGGTCTACTACACCCTCCTGCAAAAGATAAAGATAGTCCCAAGCAGATACTGCCGTAGGTGAGTGAAGGGTTGGAGATTTCAACATACTAAGTCCAGCATCGAGAGGTGGGGGGATCAGTTCCCTTCCAAGCTATCTTTTCCTTCCCTAACTCAAAGAGCAGAGTCAGATACCCATTTACAGCTGGGTAGACTGGAGCATGTCAGTATCGTGATTCTAACCCGGCCCCATTGCCTCTGGCGACCAGCACTCTAACCGTTGTGTCAATCTGACGGTCCAGGTGTATTGTACACATACAACTAATAAGACGAATGGTATTAAAAAAAAACAATGGACAATTAACAAAAAATTGGAAGAAAGAATAGAGGCCCTTGAGAATTGGATGTATAGACGATTGGGAATGAGAAGAAATCAAATAAAGTAGTCTTTGAAAACCTTGGAATGCAAAGAGAAATAATGAAAGAGGTTAAAATCAGACAGCTAACATATTTTGGTCAAATGAAAATACATAACACCTTGCTAACGACCATAATGTAATGCAGAGCTGAAGGCAAACGTGCAAGACGAAGGCTGCGGGGTAAATGGGAAGATAACATCAAGAGATAGATAGGAAACCGCTATCAAGGCAACATATGGAAGACGCCTAAGATCCATTGCTGTTGATCTTCGTGTGCAGATGGCAGCTGGTGATGATGATGATAATAGATAAGTGGTGCCTCGGACAGTGTTAAAAAACGAGGCATTATAGGAGATAACAAAGACTTGGAGCACGTTAGTACTGTCAAGGGAAGTAAAAAAAAGTGTAAATAAACCAAGGGAAATAAAAGTAATAAAAAATGTTATTTGAATTATATTACACAAATTGTAAAAGTTGTTCATGTTGTATGAAATGATTAAACACTTTAAACAAAATGTTAGCCATTATGTATTTTATAAAAGTAAAAATTAAATATTTTGTTTTAATAAAACAAACGACATAAAGATTTTAGCCAATTAAATTTTTTCAGCCAGTCTTAAGTTTTAGTATTAGAACTAGTCTTTCAGATTACAGTTTTGCTCAGTATTACTGTTAATGACGGTTTATTAATACCATTTATTTTTGGCTCGGCTTTAAAAGCCGACACAACAACAAATGTTTCAAAAGTAACTAACAATTTTCATTTCTAGTTTGTTTTGTAGGTCAGGCATATCCCTGCTTAACAATCAGCCTCATGAGTGATGAAATTAAAATACTGCTCAAAATCATACAGTAAAGCATAAAAAGTAAGGTAGACAGCAAAGTCCGAGAAGAGCAGTTTTTGGCGGAACAAGAGAGGCAATATTTTGCCTAAGACTATTAATAAAATAATATTGCTGGCCTTGCTAGAACAATAATATACAGAGGTCCAAAAAAGTATATATATGTGCTCCATTGACTATAAGAAGACTTTTGAAAGAGTCCATCACGAGAAAATAATTCGCCCGATCTAGTGATTTATTCGGAAAAGACATAAGAATACTCAGTAACTTTTATTGGTTGCAAAGTAAGTAATATCTGGAAGTACCACATCGACATCAAAAAGACGTGTCAGACATAAAAAGGACGTGTGTGTGCTGTCCCCATGTCTATTTAATCCAGTCTCATCATCATCATCATCAGTTGCCATCTCCACAACGAAGGTTGGCTGTAATGGATCTCCAACGTCTTCTGTCTCTTGTCTTGATGGTGCACTGACAGACTCTTTCCTGTCCATCTCTTGATGTTGTCTTCCCACTTATAGCGCTGTCTACCCCTTGCACGTTTGCCTTCAACTCTCCCTTCTGTTATGGTCTTCTGCAAGGTGTTATGCCTTTTTATGTGGCCAAAGTATTTTAGCTGTCGAACTTTGACCTCCCTCATTAGTTCTCTTTTCATACCTAGATTTTCTAGGACCTGCTTATTTGTTTTCATCTCTTTCCATGTCTACACACCGACAAAATTTTCAAACAGATACAGGAAATGTCAGGACTGATAATAAGTTAAAGGTCAATAAACAACTTTAGATGTGCAGATTATACCGTGTTGTTAACTGAAAGTGAACAGGATTTACAAGAACTAGTGAAGCAAGTAAACATCACAAGTTAAAGATAAGCATAAATGGGAAAATCCTGGAACAAGTCAAGAGCTTGTCATATCTTGGTCATATAATTGTGCCCGTATTCACATAGATAGTATTTTGGGGTAAAACTGATTTGGGGTTCTATTTTATTTATTTTAACATTTTCTTATATAAATGAATATTCCGTCGGAAAATATTAAAGTAGATCAGAACAGTTTGATAGATGTATTTGTTATAGTGAGAATGCGTGTTACATTGACACACCAACTAAGAAGCTGGTATTGTGCCAATGTATTAATTGTGACCAGTTAATTAGGAGCTATTCTCCAGGGAAAGAATAAAGAACAGTATAGTAAGCATTCCGACGGTATTCTGTCTTTCATTTTACAGAACCTATAAATATTCAAGTTCGAGTTTACTATATAAATGTATTCAAGTTCGAGTTCGCTGTATCAAGTTTAAGTTCGCTGTATCAAGATTGAGTTTACTGGATGCCCCTCCAGAGATATTATTTAACTTGATCAATGGTACGGGTTCCAGGTTCGATTTTAGATTTTGAAGTTGGAAGTATCACATGTAATAATAATGGCAGTACTTTCCATTGTTCCTAGAATTCCTAAACAATAAGCAAGTCAAATTCAAACAATTTCCATCAGCCTTTGAAGCCAAGTCCGACATTTTATATGAAGTTTTATTTGGGTTTCATTTCAGATGTATAACGGTAAAATACAAGATGATCCCATTCTCACTTCAGTAGCATTCATTTCCACATACGAAGTCATCTCATAAAATTCATGTTGTTCATTTTCATGAGCTTAGGTACATTTATTTCTCCAGTCTAATATGCCTAAGTCTTAATGCTAAGTCGAGACTTTTACCAACCTGAAGTATTATGTTGTCATAGGGCTAGGGGTCGGGTTAGCCATTGTTCAACTATTACTGGAGTCTATTCAGTTCTTGCCAATATATAATGTCGGTCAGCAAATCTGCTAAGAACTTAAGCTTCATCTCTTTGCCAGGGATTCGGGCGTGCAACTCTTCGGCTAGGAACTTGGGCTTCGACTCTTGGCTTCGATTCTTGTGCTAAGGGTTTTGGGCCGTCAATATATACAAACTGGTTCCTAAGACTGTTGGGGGGAAGTTACTTTGATTTGTCAGTCAAACGGATATGTTTGAGATAATCTATCTCATTGGCGAAGCCATTAGTTAAGATGGATATTCCACTAGTTATGTCTATGTCATATTTACGTCACAGTTACTACACGTTTCTATGATAGCGAATGGTATAACCTTTTATTCGAGGATATTTTTAATTCTGCTTAGAGGTTTCAGGTCTCGTATCATTTCCTGTAACTGTCTAGAAGTCTTTATTAAACATGTCGATAAGAGGCTATGTGAAAATGACGTCATCAATAACTTGCGTACTAAAATCATTTAAAGGATAATTACTAAACTACTAATGTGATCATGATTCCGGTTACATATACGTCCCCATGCTACAAAAATGTATCTCAAAGAGAGACATTTTCCTAGCTCTATCATTCTAACAACCCAAAAACTTGCAAATCTAGTAAAACAATGGTATACATCTTAATAGTACATAAGAAGGAACATAGGTGACAGCATGAAAACGCACGGTTACTATGAGATGAATGTATGCATAGAAGTCAATCATATGAAGATGTCTTTAATGCGTGTCATCTGATGCTGGGAGGATCAAATGCAATGGAAGAATTGAAAAAATATAACACTGGTCAAGAAAATCTTGAATTATAAATGGAAAATTTGAAAATGTCCAATCATATAAACTATTCAATCGTGTCATATGATAATAGCGATCAAACTCCGCTGTAAAGTCACGTATAGTCGTTGAGGTGTGAATACTAATGTTCAAGACACCATGGGTTTGATCTGTTTACATGTATTTTGTACCGCGGAATAAGTACCATTAAAACCGGCACGACTTATTCACAATGTGTCATATAATCTGTTGGTGACTCGACATTGTTTGTACTGAAAATCGAGCATAAATAAAAAAAAAACTCGTTGGTTGTGGTTCAGAACAGAAACGCTAGGACATCCCAATGAACGGGCGGTTTGCTCTCTGACGTCTGGTGGAGTAAAGAGAAGACGTGAAGGTCGCTAATGGACATCTTCACTTGATATAAATCTAGACGAGGGATTTGTGGTAAGTCAATAGAGGTACTACCGCATTTGGCTTCATCAATTCAGAAATATCATTGTGTGCAAATCGTGATTTTGAATGTTCTTGGCGACGAAGAGTCAGATACTTCCTTTGCAAACTCGTATATAGTTGAATCACGAAGTAAGAATGTTTCCGTATCAACGCAAAGGTATGTAATGTCCAACGAATAGGAAGAGTGGAAACATTTCCGCAAAATTCCAGTTACAGCTTGTTAGCTAATAACGACATCAATTGGGACAAGAGCATGCCTTTATCTATGTGAGTTGAAACAATGGGTGGAATATTAACTGTAGGGGTAAGGAGTGAAGCATCGTCGTTAACCATGTCGACATCGCGTGAGAGGCGTTGGGGATTCGTACGACGTCTTTGCTTTGTAGGTTTGATAGATATGTGCTCTTGTGGCAATCTCAGTAGTTTGGCTAGAGGGGTGGTGTCTTCTTCTTCTTCTTCGTACACTCTCAGACGTCAACTTGAATGTTCTCAAAGAAAGCAGTAGTCAGTTTGAGGCTATTTGAATTCCCGTAAAGCTTTTCCACGAAAGGAGCTGGCGTCGGCCATATGCATTTTCTCTGTACCACATATAAGGGGCAACTTTGAAGCAGATGTTCAGCAGTCATTTTATCAGTGCCGCAGTTACACTGATCGGTAGTTCCTATCTTTAACTTGTTGAATAGATGGTATCTCAATCTATTGTGGCCAGTGCGGAATCTGAAGATTACCACTTGTTCTCTTCTGTGGAGCTGGTAGTAAGCATCATTCTGTGTGTGCCCTGGATGTTCTACGTTCCATTTGTTTCTGTATCTGATTCTGATAAAACTCTTTGCCTCCTCAAAAATTATGCTTGCATCAGGCTGAGGTAGATGTGAACCTTCTTTTGCCATTTTGTCAGCGTCTTCATTGCCGGTGATGTTACAATGAGATGGGATCCATTGGATCACAACACTTTTAAATCGCTGACAAAGTTTGTGGAGCACAATTCTGAGATCATCCATGTCTGTATTATTTTGGCTTTTCAACGTTGCAATTACTGACTGTGCATCAGTAAAGAAAGCAACCTTTCTCTCTGTGCTTTCTTCTGTCAATATAACCTCTGCTGCAGTTTTCAAGGCCTCTGCCTCTGCTCTGAAGTTGCTGGAGAATCGTCCTGTCGCCACTGACAGCCTTTTTTCTGCACCAGTGCTTAAGGTCAGAAAGACACCCCCACCTCTATTTTCTATTGCATTTGTTGCTGATCCATCTGTGTATGCATGGGTCCAGGTGTTGCGTGGATAATGTTTCTCTATGTATTTTGTCGCTATGGATTTTCTATCTGTTGCAGTTTGGCTCTTTTTACCTTCAATTCCAGGAATGTTTTCTATCATTTTAGGGAAACGATTTTGTTTCCAAACTGGAAGCTTGTGTGCCGTGTAGATGGGTTTAACAGTTTGGCTAGAAGGGTGGAGTCTGAAGAGGAAGACTCGTATTTCCGTTTATCAGCTGTCCTTCTTGATTCGTCCATACCACACAAAGTAGAGTTAGATGCACTGGTCATTGAATCTGTGTCTAGGTGAAAAATATCTTGTGTTTCTTCATTATACAATGGAGCCATTTGAGATGATTGGTAATCATGTCGATCGGTGGGTTCAGGATTGCGAAATGTTGCAACATCTGGAACGCTCTCTTTCTGTTGTATAGGACGTTGACATAATTCTCGCAAAGGTATATTCTCTTCACTGGAAGACGCATGACCTCTCTCTTGACGTTGAATAAGGCGTTGTCTTAGCTCCTGCAGAGGGATATCGTTTTCACTAGAAGATGAATCTCTGTTATCTCTAATACGTTTGACGAACGTATCCAAATTCTGTGAAGGGATATCGGAGTCATGGGAGGAGGAATCTGAGTTGGGTAATTCATCATCAGTGGAGGATGAGGGAGGTTGCGCTAGGGTAGACAATCTCGTGGGTCTATCAGCTTGTTTTTTCGTGACAGTGAGTGGTCTGTGGTCGTCAAGACGCATCTGGGATACGTGAGCTTTCGTTGTGGTATCTCTTTCTTCATTCCACAGGATGTAATTGGTTGTCGATTTTCGTTCCAACACTCTAAAACCAGGAATCCAATGGTTATCAAATTTGTTCGTTTGCACATGTTTTCGAAAATAAACTAAGTCTCCAGGCTTAAACTCTTGGAGTTTTGCTGTTTTGTTCTTAATTCGTGCATTGTTTCCGAAGGCTTTTCTTACGTTCCGATGGGCTATTACATGAGCTCTATGCTTCTGTTGGAGCGTAATTTGGATGGGACATTCGCCAAAATATTTTCTCTGTTGCGCCAAAAGATTATCCAGTGGAAAAGTTGGTTCTCTTCCGTAAAGCAGGTAGAACGGTGAAAATCCAGTAGTATCATTGATATTAATTCGAATGGCTTCTAAAGCTTGATTGATATATAGGTCCCAGTATTGACCCTGTCCGGCAATAAACTTGGCTATTATATCGTGCATGGTGGCATGCATTCGCTCATTTCTCCAATTAGATTGCGGATGGTAGTATGCAGTGGTAGTATGTTTGATATTGAACCTTTTGAGAGTTGAAGCAAAGGGCTCTCCTACGAATTGTTTCCCGTTATCAGTGATTACACGCTTGGGACATCCATGTCGTGCTAAAAATTGTTGTAGAAAAACATCAGTGATGAGAGTGGAGGTGGCATTTTCTAAGGGGAAAGATTCTGGCCATACCGTGTATTAGTCTACGATGTGTAAAATGTATCTGTGTCCTCCTAAAGTTGTGGGGTAAGGTCCAGATAAATCCAAGCTAATAACTTCCATTGGGTAGTGCGGATAAGACATTTCTTGGATAGGGGCTCGAATAGTTCTCATATTTCTTAGCTTGCAAACCCTACATGTCCCAACATACTCTATGATATCTTTAATCATCGTGGGCCAGTAATAACGTTTTAGGATCACATCTAGAGTCTTGTCTCTTCCAAAATGCCCGTTTTCGTCATGAAACTGTTGTAATACTTTCGTAGCTAGCGATTTGGGTATACATTTTTGTAGAGTACCATTGTCTCTAGAACCAATATGATATAAGATATTATCTTCCGAAAGGATGATGTAGTTTTTCTTCTCTTTTGGATTTGTACGAATCTGTGTAATGATCTTAACTAATGTTTCATCTTTCAATTGTTCTTTCTTAAAATCGATACTATGTTAAAACGTTTCTGTTCCTTGGTTGTCTGATGGTAAGTCAAATGTGGTTCCATGTTGTAGTTCAGGTTCTTGGGTCGTCACCTCTTCATCGTTTTGTCTTGAGTTTTGAGAGTCTATGGCATGGATTTCCTTTGTGTTATCGTCGATGTTCGATGTAGATTCAAGGAGTGGGGAGTCTGGTTCATTTTTGTCGGAATATGGAATTCGGGACAAAAGATCAGCGCACGTATTTAATTTTCCAGGAATATACTCAATGATTGTGTTGTAACTTTGGAGATTTATCGCCTAGGTCTGGAGTTTCTTGGGTTGCTCTGCAGTCTTAATCAGCCAGCTTACAAGTGGTTGGTGATCTGTTCTGATGATAACCTGGGTTCCATGGATATAAAAATCGAATTTCTGGAGGGCGTAATGGAATGTATAGGCTTCCTTCTCTGTTGTAGTCCATCTCCTCTGTGTTCGGCTTAATGTGTGGGAAAGGAAGGCTATCGGTTTTTCGTTTGGAACATTTTTTATCACTTGCGGTTCGTCTGGTGATCTGTTTTGTACAAGGCATGCGCCTACTGCTGTGTTGGATGCGTCCGTGTATATAATCATGGGCTTGTTTAAGTCTGGATGGGCTAGAAAAGGTACGGTGGTTAAGGCTGTCTTCAGGTACTCAAATGCTTTTTTGGCAATCTTCAGTCCAGCGGAATTTGGCATACTTTCTGGTTGGGTTCAGTAATGGTTCAGCTACTTTAGAAAAATTGATAATGTGCTTTCGATAATACGCACAACACCCAAAGAATCCTCTTAATTGACGTACTGTGGTAGGTGGAGGGATCTTTTGAATAGCGTCAATCTTTTCACTGTCCGGTCTGATTCCGTTGGAGTTAACAATAAAGCCCAAATATTTTATTTCCTTCTGTAGGAAACGACATTTGCTGAGTTTCAACTTTACTTTGTGCAATCTCATTCTGTCGAAAACAGTCTCGACATGTTTCAGGTGTTCTTCCATTCTTCCTTTTGTGTGGATCAAGACATCATCTATATATGCTGATGCAAATGAGTTCCGTCCTTGCAGCACTTCATCCATTAAACTTACGTAAGTAGCCGGGCTACTTTTCAGTCCAAAGGGCATTACATTCCAACTATATGAGCCCGTATGGGTACAGAAAGTAGATTTCTTCTTTGCATCTTCAGACAATGGTATTGTTCCAAAATTTGGAGCGTGCATGTAGTGAGGTATACCAGTCTGAGTTACCCAAGGTGGCCAAAATATCATCATTTCTAGGTATAGGGTAGGATATCGTTTTGGTGATTTTATTTAACGCTCTGTAGTCACAGCAAAAGCGAGAGCTACCGTCTTTCTTTGTTACTATCACAATGGGTGAAGACCATGAGAATCTGGATCGTTCGATTATCCCAGCTGCTAGCATGTCGCCAATAGCTTTCTCCAATATCTCCCGATTCTTTAGTGGGGTGTGGTACGGTTTGAGGGTTATGGGTTCTTCAGTTGTAGTTTCTATTTCCATGGTAACGGTTGTAGTCCTTTCTAACTCTATGTCAGATATCGCAAATACATCTTGATGTTTTGTTATGAATTTTTCAAGTCTGGGTTTTAGTTCATCTGTTGTCTGTAATGTTGCTAGCGATTCTTTCGTTCTATCTGAAAGAAAATTTTTCGTTATTTTCCTTTCTGGTGGACAAAAGCGGTATTCTCTTTTCTGTGTCTGTTTGTCGGTGTTCCTACTCCTTGAGTATTTTGGCAATTTATCATAGAACTGGCGATTCTTTGAATATGTCCGGTTTCTTTGGTATGCATAAGAGGTAACTGTCCCCACAGTATTCTCTCTGTTCCATGAAGTATGGTATTTATTTTTTCTTTCATACCTTCCTTGTATGATTTCTCTATCCCAATCGTCAGCGAATAGTAAGTCAGGTTTTACATATTTCTTTCTGTTATTTATGCTCCTTCGGTCCAGAGACATTTTTTCTTTCGAATCTCTTGTATTTGGAATGTTTCTTCTTGTTGACTCTATAGGATCTAGAGTTTTGTAAGGATGGGGATGGGATGAAGATTTTAATTTGTTTATCTGGGATTTTGGATAGACGCTCTTGGCCTTGAATAGTTTGTTCAATACATCTTTCTTTTCCGTCTGGATCTTTGCTATTACTGTACCTCTGTGAATAGTGGTGGTGGTACCCGACGTATTTAGTACCATTATTGGAAAATCTCTTCGTATATTTATTTCCACGATGCCATCTTGTACTTCTATGTGTGGATCTCCTCTATTTCTTTCATTTTCAATTTGTGATATGTATACAGTCTGTCCTATGTCAAAGTATGGAGATCTTTTTATTTAGCCTTGGTCAGAGTTACTGAATTTGGTTTCAGAGTAATCGGTGCCGTAGTTCGAACTAGGGTTGCGATATGAATATCGTCCTGAAATGGTACATAGGTGTGGTTTACTTTTAGTTGTTTTAAATCAAAGTATATCCTCACATTATCTTTGATGAGGAAATCTCTTCCTATTATGAAGTTTCTTGATAATCCTCTCGTTATAATGAAGTTATGGCGTAAAATTTCTCTTCCCATTTTAAATGTCAAATAAGCCGTTCCCCCTGCTTTTAGTGCTTGACATGTTACTGATTTCATTTGTACTGTTCTTCTGGAAAAATTTGCAATGTGTTGAATTTGATAATACAGCTTCTCCCGGATAAGACTTACAGTTGCTCCTGTGTCTCTTAACGCTCTAAATTGTTGTTTTCCTATTTCTATTATACATGAACTGGGTTCTGGACAAATGTTGAGATTCGCTTGTTCGTTTCTGTCTTTCATTTTATCATTCAGAGATCTCTTTTTTCGGCCGTCACATCCGATCTCTGCTAATATGGAGCCGTCCCGTTTCCCGACCTTCTTGTTGCTTGGGAAAAGTTGTTTCTATTTTGTTGGGGTCTTCTTGGGTGGTTTTCTGGATAGTGGACTTGGCGTTGATATTCACCATTATAATTGTTTTGGGGTAGATAGTTGTTTCTTGAACTCACAGTTTGGTACTAGGGTTTTCTACAGGTCCTTGAAACATGACCCACGGATCCACAGTTGTAGCAGGTTGGTGGTTGCATCAAGGGTTCTATATTATGTACCTTATGCTCTCTTTCATTTGGTTGTGGTAAGGAATGTCTTAGTTCTCTGTGCGTGTTATTTGATCTTCTGTGATATTCTTGATTTCGATTCCAACGAGGTCTAGCATGGTCTACTTCCATAGATTGATGAGGCGATGGTTCATATTGTTGATGCTGAAATAGTGGTTCATTTTGCGGACGTTGGTAGAATGGTTCAGGTTGAGGATGCTGGCATTCATGGTTTAGCAATGGTAATCTTCCAATCCTCTGCTGGAATCTTTTTTTGACATTTTCCTCATTAACTGCTATCTGGATGGCCAGAGTAATTGTCTGAGGATCTTTCCTTAACATGTGCATCTTCAATCAATCCGAATAGAGGCCATCGACAAAAATTCCCACTAAGTGTTTTTCGAGCTCGGTTGTTGGTATGCTACCTCCCACGAACGCATCTTCAGCTAAATTTAAGAGTCGGTCGATACACATCTGCACTGATTCCATTTTCTCTTGCCTTATCATTCTCAAAAGAGTCCAAGCGTGCTCGGCGTCCGTTATGTTAGAATATCGTGACACTAGCACTCTTTTCAATTTCTCAAAGGTTTCATTTGGGTAGGCCTTCGCTCTTCTTCTCACAAAATCAGTTATCAATCCTTCCGATGATAAAAACACTATTTTCTTTTTCTCCAAATCTGTTGTGGCGTCAATAAGGTAAGCAAACTTATCCATATCCACCATCCATTGTCGAAATTTCATGGGGTCGCCACTAAATGGAGTTATGAAGTTTTTGATGGTTCTAAATTTAGCATGTTGATCTACATGTTGTAACGTGACAGTCATGTTTTGTAACACCATCAAATTTATATCTCCTTGCTCTGGCGGAAGCGGAACTTGTTGTGGAGCCATTTGTGCTTGTTGCATTAGCATAGCCTGTTGATTTTGTTGTCTCAGTATTTCATCTGCATATATTTTCCATGGTCTGATTTAATTGAGCCATAATGATTTTTTTTCCTTGCCTTTTCTTCCAATCAAAATCCTGGTCACGGCACCATAAGCTATCCCTATGTGCCTGTATTTACATAGATAGTATTTTGGGGTAAAGCTGATTTTGGGGTTCTAGTTTATTTATTTTAACATTTTCTTATATAAATGAATATTCCGTCGGAAAATATTAAAGTAGGTCAGAACAGTTTGATAGATGTATTTGTTATAGTGAGAATGCGTGTTACATTGACACACCAACTAAGAAGCTGGTATTGTGCCAATGTATTAATTGTGACCAATTAATTAGGAGCTATTCTCCAGGGAAAGAATAAAGAACAGTATAGTAACCATTCCGACGGTATTCTGTCTTTCATTTTACAGAACCTATAAATATTCAAGTTCGAGTTCGCTGTATCAAGTTTAAGTTCGCTATATCAAAATTGAGTTTACTGGATGCTCCTCCAGAGATAGTATTTATCTTGATCAATGGTACGGGTTCCAGGTTCGATTTTAGATTTTGAAGTTGGAAGTATCACATGTAATAATAATGGCAGTACTTTCCATTGTTCCTAGAATTCCTAAACAATAAGCAAGTCAAATTCAAACAATTTCCATCAGCATTTGAAGCCAAGTCCGACATTTTGTATGAAGTTTTATTTGGGTTTCATTTCAGATGTATAATGGTAAAATACAAGATGATCCCATTCTCAGTTTAGTAGCATTCATTTCCACATACGAAATTATCTCATACAATTCCTGTTGTTCATTTTCATGAGCTTAGGTAGATTTATTTCTCCAGTCTAATATGCCTAAGTCTTAATGCTAAGTCGAGACTTTTACCAACCTGAAGTATTATGTTGTCATAGAGCTAGGGGTCGGGTTAGCCATTGTTCAACTATTACTGGAGTCTATTCAGTTCTTGCCAATATATAGTGGCGGTCAGCAAATCTGCTAAGAACGTGAGCTTCATCTCTTTGCCAGGGATTCGGGCGTGCAACTCTTCGGCTAGGGACTTGGGCTTCTACTCTTGGCTTCGACTCTTGTGCTAAGGGTTTTGGGCCGTCAATATATACAAACTGGTTCCTAAGACTGTTGGGGGGAAGTTACTTTGATTTGTCAGTCAAACGGATATGTTTGAGATAATCTATTTCATTGGCGAAGCCATTAGTTAAGATGGATATTCCACTAGTTATGTCTATGTCATATTTACGTCACAGTTACTACACAAGTTTCTATGATAGCGAATGGTATAACCTTTTATTCGAGGATATTTTTAATTCTGCTTAGAGATTTCAGGTCTCGTATCATTTCCTGTAACTGTCTAGAAGTCTTTATTAAAAATGTCGATAAGAGGCTATGTAAAAATGACGTCATCAATAACCTGCGTACTAAAATCATTTAAAGGATAATTACTAAACTACTAATGTGATCATCATTCCGGTTACAAGATGTTGGATTTCTTCCGTAGCAGACTTTATCCGGAACATGTTCTCACCTCCGCCCTCCAACGTGTTTTCCACATCTCCCGTCAGGAGGCCATCAAACCCCACTATAAATCCACTTCCGATAGAGTCAAATTAATCTTGACCTATCACCCTCACAGTACTGCTGTCAAACAGATCCTTTTCTGCCACTTACCTATCCTCCTAGCAGATTCTGTGACCCGAGAAGTATTCGGCGAGACACCTTTGGTGGCGTATAGATGCGAAAAGAACCGGAAGGATCTTCTTGTTCACAGCCGTCCCCAAAGGAGAATGCCACTCACTTTGGCACACTACCCTGTGGTCTTACACGATGTACGACGTGCAAGTATGTCTTCCAAACCCACAAGATGTCTTTTCCTAAAGCCACGTTCACCATCACCAGTAGTTTCACGTATGAATCATGCATTATCATTTATACCATCATATATAAACGTTGCAGAAAAACCTATATTGGCCAAACGGGAAAACAACCTGGGGACAGATTCAGCCAGCACCTGAATTACATCTCTGAGCAAAAATCCACACCATGTTTTATTTTTATTATTTTTATATTTAATTAGATTCTTATGTGTCCTATCTAGCCCTCACTTTCTTTCCTTTCCCTGACGAAGGCCTTGTGGCCGCAACGTTGGCTATTTTCTTTGTCTTTTGTCTTCGTAAGACGAATCACATTTTTTCGATTTTTGTTCACACCCATCCATTAAATTCAATAATGCATATATTAAATACTAGGTACTGGACATAAATCCAGAAACTTGGGAGGATGAAGCTGCCGATCACACCAAGTGGCGATGCTATTTGCGGCGCCACCTCAGATTGGGCGAAAAGAAGCTGACACAACAAGCAGAAGAGAGAAGAAAATATGGAAATGAACATCAGGAAAATAGGCTGTTGAGGGCTGTCACCTCAGGGTGCACACACCCATTGTCAGTTATGACTGAAGTGGCTATTATTTTTAGAGACTACGCCTGATGCTGGAATCTGTCTTGGTGAGATGTCCCGTGG
Organism: Oreohelix idahoensis; assembly: GCA_024509875.1. Classification (NCBI taxonomy): domain Eukaryota; kingdom Metazoa; phylum Mollusca; class Gastropoda; order Stylommatophora; family Oreohelicidae; genus Oreohelix; species Oreohelix idahoensis. The sequence continues at coordinate 296,262 of JAMPIV010017290.1, forward strand.
AGAGATGAAATGTTGTAGTATAACTGGATCTCAGTAGCCTTGAAGGGTGATGAAGACGAAAACAAGTAACACAAACAAAGTTCATTGATCAATAGAAATTTGGCCACCATTGCTCTGAGCCAAAAATTATTTATCTTTGATGTGTAAGTGCATTTCAATTAGTCTGACTTTGGGTATCAAACAATTAGTCGAACACCTGCTATAATTGTCTTGTCCACAGTTTACATAGCATGAATGCCACAAATTCAAATATAGAACGTTGCAATTATTTCGGTCTATTGTTTACAATCTATGCATGTTGACCACACCTAAATTTCCGGCCTCGAAATCTCCGTGTTATACGGTGACTGTGCAAATAGACTCCCAATTCATCATCATCAGCTGCCATCTCCACAACGAAGGTTGGCTGTAAAGAATCTCCAACGTCTTCTGTCTCTTGTCTTGGTGGTGCACTCTGATAGGCTCTTCCCTGTCCATCTCTTGATGTTATCTTCCCACTTATAGCGCTGACTTCCCCTTGCACGTTTACCTTCACCTCTTGTCGCATAGCGGGTTTAACGGCGTCCGCTAGGTTATCTGTGCTAAGGGCCAAGTAAAGACTATCGGTATCAGTCTCGCATAACTGAAAGTCTGCTCTATCTACAAATCTATCTAGGCAGTCGTAATAAAGTTCTAACATTCTCAATTTGGCGTATTGATAGAAGGAAAAAACCTATCTGCGCGGGTAGGTCCCAACTAATTTTCTTCTTTACCCTCTTTACCTCGAAAATGTCGTCCGTCACTAAACTCATCTTTTTAAAACGCGGACAGTTTATTAATTTAGACGTCCCCTCCCCCGTCGTGTACGAGACCTCTACATGCTTCGCCTTATTGGTCATGATTTTGCCATAAGCAGCGTTCCCTAACAATTTCATAGTTTCGCTAGTTATGGCGTAAACATTGCCTATATCCCCCTGTCGGCGAACGTCGCAGACGTAATCCCCAAATTGTTTGAAACAAGTCGCAGGCGTATACTCAATTACATGTATATACACGTGACTTCTAAACCTTTGGACAGGTACCAACGAAGCAGAGGTGTCGCCAACAGAATGTTGTGTCCCACATAACTACCGATCAACGTCCGTCTGGGGGTAGTCAGGTATTCACGCATGAACTCTCCAATATCATCTCTCGTGACGTCAACATTTTTTAAAATGGGCGTCATTTCAGAAAAATGCTCCTTTAGGGAGTCGGGGACTCGAATGTCACATTCGACTAATCCAAATAAGGTCTCGTCTATGACAGAGGCTAGAATCTGTTGTTCTGTTAGAGGGTATCTACATTTGGAATACGACGGTTTCAGGCTCTGAAATGTGTCGCTCATAAATCGACCGATTGATCGATCGGTTCGTTTGAGGCTCTGCCACTCGCATTTCCACATTTCTATCAAGTTGACATCCCACTCGGTCTTCAAATAATCGCCAATCTCCCGCGTCTTTTGACTGGATTAATGTTTCTACCACTGGTTAGTGGGCAGTTAGGATGTCCGTGGAAAAGACAGCCATGAAACTGGTAAACTGTGCGAGACTCTTTGTCCCAGCCATCGACCCTAATCCGCCTATGCCCCAAAGTCATTTCACGACCGTTGAACTGCGTTTTTAAAGACACATTATTTTTGTGTGATACCCAAGTCAACCAGTCGCGACACTGCATGGTGTATTTATTGACTTTGTGGTACCTGAAACCATCCTCCCTGTTTCTTCTAACGGGAAAATCAGTGGGCATTTTTTGCATTAGCGGCCACAAATAAAGAGCGTTGGCGTCATAACCTTTAATGCACTGAACTACTTTGCCGCCTCTAATGTGCGTTTTGTCTTTTTCATGAAACCTATGAAATATTATTGACGGACCCCAACTATATTTTGTCTCAGAGTGTGGTGTAAATTTTTTTTCGCGCTTTGAGCATAAAGAAAAAGATATATTTGACGGCAGTTTTTTAAATAAGTACTTTAAGGTTACCCTGGGCACCAAAATGGTGTCTTTAAACATATCTACCCATAGACACGCGTAAAAACTAACTTGTTGTTCTAACGCAATGAAGAATGGCACTACGTCCTTGTTATTATACCACGTCAGAAAATCGCGCAGAGTGGCTATGTGGTTATCGACCTACACCTTTTGACATTCAGCGTACTCGGTACTGGAAATATTACAATTTTTTTGGGAGGAAAAAAAGGCCGGGTGGGGTGGTAGCGTCGTTTCGTTTAATTTGTCTAAATTGGTGATGTACTCGTAACAGAAACACCATTTAGTTTCCGCAACGTTATAGGCCGCGAGATACTTACTATAACTGAATCCGGGGGCTAGGTAAGTGACTATATCTAAAAATTTTAACTGGGGGGGGGGGGGGGGGGCGCGATACACATAAAGTTATTGTTTCTTTTTACTAAATATTTAAAGTCTTGGTCTAGAAAATACTTTATAAGGTAGGGTTTTATAACGTTTACGTCATATTTCCCCGAGTTGAACCCTAAAACGGACAGTTATCGCAAATAATCATCGAGTCTCTCGATGTGTCCCTTCAAATCCCTGAGTTGAATATATACCTCATCAAAACGCTCAAGTAAGATGGCGTAAGCGCCCTCGGCGATTCGGTTCAGATGGTCAACTATCCTATTGACCAAGTCTTGAGGATCGCCTGTTGTGATAAAGCAGACAGGCTCTTCCAACCAGGGACATTGGAAGCCACCGAGCAAGACAGAGGCACGTGTTTTGACAAAAAGGTAGTTACACGACCCCCGGACCCCGTCCGTACAGAGGTATCGAACAAACATTCATAACCAAATGTCGCCCGATATGGAAACACGAATTTCGTGTCGACATCTATACCCTGCGCGGCGATTGATTCCCAAATTGTTTCCGGTGGGGTATAAACCCCACCTTTAAATATTTCTACCCGCTTACCACCGGGACACGTTTTCTCATGTCTGTTCATATCCCTAAAAACCTTCCATAATTTCCCACATTTGGGACACGAAAAAGAGTGGCTCCCTATCTATATCTACTATATACATGAAATGATTTTTATATACTAAAAGACGCAACGTTTCTTTATAACTATCACTACCTCTGAGTTTGGGGGAAAGGGTTTGTGTATCGTCAAACTGGAATATGTCAATATTTACTTTAAAACATGTTTCCACGGAGGGAATGTGGGTTAAATTCACATCGGGAAAATCGATGAGGGAGTCTATACCCTGCTGTATTTGCCACTGTTTTAGGAGCCGGCGCGTGGTTTTTCTAACATCAGTAACGGGAACCCCCTAAAAACCGCCAGACATCTAAAAAATCAAAAGTTATCAGTGTAAGGTTTTGCGTTCGAGTCGTATTGTAATGTGTAAATGGCTTTATTGTCGGTGATGTGTGTTGGGATATCTGCTAAACAACAGCCGATAGGATGTTCTTGGATGTGATAAATGTAGAATGAGGTGGCTGGTATTGTCTCGACGTAATATTTTGTGTTGGGTCGGTTTAATTGGGCGTTATTAAGATTGTCACTATCGTGTAATTGATCTACAAAAGAGTTGAAATCTGTTATGTTATTAACAAGATGAGGGTTTTCCAAGACACGCGTTATTGTGTGGTGCGTGGTAGAAGCGGAGTTCGTTGGTTTCTCTATAGCGTAGAATGGTGTGGTGACTGTAATTAATTTTGAATCGTTTTGTTTGTTGGTTAAAGACGGGTCTGAGCATAGAGACCCAATCTATTGGTTGTGTGTTGTCTGGTCTATGAAAAAATGTGAAGGTGGACAAGTATTTGTTGAGGTTGTTGTGTGTGTTTATGGCTGACCAGTTGTGTGTAGATTTGTCTAACGTCAGACGGTAAGTCTCGTAAACTGTCATGGTCAGAGGACAGGCGAGCCTTTTTGTTAGGCCCTTGGTGGCTGGGCCTTGGGCGTTTGTGGGAAGACGAGGGGGTGTCCTGGACTGCAGTTGATGATGATGATGGTACCTTCTGATAGGGGTTAGCCGGGGTGGGGTGAATTGTTGGTTAATGTGTCTGTGGGTAGTGGTGCGCTGAGGTGGGGAATTATTGCAGCTGAAGAGGTAGTGCGCCGCGTTGTTGCAGCTGATGCAGATGCTGGTTAGCTGTGTGGCGTTGAAGGTTATCAGTTTTCATAAACACCCGACCACACAGAGAGCACTCGTGTCGTTGGCGCCCGTGAGCCGTATCCATATGACGAGGTAGATCATGGCTCCGATTGAAAACTTTCTCGCATTCTGATGCAAGTATGTCTTCTTCTCTCGGTTTGATTGTTGGTAGACATCTGTGAAATAGAAAAAAAATTTTAAAAAATAAAAATTTATACATCATAAAAAATAAATAAAAAAAAAATAAATAAAAAAAAAATAAAATAAAATAAAAAAATAAATAACATATAACTAAACTAATCAGTTAACTAAAAACCAGAATTATAGACAAACTGACATATACCTAGACACACAGACACAGACGCGCGCACACACACACACAGGCACACACTCGCGCACATACGCACACACACAGACACACACACAGATACCTAGGCAGGCATATACACACACACACACTCATACACGCGCGCACACAGACACACAGACACACGCACACACACACACTGATGTGCACACACAGACACACACGCGCGCACACACGCACACATACAGACACACACGCGCGCACACATGCACACACACTCACACACACGCGCGCGCACACACACAGACACAGACACACACACAGACGCGCATACACATACACACACGCGCGCAGACACAGACACAGACACGCACACACACACGCGCACAGATACAGACGCGCGCACACACACACGCACACACACACAGACACACACACACACAGACAAATACCTAGGCAGGTATATACACGCACGCACGCGCATGCACACTCTTAGTTATAACAAGTGTACATCTCTTTCTGTTATCAAGTAAAGACTTTTTCTGGTTTGTTTTTTTATTCTGCGATGTAAAAATACCATAAATATAAAATTGGAAGCAGACAAGTTATGCTATTGATTTGGACCTATAACCCAGCTTGTAATTATGTTCACGACTGCAGACAATGACAAGTGATGAGTCATATTGATCTGCCCTCACGACTTTTTTTTTTAATAACGAAAAATTCGCCAATTTTTTTTAAATTTTCAAGTAAAGTTTCAAGTACCACGTGCAGCTGCGTTTCAAACAATGAGACTTTATGATTTACCCTACAACCTCGCTGTCTTTTATTTTCAAGTAAAGTTTCAAGTGTCACGGACAAAGTAATCATACAACATTATTTCAGCTGTAGCCAATTATTTTAAACAGCCATCTAAATTTTAATTTGTATCGTCACGTACAAGTTTCGACTTGTAGTAATTATGGTGTTTGTCGCTTGTAGGTCGCGATCTATATCGATTCAAAAAACGAGTTCCCACAGTCAATGGTTGTCTGAGACAAAGCGAGTTGCTTTTGTCTACAAGACGTGGATTCTAATAATAGCATTTTACGCTTGTTTTTCTTAACAATATGCGAGAAACGCTTGGGGGGAAAATGAAATATTTCCCGACTAGTGGTTATACTAAACAAACGTCTTACGAAAAATTTATATAACACTGCTGGGAGTATGCAAGAAATTTTCGCAGTGGCTGTAGCCAAATACATTAAAGACAAATGTGGAGCGTGGGTTTCTCAACAAGATGGGTGGCGATTTTTTTTTTTTTTTCATAGTCAAGACTGAGTTTCCGACTTTTAACAAAACTGCCTACCGAATAAATAAACAACACAGACGAATACAATCAAACAGACATAAAAAAGCCGAGTTTATATTTTTTGGTTTAATAGAGATATGACAGAGATATTGCTAGCGAAAAAAAAACTTTGCGTAGGATATATTTTACCTTTTTACAAAACTTCCTAACGAAATATGAAAAAAAAAAAAAAAAAACACAGACATAGAGAAAGACAAAGACAGACACATGAAGATAAAAGCGAAAAAATAAAAATAAAAAACACGAATAGAAACAAACACAAAAGCAAACAGATATACAAAAACCCGAGTGTATATACGAATTTTTGGTTTAATAGAGAAATAAAAGAGATATTTAGAAAATAAAAATAATTTAGGCTTTTTAAAAAAAATTACATTTTAAGAAAACTTCCTACTAAAAAACCAAATACGAAAACAAACACAGATATAAAAAAGAATCAACTTACCATATACGCTTGGATGTAAGGCTGAAGTGGATGGTCTGTCTCAGAAGGCTGGTCTTTCATAGAAGACGTATGTCTGTGTAGACGTCTTTTGATAGAGTGGTGGAATCTAAACAATGTCTGAGAATATAAAACAAAGAATTCTCTGTCAGAGACGGCGCGCAAGCGCACGCGCATGCGCGTACAATCTTTCACGCGCGTATTTCTTCGCTTTGTCACAAATTTTACGTTCCAAAAAGTATGAAACATCGGTAGTATCGATTATATAATTACGTTCATCTTTTCGTACATTGTCACAAAAACTACGAAGCGATGTTTCTTTAAGATAATTGGTCGGGCGTCTCAGGTGGTCGTGAAAAGTTAATTGTCTAGTATTTTAAGAATGAAAGACGATCGACCTGTAAAAAGTTGTAGAATATTTGTTGTGTTTATGAATTGCAAAAAATTAGCAGTTCACTTGAAATTTTAGATAGATATATAAAGGTAGAAATAAACCAAACACAAAACAAAACCTTAGAAATCGTAGGATTAGTTTGCGTCTGGGTAGCGAGTAAATATGTGGAAACTCGTCATCTAGCAATGACACAACTATGAACTTAACAATCTGTAAACCAACTTTGTCCCGTATCAGTAATGTTTTATTATTTTTATTGGTATTTCTGTAATTCCATAGGCAAAAATTATGCATTTGCAAAATGGAAAAATATAAAACAGCAAAAGTGTGATTCAAAATTATGCTAAGAAAAATGCGAGATATGAAAATCATAATACAGAAGTATGAAGTGACTATATGAAAATTATGCTGTAAAGTATGACATGGAAATGTGAATGTTGTGTTGCAATAATTATGAAATGGAAGTGTGAATGTTGTGATGCAAAAAAATTATGAAATGGAAGTGTGAGGGTTGTGATACCAAAATTAAGAAATATGAAAATTGTGAGACCAAAATTATGAAATATGAAAACTGTGAATGTTGTGATGCAAAAATAATGAAATATGAAAACTGTGAATGTTGTGATACCAAAACTAAGAAATATGAATGTTGTGATACCAAAATTATGAAATGGAAGTATGATACCAAAATTAAGAAATATGAATTTTGTGATGCAAAAATTATGAAATATGAAAACTGTGAATGTTGTGATACCAAAACTAAGAAATGGAAGTGTGAATGTTGTGACACCAAAATTAAGAAATATGAATGTTGTGCTGCAAAAAATTATGAAATGGAAAATAAACTAAAATTTCTGGTAGCAAAAGTATGAAATGAACACACGAGTTATCAAATGTAACGTTTTAAAGTACAAAAATTGTTTAAAATATCACAGAGAAAACTCTGAAAATACATTTTATGTTCCAGAAGATATAGTCTTTGGTTAATCTGAATTATTTTATTGTTTTTAATATGGAAGATATTTTTAAGAACGAAGTTCTTGCATTAACAAAAGAAATTGCAAAAATACAAGACCTAAATGGTCTGCCCAGATTATGGGCTTCAGTAATAAAACAACCTTTAATACTCCAATTAATCCTCTATTAGAATTAGAAAAAGATAAACATTATGAGATTGCATTCGTTAATTTAGAAACCTATTATTCCTTTCCTAACGCTCACAAGGAAAATAATCTTTTTAATTTAAGAGGCGAAACAGTTAGTATAAGCTTTCATGTTAGAGAAATCTAAAATTTATCGTACAAAAATATATGAACAAGTAAAATTAAACATTTCTGGCACTCAAAAAGAAAAGACATTGATCAGTAGTTACGTAGGTGAACAAATTCTGTTGGCGACACCTCTGCTTCGCTGGTACTTGTCCAAGGGCTTAGAGGTCACGTGTATATACCAGGTGATTGAGTATACGCCTGCGACTTGTTTCAAACAATTTGGGGATACCGTCTCCGACGCCAGCCGACATGGGGATATAGACGATGTTTACGCCATAACTAGCGAAACTATGAAATTGTTAGGGAATGCTGCTTATGGCAAAACCCTGACCAATAAGGCGAAGCATGTAGAGGTCTCGTACACGACGGGGGAAGGAGACGTCTAAATTAATAAACTGTCCGCTTTTTAAATAGATGAGTTTAGTGACGGACGACATTTTTGAGGTAGAGAGGGTTAAGAAGAAAATTAGTTGGGACCTACCAGCGCAGATAGGTTTTTTCGTCTATCAGTACGCCAAATTGAGAATGTTAGAATTTTATTACGACTGCCTAGATATATTTGTAGATAGAGCAGACTTTCAGTTATGCGAGACTGATACCGATAGTCTTTACTTGGCCCTTAGCACAGATAACCTAGCGGACGCCGTTAAACCCGCTATGCGACAAGAATTTTATACCGACTACGATCGATGGTTCCCATCCGAAGTGTGTCCCGAACATAGAGCCGTTTTGATAGCTAGTGAGGGTAAAACGCGACTGGTTTGTCAGAAATGCAGCGACCAAAAGTTATTTGACAAACGAACACCGGGCCTTTTCAAGTTAGAATATGAGGGCAGTGGGGTGATTTCCCTCTGTAGCAAAACTTATCACTGTTTTGGAGATTACGACAAAACTACCACTAAAGGACTCAATAAACACCACAACACAATAGATAAATACACTCTTTTAGAGGTACTCAACACGCAACAAGCTCAGGGCGGGAAAAATGTAGGTTTCCGAACACACAACTCCGCCATCTACACAGACACCCAACACAGAAATTCCCTGTCCTATTTTTACATCAAAAGACAGGTACACGCCAACAATGTCACCACTTCACCTCTTTCCATCTAAAACATATCTCTCCTCCATTATGGCCCCTGCACACAACACCAAACAAACCAAAAGCAATACCACCCACATGCGCACGCGCATGCACGCGGGCACACAACTCCGCCATCTACACATACGAACAACACAAATATTCTCTGTCCTATTTTTACAACAAAAGACATGATGATAACGTGACGACATCTCCCCTCAACATCTGAACAATAGCTCTCTTTTGCCCCTTTGTTACTGTTGTTTGCCAATAAAAAATTGTACGCCTCTCCCTATTTCCAGTTAACATATCTTACAATATGTGATTCTGCTTATATAATGTTTGTTACTGCTGTTTGATAATATATAAATTGTACAGACCTCCCTCTTTCCATCTAACATATCTTCCAATATGTGATCCTACTCATATATTTTTGTTACTGCTGTAACAAAACACTGTTATTTGAAAATAAAAATATATTTATTAAAAAACCCTTTGTTATCTATGTTGTCTACCTGTTTGTAAAATATATGTATAACTGTTGTAAAATATATGTATAAAATATTGTCTACCTGTTTGTAAAATACGTGTCTACCTGTTGTAATATAAGTTGTATAAATATTGTTTGTAAAATATATATTGTAACACCTGTTGTAATATAAACAAACACAATACCACAACAATATCAACACAACCTACACGCCCGCCATTATCGAACTAATATTTTTTCTTATATAGAAAGTCATGCGCATCCACCACATCGATCGGAGTATTTCCTTATATAAAAGGCATGCGCCTCTACCACAATACTAACCGTTTTGCGCATATTATACTACTTACAGAGTGCGTAATAAAGACTGTTAGCGCTGTACATCATCAATAAAAACGTGATGTTGTTGTGTTAATACAATATAATGATATAATTTATAATATAAACAAACTGTCGGTGATATGACTATTAACATTTACAATTTTATGCACTTGAATATTGTTGCGTAATGCTTTTGCTCACAGGCGTATGCCCATTATTTTCGGAGATACAGCTGTCTGCATTAGCTATGTTTTGTACGATAAAACACTATTATTGAACGACACAGGTTTTTGGTAACGATATGACGTAATAGTCACCCGTGTGTTACCGGGGCCCGAAAGGGGAGCAAAGAATAGTAACACCGTTCCCTTCCATGCATTGTCATAGAAAGCGACTAAGGAGGGTTGGGCATGGGGCTGGTTACCCCATCCTGTAAAAAATTTAAACCACAAACAACTTCAACAAACATGGACAAGTCAATTAAGGAAAATAAAAGACAGCCATCCAAGACAGGGGAAGGTTGAAAGGAGTCTCTGTTACTGACTAACCTTCTTTCTTCTAAGAGAACTTCCAGATTTGACAGCTGGAATGTTCGGACATAAAACGAATAAGGGAAAGCGCACAAGTAGCAGGAGAAACGAGGGAATATAAAATCGAGGTTCTGGGAATGTGTGAAACAAAGTGGAAGGGGGTAGACAAGAAGAAACCCATCACAGGTGAATTGATGCTGTCCTCAGGACATGAAGACGAAAGTTCACACCACAGTGAAGAGGTAGCTCTTATGATATCTAAAAAAGCACAGAAAGCACTCATTGAATGGGAAGCAGTTGGACCTAGAATAATAACAGCTACTTTTAAAACAGCTAAAAAGAAAATAAATGTAAATGTCATCCAATGTTATGCACCAACTAATGACAAAGAAGAGTCTGTGAAAGAAGCATTTTATACTAGACTACAGGAAATTATGGAAAAAGTAAAAAGAGAAATCACAATTTTGATGGGTGATATGAATGCAAAGATAGGTGCAGTCAACACCGGCTTTGAAGAAGTCATTGGAAAAAATGGACTAGGAATAATGAATGAAAATGGGGAACTATTCTCAAACTTCTGTGCTTCAGATCAACTGGCTATAGGAGGAAGCATGTTTCCACATAAGAGAATACACAAGGCAACATGGATATCACCAGACCATAGAACAGAAAATCAGATTGATCATATATGCATAAACAAGAAGTTTAGATCATTATTGCAGGATGTAAAGGTATATAGAGGAGCAGATGTGGCATCAGATCACCACATTCTGATAGCCAAAGTAAAAATGAAACTCAAGAGATATGCAACAATGCAAAATTATAGACAACAATTTAATGTAGGACATCTGTGACAGGTTATGTATATAGACTACCGTGATCCGTCCGCTTGATTTCCACCGTCGCCTTTCATTCCGTTTCAACCTGGCATTCCACCCTGCTTCCCTCATTAGTTTGCACGTTTGTTACGCGAAAGCCATGCCTTGTCGCTAGCTGTCTAAATCATAGTTTTAGCCACGCCTGCTTGTCTTGTTCCACGCGCTGACGAGCGGCTATTCAGATCTATAACTGTGATTCCTTCTAAAGGGGACGGGCCAAGTACGTTTGCCTGAAAGCTCGATGAGAGCAGAGCTGTCAAAATTACGACATAACGACAGCGCACGGTCCCAGAAATACGTGCATGGCAACGGCTTTTGCATTTCCCTACGGCTCGATAATCGCTGAGATCAGAAGCCTTTTGTTGTCGATTTCACCGGGTAACAAAGCGAACAGAGAAATTCTTTATATTGGAAGAAATCCCCGCTGAAACCTCGCTGATTTGCCGAGGCGCGACTTTTGTCATCTCCCAGCGAAAACAATGCTTTTCGTGTATAAATACTTCATCTAACTAAACTCAGTTATCAGTTGCTTCAGGAAATTTTTGAAATATCTAGATCGATATCATAAGAGCCATAGTAAAAGGGGATTACTAGATTTCGTGGAGATAGTTTAATTTTTCTGTTTGGTGGCTGATCAAAACCCTGCGAACTAGCGGTCTTATGGTCTTATGGTCTTATGTTCTTATGTTCTTATAAACATCCAGAGATACTGTTATATGGTTGAGTCTTCATGTTGTGACCCTGTGCGGTCCAATTTCTCCACTCATGAGAGAGGCCAATATAGACACAATAACTGTAATAGTAGCTGGACTGGAACATTACCAGATTTTTTATCAATCTCAGCAGCCCGCTGTGGCAACATATATCTATCTACTTATCTGACATATGCCAGTAGTTTTTTTTTGGGGGGGGGGGGGGAATTATACTCCAGAGAACTCACTGTTCAGACTCGGCCATCACCTCAGAGAATATCCGAGAATTATTATCAGTAACATTTTCATAACGTAACAGAGTGTCTCAGCCACCAGAGGCTAGACAACTCCGGAACTGTATGTATTATTCATCCTATGACGGTGACTAAACTGTAGAAATCTTATTCTAACCAACTAAACGCAGTGATACAGGATTTATCTAGAAAACTAATTAACGCACTAACTTCAGCGACTACCTTGAATTTAGCAGTCAGCACCAAGGCTAGTCTGCGACTGGATTTGGCAAAATAATCTGACACTGTATAGTCGTAGTACTTGTTAGTGTTTATTTCCACGGAATACCTGTGACAATAATTGGGTAAGCGAATATGAGTGTGGCCACAGTATGAGCGAGTGAATGCACAGAAAGAGAGAAACATATTTTTCTTTTGTTACCACCATCATACTAATCTTTTTTTTTTGTTCCAACTAACCTGAGTATTTACGGGATAGATTAATTAGGAACTTGTTCTTTTCCCGTACTGACTATTCCATACCTTATTATTAACTTTTCATCTTTCGGGTTAATTACCTCTGTTGAGATCTTTTTTTCTTTTGCTTTACCAGAGGGGAGGACCTATTGGGTTAATTTCATTTTTGTCTGTAAACCATGCTTTATTGATGTATATGCTTGATGTTGTGATTTTCTAGTGATAATAAACTTAATCAAACTTAAATTATCGTGTTGGTCAACCCCTGCCCAAATATGTTGTCCATAGTTTGTTTTCACGTTTGTGCGTATTTGTCACAAAATTGTGTTTAATTGGGTGCAGTGTAGCTTGTATTTTGTATAAGGAGAGAAAGTGCGTCTGAGTTAAATATAGTCGTAAAGATAGGCTGGATTAGAGAAACTACTCACTCCAGAGACTGATCTTTCTCTTACACTATCACCTCGTGAGAAAAACTATTTCTTACACCTTACTCTCACACAGTTATCACTATCACCTCTGCTCGGACAGGACCATAAAAATCTCAGACCTATCTTTTAAAAATTACGACAACATCTAAGAAATCAAGAAAGAAGAGACAAATTTGCGTTCACAATATCCAACAAATTCCAAGTGCTCCAACGGCTGTAAGATGTAGAGAATACAGAAGACTAATGGCAACAAATCAAAACTGTATGGAATGAGACATGTGAAGAAATACTGGGGAAAAGGGAACGACAAGAAAAAGCATGGATAACAACAGAAACCCTCAATAAGATAAAAGACAGAAAAAACAAGAAAGCAGATTTAAACACAAGTAAAACCAAAACTTCCAAAGCCAAGGCTCAAGAAGTGTACACAGAAGCAAATAAAGAAGTAAAAAGAAGTATCAAAAGAGACAAGAGGAAGTATATTGAGGAGTTGGCAAGAGAGGCAGAATATGTTGCAGCCGAAGGAAATATGGGAGAACTGTATAGCAGCACAAAGAAGCTGACAGGGAAATACAAGCAAACAAGTTGCCTCATTAAAGACAAGAATGGAAAACTGCTCAGCAATATACAAGAGCAAATGAAGAGGGGGACAAAATATTTTGAGGACCTTCTCAATAGACCAGCTCCACAACCCCCCCCCCCCCCACCCCCGACATCCAGCCAGCAGAAGAAGAGCTACAAATGAACGGTGAAAGAACAACGAAGGAAGAAATAAAGAAAGCCATAAAGCTTCTAAGAGTTGGAAAAGCGTCTGGACCTGATGGCATTCCAGCAGAGGCCATCAAAGCAGATATCGACACGGCTACAGAGATGTTATATAAATTACTTTTTAAAGTCTGAGAAACGGAAGAGATACCAGCAAAATGGAAGGAAGGATATCTGGTAAAGTTGCCTAAGAAGGGAAATTTACAAGAGTGCACAAATTATAGAGGAATAGTGTTACTATCAGTGCCAGGAAAAGTATTAAACAGGATTATCCTTGAGAGATTAAAAGAGTCCATAGACAAGAAACTGAGAGATGAACAAGCAGGTTTTCGACAAAACAGATCCTGTACAGACCAGATAGCCACTTTGAGAATAATAGTTGAACAAAGTCTGGAATGGAATTCATCATTATACATCGGATTTGTGGACTACGAAAAGGCATTTGACAGTGTAGACAGAGAATCACTTTGGAAATTGATGAGGCATTATGGAGTTCCCCTGAAGATCAATAATTTAATAAAGAAAACATATGAAGACATGACATGCAGAGTTCTTCACGAAGGACAGCTTACAGAACCATTTGGGATAAGAACAGGAGTGCGACAGGGATGCCTCTTGTCTCCATTTCTTTTCTTACTAGCAATAGACTGGGTAATGAGATCATCGATACACACACAACAGAAATGGAATCCAGTGGACTCTGACTAAGCAGTTGGATAATTACGATTTTGCTGATGACTTGGCTCTTCTGTCCCATAACCGTAATCAGATGCAGGACAAATTGAAAACACTCGATGGGATGTCACAGCAATTGAGTCTGAAAATACACAGGGAAAAGACAAAAATAATGAGAATAAATGCAGGTAATGATAACAGAGTTGAACTTGAAGAAACACCATTAAAAGATGTAGAATTGTACACATATCTTGGCAGCAATATAGACAAAGCTAGAGGGACAGACATTGATATCAAACTAAAAATACAAAAAGAAAGAGGAGCTTTCATTGCATTGGGAAATATATGGAGATCAAGAGAAATCGGATCCAACACGAAAATAAGAATCTTCAACTCAAATGTCAAGTCAGTACTATTATATGGCTCTGAAACAAAGACAACAACCAAAAAGCTACAGACTTTCATAAATGGGGGCTTGCGTAGAATACAGGGATTAAAATAGTATGACAAGGTTACCGACGTGGAACCGATGACAAGAACTAGACAAGTGCCAGTGGAACACGAGATAAGAAGAAGACGATGGCGATGGATAAGACACACACTGAGGAAACCTGTTGATATCATTACAAGACAGTCCTTGTTCTGGAACCCCCAGGGCAAGAGAGGCAGATAGACCAAGAAGCACACGGAGAAGAGAGCTGGAAACAGAGGTGAAAATGATGACGAGAACGTGGAAAGAACTTGAGTTGATGGCATGTGACAGGAGGACTTGGCCTGTGTTTGTTGAAGGCCTATGCTCCTTTGGGAGTGGAGGGTTATGAATGAATGAATGGCGTAATTGTAACTATGTGATGTAGCCATCGTTTGCTGGTAAAGAACAACCGTTAGTTTTCTGAGCCTTTTCAAGTATTCGTTGAAATGTGAGGACGTACAGATTTTATGCTCCCAAGCAGTACAGGTTTTTTTTCAAGTTATTAATGCCGTGCCTATTTGTTCAAGATTGGTCGCTGTTAAAGAGTATTATATTGTAGTTTTGCAAATTAACCACACTGAATATATTAGCAGTTTAATTTACACGGTACAATGTTTTGCGGTGGTTAACATGATGTTGCACTCTTTTTTATTATAAATGAACGCTATATATTTTATACGTCACTTAGTGATTATGACGTAATCCGTTCTGCACGTAGTTTATGCAAACGGTTGTTCTTGTACTTTCGTAAGAATAATCCGTCAGAGTAGGACATTGATGTGATAGCTCCCAATATATTCGAAGATTTAAACAGTTTTTATACGTGGCTTTAAAGTAAATACGAAGGTCGCCACTTAATTCGAGAAGATGCAGGTCTTACGCATCTAGTTCCTTGATTTATGAGAGGAACTTTCAATGGGAGTATATTAATTTGATCTTCATTCTGGTTCTCACTACTTGGGTGATAACCTTCATAAGGCATCCCTAGTATATAGGCCAGATATGAGTTGATTGTGACAAAGACTGCAGGAGGATGCTTTCAAATGTATGTATTTCACTTTGCGATGAATGAACTTATTATTCGTATGAACTGTCAATAAACTGTCCTGTTATGTGGACCCATTTTGTAAAAGACGCAGTTTCGGCAATTGATTTGATGGCCTGTTTCGTGATGGCACTCACCCCATTCGTTACATACAGCACGATATTCTGATTCTTCATAATACACGAGCAAAATATACTACACAGTCTTCCTGTCCCAAATATCCCCCGTATCTGGAAGAATTACATGGTGGCCAGTGTGGGGATCGAACTCACGACATTCGCGTGGAGAAAGAGCTTCTTGCGGTCGTTTGGGCGATCCAGAAACTCGAAAGATATCTACTTGGAGCGCCCTTCATTATTCAAACTGGCCAGAAGTCTGTCGCAGCTTTAAAACGGGCGAACCATCGCAACCATAAGTTGTCTCGTTTCTTTATCCTGCTTCAGCCGTTCAACTTTGACATCGAAGCCATCCCGGGAACAGATAACGTTGTGGCGGATTCATTATCTCGTTGTCCACCTTCGGAACCTGCTATCTGATGGTACTTTTACTGACTAATGTTGGTATACTTCCTTACAACTAACGTGAGTCATAAAGAACTATATCGAGTCATGTTAACTCACGTTTCTGCCAAAATATTAACGCATGATTTTAACTTTGATGGACATTGGATTGGTTCCAGAAATATTCACTCACTGCTTGGTGCTATATACCTGCACTGGCTGATCGACCATGGACTGAACTGCTTATATGTACACTTTCAGTGTATTTCATTTACTTGTCAGAATTTGACAGAACTGGATAAACTCTCTACACACTATGAAGTTTATTAACAATATTGACTTTTGCACAGATAACATTGAATCTTTTGTCGATGGTAACTTTGTGAGGTTCCTCATATTACAGCGGGATTTCCCAGGAACTGGATGTTGTTAGACTATATGATGTCTTATGGACCTGTGATATAACATTGATTTTAAAAAAAATTAATTCTTGGAACTTTAAGTTGTTAGCTTCTTACTTAATCTTAGTATTATTTTAATAATTATCTAGTATTTCTCATGTTTGAAATGAGTTGCAAATATATAACTTAATTGTATTTTTGGATTCTAGGGCTAAGATAGATAACTCATGTTTTATTTTTTTTACTGATATTTTTGTTTAGTTATTTCCCTTTCTGTATTTTTTTTTTTTTTGGCTTCTGAAATATCTAGTTTGTCTATTGATTCCTTTCTTTCTACTTTCGCTTTTTGCTGTCTGCTTTTCTATATGATGCTTCTGTTATGTCTAGCCACACTTACACTTATGTTGTTAATCATACGTGTATATACTTAGGTACATACACACCTACTTTTCATTAGTTATTAGTAGAGATAATACTTATAGTTAGTAAATAATTTGTTTCTTTGATTAGCATATACCATGATCTATACAGGACTTGACTATTGACAATTTTCTTTCTGGCCTTAGGTATTTTGATACATATATGTTTCTTTTTGTCTTCCAATTTCGTTTCGACGACTGACATTGACATAGGTATGTAATCGTATTTGGCCGATTGTTGGGGTTTTCGCGATTCCCTTCATTAATTAATTGCGATTGTTCATCACGATTGTTGTGATTGAAAAAAAAAAAATTCATATCCTATGAATTTTATTTTCCCCTTGGCCCGGGGTATATTGTTAAAGAGTATTATATTGTAGTTTTGCATATTAACCACGCTGAATATATTAGCAGTTTAGTTTATGCGGTACCATGTTTTGCGGTGGTTAACATGATGTTGCACTCTTTTTTATTATAAATTAACGCTGTATATTTTATACGTCACTTAGTGATTATGACGTAATCCGTTCTGCACGTAGTTTATGCAAACGGTTGTTCTTGTCCTTTCGTAAGAATAATCCGTCAGAGTAGGACATTGATGTGATAGCTCCCAATATATTCCAATATTTAAACAGTTTTTATACGTGGCTTTAAAGTAAATACGAAGGTCGCCGCTTAATTCAAGAAGATGCAGGTCTTACGCATCTAGTTCCCTGATTTATGAGAGGAACTTTCAATGGGAGTATATTAATTTGATCTTTATTCTGGTTCTCACTACTTGGGTGATAACCTTTATAAGGCACCAAAGTCGCCAATATATTATTTAGCCATTACAGTTCGCAGCTTCTCACGTAAGTTTTGCAACCAAGTATTATAAATCAAGAAGCAGATGTCTTCAAAGTTAAGACTGCCGTAGGACTTCGATCAAGTCAAAACGTGGACTGATCTAAAGTTGAAACGGTCAAGATTAATCTTATATCAATGCATGCCATTGCCTTTGACTTTTGACGGACGAAGAATTGCAGTTTACGCAACAAAATATTTTGCATGTGCAAAGAATATGGAGTACGTCAATAAACGTTGTGAAAATGAGGACAGGTCTTCAATTGCATCCTGATAATACTTGTTGGATCTGTCTGTGTTAATGGTGGACCGTTTGGACTTATTTGATATTTGTGTCAGAACCTAAACCATTAGCGTGAACTCATCCACCAACTCTACCAATAACTAAAATCCACCTTAATAAATATGCTTGTGACAAGTCATATATTAAATCGTTACATTTTCCTGTGACATACTTCAACCCTCTCCTGTGTCCTTCTTTCTCTTCCTTCTTTACCCTCTTCTTATCACACTTTTTGTTTTGTTTTATTGAGCAAGTATTATCTTGACTTCGTCAATCCAATATGGTCGCCCTGACTGTTTGACCTGTTTATCTTTGATTGTGGCCTGTTGGGTTAATCACCAACGCCAGACGAATTAGTGATAAAGATTGCTTTAGCACAAGATGGCTCTTATGTTCATAGTCTTACGCCTAATGCCAAACTCCAACAATCTTAGTCTTGATGATTCATCGATTGCAGTGTCATTCTCTAACAGGCGATCATTAATTGTCCTCAGTATCTTTCCCTTGTCCATATTCAGTGCACCAACTATAGGTGTTCTTCAAGCTAGTCTATCAGCTCTTTCATTGCCGCCTACCTCTGCATGACCAGCACAGTAGATCCACACCAGTTCTTGAAGATTTGAGGCTGCCGTGGAGATTTTCCATTTATGTCGTAGCCATCCATTTTAGATCTTCTGAAGCATGGACTGAGAGTCTAACACCATAACTGCTTTTGTTAATGAAGATTCAGACAACCACCTTAAAGCTGCAGTAGCTGCATCTACCTCCATTCTCATGCTGGAGGCTGTTGTCACGTGAGCCCCGCTATGTTCAGCGACAATCCTGCCTTTAGCTCTAGCCGAAAAGCCCCATCCGGATTTTTCACCACGGACTACAGACTCATCAGTGTACACAATTGTATTATCATCCTTGGCATTATCATTTATCAGTTGATCAATGTCCATCTCTGCTTTCTCATTGCTCCAAGCTCTGCATTCTATGCCAAGGCTGATGATGATCTATTGGTAGTTCATCAAGTTCTCACCTGCTGTGATGAAGTACTGAGATTCTGTCTTTCAAATGGCCCATGTCTTCTTCTCCTTGCATTTTGTTCACTTTTTCTAGGAGGGATTACAGGTAATCCTTCCCCATGTTTCTTCTCCTTCTATTATTTACGTTTTTCAGAGGGAGATCACGATGGAGTTTTATCTCATCTGCTTTATGTTTCTTCTTTATGGAGTTTAGAGTTGGAGTGTAGGGAATTGTGGCAGTTGTATTCTAGAAGACTGACGGTAGAGCCTAGATCAGATTTGCACCAGTTTTAGTCTTTTTAAAGATATTGCGTGGCCATGGACGTATTTTACGGGAATTAAAAATATTTCGGCCATTTTTGCTTCAATTGTCAGTAGAGGGCTGAGTACGATATCCCGTTTCTTTGTCTAAATGGGGGATGGAGGTAATGACCTTTTACCACGTGCTAGCAGTAACAGGATGAGTCAGAGTTGTTTACAATTTTGATTGGCCGAGATCTCACTGCTTTGAATGGCAGCGCGTCTATTGAGGCTTAGAAACAAAGCCGCGCATATGACGTCATGAGGTCAGCTCGTGGGTCGAGGCTGATAAATAGGTTCGTATTCCATAGTCTCGTTCTCTTTAACGAAATTGCCAGCCGCGTGCCTGAGTCAAATAGTCGATTTGCCTTTCAGTGGGACATTCGAATTTGGTAAGCATAATTTTAGAGCGGTACTTTATTTAATTTTTCTAGTCCTACGTCGATCAGTTAAGTTTTCTTTGGGAAGTTTAAGGTTAATTTAATTCTTAACTCCAGAGCCATCAATACTATCGTAGTGATAAACTGGGAAAACTTAAGAGGTCCATATAATTCCTTATTGAAGGAATAGCGGTATTGAGTTGTTACGGGCGTGCTTTGGATTATTTCAAAGTAGGTCTGTAGAGAACCCGCATCTGTGATTTATGGTGATGTACAGAATGGCGGGAGCACGTGTAAGGTGTGCTTTCATTGAGAGGTTGTTCTGAGTTATATAGTTACACATATATATTTAAACGGGAGCACGTGGGTGCTATCATTTAATGAATATTTATGCAGGAGCACGGGGTCGTAAGAATTGTAAGCACGTGGTAGTACCTACAAGGTAATTGATAACCTGGGTTATGTATAACTTTTGGGCAGTATGCAGATGCTGGCGTAAACTGGTTATACGTTATTGGTTGTGCATTGTTGTTCTGTGTATTCAGAAGACGGGAGAAGTAATTTTTAAAGGAAATTATTTTGTATAACAGTTTAATGTGATTTAATATTACTGTACGGGAAATTTCATGATTCCTGGACAGGCCTATTTTATTTGTGGTAAACATTGCATTAACGTCAGTGGAGGAAGTGGGCTAGAGTATTTTTGCACATGTAGAGCCTAGTTGAAATGTTTGGACACGTGGTTAGCCATGCGTAACGACCTCGTAACCAGTCAAACAGTGTCTGGGGCTGTGTTTACTTACCTGGAAGATTTTAGTTGAGGAAAGGGAGGAGTGAGATTGAAGTTCCACGTGGGTATTATTTATGTATTGTTGTACACAACGAGTGAAGTATTGAGTAGGGGAGTTAAGCGTTAAAGAATTGGGACTTTGGAGTTAAGTCAGGGAGTTATTTGTATATAGTAATGTATTATTGTCGGCGTCTGTGGCCTAATGGATATGAACGCAGTTTCATAATCCAGATATACCAGGTTCGAAACCTGCTGCAGGCGGTTTGGTAGCAGATCGCTTTGTGTGGATTTTTAACAATGGTATAAGCGCCGTACCGTTCAGAAATCAATGGCAAACTACTGAATGAAAAAAATTGCCTAGAAAAATCACAAACAGCCAATAAAAGCTGGGGTTGATTGCCACGTCCTGTAAAGGATAAGCAACTAACTAATGTATTATTAATGTGTTGTTCAGCTGTTACATTTTTTTTGGTCTAAACAGCAGGTACCGGCTTTGTGGGAAAGAGAGAGCGGAATTTTGATACCACAAAATTTCTCCCACAGCAAAGTTGTGGCATTCGTAGAAACGCGAAGTTTTGCGTTAATTGCCGGAGGCGGAAGGAGACGGAAAAATACGGTTGTTTTCACAGGCAGGGAAGACCGTTCTCCAGTGAATAGGATTTGTTGATAAATCCTGAGCTCTGACGCTCGTTTTGTTACACACGCACATTTGGCATGCTGCCAGCGTTGTCGTAATTATTTCGCTTCGTCCCGGCCATAATAAAGCCGAAGGCCCATCACCCAGAGAGAGAGAGAGGTGAGCGGGCAGGTAAATCCAGAGTGGTAGTAGCAACCAGCTATCTATTCCAGTTTTTCCAGAATAAATCGTTTAAACCTTAGTCATCAATTTTCAAAATTGTGGAGAGAGATAGGGTAAAAATACTCTCTACAGAAGTCAGCGCAGATAGGCAGAACTGATACAGTTTTGGTACAAGTATAGCAGATGACAGTTGCTGAAGTTTAGTCTCCAGTTGCTATAGTAAATAGACAGAAATGAGAGCAAGTTTATTTAAAAGCATAGCAGAGGTCAGCTGCTGAAGTTTTAGACGAGTTAGTTGTGTAGCAGTGTTCAGGAGATTTCAGGATAGGCTGTGTAGAAACGAAGTCTGTGCAGAGATTGCGTAGACATTTCGTAGTCGTTCCAGCTGACTGTGTACTTAGAATTGAGATTAGAATTTAGAACAGCTAGTTTGGAGTGGAGGCTCGACATCTGAGACCCCACCAAGTGCAGTGTGGTTTATTTCATTTAATCTTACCTTCTGTGTCCACACAGGTGAAACTTGTGGGTGAAGGGTTGGGTTTGATGATATACCATTTGTAATTTTGCCTGAATTCGTTTTCCAGGTGTGCTTACACTGCACTTTTATCCTTTTGATATGTATTTGATTACTTGTTTGTATGTATAATAAAACTTGTACATTTTAGCTCGGATCAGTCACCTTATTTACGTACAGTAGCTATCTGTTGTCTGTATCGTGGTGTATGTGAATCGTAATTGAACCTTATCCCCTTAGGGTAGTTAGAGGTGGTGGACGCCATAGCAATTTAGACGTCCGGAGTGGCGAGGAAGAATCAACTTCGGTTCTCAACCTCGGAGCCAATGGTCTCAACTTTCACATTTGCACTGTCATTTTCATCTGAATCTATCCTTTCAGTCTTTCTTCTCACTAGTGTCTTGTCACTATATGTAGACAGCCTCTAGTCATAAATCCACTTCGTGACACCTGCCTTACTCCACTCTTCCTCCTTGAATATGTTTTCAGCTATTGTCACCCATTGAATAGTTGACTCAGCTTGCGTCACCTATGATATCCCCTTCTTTATTTTTGCTCCCTTAATGGCAGCTATGTTCCTTGTTGAAGGGGAGCATTTTGTCTGTGGTTACTCGCATATACGCTTTTACCTGGGTTATCGCATGTCTGGATCTAATCGACAGTAATTCAAGCATGTACTGCATCGTCACGATGGGGCTATCTCACGTACAGACCAAGACTACACGCAACCCTCCTTTTTGAATGCATTCCTGTCGTTCACATTGCGATACTGACAGCGTGAGTATTCCCAGGCCATTCTCGGCTACTGGCATGACCAGGTGATGACATAGGAGAAACAGTAGTCTCTGCTCCAGCTGCGCTGCAGCCATTGTTTTTGGGCTGCCAGGCCCCTTCCGCATCTCTGTATGATATGATCAACATGGTCCTCGTATGATAGCCCACGATTGAAAGTAACTCCAAGGTATGTTAGCTTGTAGTGCTTTTTCAATGTTCTGCCCACTGAGATAATGTCTGGGAGATCTACTTTCAATATGGAGCTGTTCAAGGAGCACCACGTACATATGCTTTGTTAGGATTGATCTTGGAGTTGGTTTCCTCGCATCATTCAGAAACCGCCTGAAGAGTCTCATGTAGGCTTCTGGCAATTTCTTGTTTGTCTGAGGCAGTCCTATAAATGAGTATTTCATCGACTAAAGTTAATCTTCGTCCCAGACCTCTTGGTTGAATTGCAGCTACGTTTGATGTAAAGATGTTAAAAAACACAGGTGACAGTGGAAAACTCTAGAGTAGTCCCGGGAACTTGAAATAGAAGAGGAAGAAGGAGACACAATGTACATGCAGACAGGAACAGCAGAAATGAAGAACGTTGAGAGAACATTACCAGAGTAAATAACACGATTGAGAAATGAGAGACAACTCAGAAAGTGAGGATGACATTAGTTTGATGGAATATGTAAAGAGACTACATGAGAGAGAAAGTAGGTTGAGGGAGAGGCAGCAAATAATCACACAAGAAAACGCCCAAGAAGAAGATTAAACAGAGGGAAAAGCAGAAACGGAAGAGCAAGAAGAAATAGAACGAGACGTACGACGAGCACAGAAGAGAGGATGGGCGTCAGCTGAGGAGTCATAAGACGACCACATTACATTGGCTAAGTTAAGAAACACGGCCCAATTAAAAATGCCCAATATCCATCAAATTCCAAGTACTCCAACAGCTGGAAGATGCAGAGAATACAGAAGACTATTGGCAGCAAATAAAAACTGTATGGAATGAGACATGTGAAGAAATACTGGGAAAAATGAAACGACAACAAAACTAAGTATACAAAAAGCAAGAGGAGCTTTCACTACATTGGGAAATATATGGAGATCAAGAGAAATTGGATCCAACACGAAAATAAGAATCTTCAACTCAAATGTGAAGTCAGTCCTATTGTATGGCTCTGAGACATGGAAAACAACAAAGACAACAACCAAAAAGCTACAAACTTTCATAAATGGGTGCTTGCGTAGAATAGAGGGATTAAAATGGTATGACAAGGTTACCAACGTGGAACTGATGACAAGAACTAGACAAGTGCCAGTGCGACAAGAGATGAGAAGAAGACGATGGTGATGGATAGGACACTCACTGGGGAAATCTGTTGATAGCATTACAAGGCAGTCCTTGTTCTGGAACCCGCAGGGCAAGAGAAGCAGAGGCAGACCAAGAAGCACATGGAGAAGAGAGCTAAAAACAGAGGTGAAAATGATGAGGAGAACGTGGAAAGAACTTGAGATGATGGCACGTGACAGGATGACTTGGCATGTGTTTGTTGAAGGCCTATGCTCCTTTGGGAGTGGAAGGTTAAGAATGAATGAATGGAAAGGGAAAGGGCAGACAAGGAGATGCAGGAGAGAAGGAAGACCGACGAGGAGAAAGGGTCGGAAAATGGTTAATGAGGTAGAATTTAGGAGTGGACGGAGAAGGACTCCAAGAGAGGTATCAGTGAAGAGTGACTCAGACAGTATGTCGCATGAGGAGAAACGCAGATCCCATAGACAAGGAAATGTTAAAAGATGAGATAGAGAAGAGGAAAGAAAATCACCGCACTTTGCAGATATGTTTATAGAAATATAAAGAGTCCAAGAAAAATTAGAACAGGAGAGAAACCACAGATTGAGAGTATTATCGATTCAAAATGTGAAATAGAGAGACAAACAGGACAAATATCAGTAGAGGAAGAGAAACTACGAATCGGCGGAGAGACCGATCCATCAGTTGAGAGGAAGAGACTGAGAATACGAGAAAGGAGAGTAAGGATCGAGGGCGATCCAGTAGTAGAAATAGGTCTGTCAGTGAGGACAGAAGGAATAACTCCAAGGAGAAGAGAAACTCATGAGACACAAGGAAAGAGTAAGCAGCAGAACCGACGTGGCGGTTGAGGAATTGTGAAATTGTGGAGAAATTAAGGGAGAAGCACGTCAAGGCGCAGAGAAACAGCAATTAGCATTGGAGATGCTAAAAATGTTGATGAAGTGAGTGAGAGATGTAGGAGATTGTGAGAGGAGACTCATAGTAAAGTCGTTATTGACGGCGGTGGACTAGTTGTAATTGTTCTTCGCCGAACACTTGTAAGGAGGACTGAGTATGCCTGAACGATAGGGCTCTGCAGAGGAGGAGAAAAAGAGGGAAGTGAAGAGGAGATAGAAGAGACGAGGAAAAATGTTGGAAATGAAGTTCAGAATTTGAAGTAAGAAGTAAAAGACATAAAGCAGAAAAGAGGCAATAGGACTGTTAAGTCATGTTTTATTAATGGGAGTTAGGTGTAAAAGATTTGTATGTATGGGTCGGATTTTTGTACACACGTTAGTTAGCACGCTTTGGTGATGAGATGATTTTTTTAGTTGGGGGCTTTATGCTCGGTAATTTTTTAACACAGCTCAACTGAGTGGTTGCTAGTTTGTTTTTTAAAAAATAAGATAAAGAAAGTTTTCGAATGTTCTTAGTGATAGTTATATATTATTATATATATATTATAAGAATTCTGATGGATTTGTTATAGAGGCCATGGATTGTACCGGCCGTTATTTTGATGCATGTTTCCTATGATGGATTTTCCCCCTGTTACTAGAAGATATGTGTAAGCGACCAGTGTTCATCATCATTTATAAAGATATTGATGTAAACCTTATTGAAACGTGAGCTGCAGTGTTCTGCAGCTCTTGTACTTTGAGTTTTGCACCTGTAACTGAATCTTTGGATATCGATTTGTAAGGATTTATGCTATGAGTTACTGCATTCTACAGCCTATTGAGAGTTGCGATGTACGCAGTCTTTTTTTTTTTGGATGAGTATTGTTGCTGTATTACTACGAAATGAACTTACATATCTGATGCGTCATGTTTATGCTGTGAACTGTGTTACCATGATGTCTACGTGACTGTGGTGTTAATAAACTGTGTGGAACATTATACTAGTTCCTACATTTTCTGATCCTACGTTACAGTGGTGTGTGATCGAAGTGTGTATAGGTATGCCAGAACCAAATTACGACATTCGCACTTACAGCTATACATATTTACACACCTGTCGGCCATCCGTAAGCCCGACCACAAGCTGATTGTCTTCATCAGCCGTAATATTAACATTGTCTTCCTACACAACTTACGTATCCTTAACATATTTATGGTGAGCCACTTTCATGGGGTGCAGTACCAACTACAGATGGAGAATTCTGCAGAAGAATATTACCTAACAAGTTCAATAGCATTCTCAAGAACATCCACTAACAGAAAATCTTTGTCATGTCAAGTTCAGCAAGATTTGATTTACAGTATTCACAGTGCTGATTTTTGATGCGCTAGTTGGTCAAGTCAAGTGTTTCCAGTCCATATTTCCTGTGCAAGTTTCAAGTAGACGTCATCCAGTGTCAAGGACCTGAGAAGTCAGGAGATCCTGTGGCCATCAACGTTCTGCTTAAGTGTGATACCTGATGTCCATCTTTGTTGTTGTTGCGGAGGCCGGGAGTTTTTCCTTTTGAAGATAAGTGGTTATTTCGTCTGTAAACTGTACCACTGTTATATGTTATCGAGCCTTCCTCGGACCTTAGTCTATTTACTTTATGTCGTATTCTATGTTATATGTTCCATGTTTATGCGGGTTTGGTTGGGAGGTGACTTACGTTAGGATATATCTCAGTTCACCCAGGGCCTAGGTAAGCGTTCTGTAGGGTTTAGTTTGTAAATTTCAATTGAGCGATAATTCCGGTTCAAGGTTAAAAACCTTGCTGGAGTTCAGATCGCTACTTGTCTCTTACGACAGTAATTGTTTAGGTGTGACGAACTGTTTCATTGTTGGTGTCGTAGTATTTTTTCTGTGCCTTAGTTTATTGATTAATTTGTTTGTGGCTGTCTTCCTCTCTCTTGCTATCTTTTATTTATATACAAATTTTTTGTTTATACACTGTGCTGTTCCTTGTCTTGTCACTCCATTCGCAGTGTCATTGCAGTCTTTGCAATATTTTTTCTTTGGTTTGCTTTCTTGTTTAGTTGATTCTGCGAACGTGGTCATTTGTCCTTTATATCTTGTCCTTGTAACTCTTGTTTGTACTGTCTATTTTCTCATGCTCTATCGATATTATAATGCATTTTGCTTGTAATTAATAACATTATTAATAGTTGGAAAGGTAATTATACAAGTTCTTAAGCAAGGTCTTGCCACCCACTGAGTTGGGATAAAGTCAGCTTCTCCAGGTATATTTACATAAGTTACCTATCTCATATAGAGTTAGACAATGTCTACATCAGACATAATGTCCGCGCTGGAGGATATTCTCCAGGACGGTAAGGATTATGGTGAACAAGGCCCAGATCTTGAGGATTTTGTATTAAACCGTTTTTTGTGTGATGCGGCATCAGATCGTGAGGAGTTTGTGGATATTAATTTTCGGTCTGTTCCTCACATAATTATTACTAAGGAACTAGCAGAATTAATGCGTTGGCATCTTCGTTTTATTTTTTTTTGCAAGGTACCTCCATGTGCCGCATGGTCAGAGATTGAACAACATTCACCACGCTATACTCGATGACAATGTTCTGAGAGGCGGTAATCTCGAGACAGTGCGTTCCTGATAGATCTTCGGGATGGTCGTTATCTATCTCGGTAGTGTGTTCCAGTGGATATTTTTTGTGAAGGGAGAGTTTGATAGATATTGAAGATATTTTGAGGCCATGAGTTGTACAGGCCATTATTTCATATTCATATTCTTGTGATGGATTTTTGCAATTGAAAGGAATGATGTTTCTCCCAGGGGATTTGTTATTTAAAGCCACGGATCACGTTGGCTCGTTGATTCAAAGCTATGGAGTATGTTGGCTCCGCCTATACTACTGTAAACTGCGATATATGCAGTCCCTTTGATGGATATTTTGCTGTGATTAGTATGGAATGTGAGCTGCTTTGTTCGGCTGCCTATGTATTTGGGATTTAGTACCTGTAACTGAGTTTCCAGGGATTTACCTACTTGATGCTTCATATTTTGCTGTAAACTGTGTTTCCATGATGTCTTCGTGACTGTGACGTTAATAAACGGTGTAGAACGTTATACTAGTTCCTGCTTCCTGATCCAATGTTGCTATGGATGCGTGTGTATGTGCTATGGATACTTAATCCTACTTATGACATTCTCGTATCTTGATGTATACATATTTACACACCTGTCGGCCACCCATAAGCCCGACCATACTGACTTGTCATTGTCAGTGACCCAACACACACCCACCACCATAAACATGCTGCTGAAGTTGTTAAAGCAAATAAACTTTGTACACTGAACCAAGGACATTCTGTACATTGTTATTATATATATGCATTGCCTTTCTGTTCTATGCTGTTTTGCCATAATTGTATTTTTTATTATACAATGCATTGTTTAACTTAATGGTTACCATGATATATCATTGCTTTTTTTTTTAAAAATCTCATTTCATTGCTTTCTTTCAATGCCAGTCATTCTTCGTGTACATCATCTTATCTTTTCACTGTCCACTTATTATTTCATACTTAGACTATATTTGATATACCTAATCTTTGTTTGAATTTGATTCTCTTTGCATAATTCCCCTTCATACTCTACACATATTTCCATCCTTCTATTGTTGATTTAGTAATATGACTTAACATAGTGTAATTCTTGTGTGTAGATATTGGAATTGGATCGACCTCAAATTTTTTGTTCCATGTACTTTTAAAAAAATGATCATATCATTTTTTTCCCGGGGGTCGGTGTAGTCTGTTAAGTCATGTTTTATTAATGGAAGTTAAGTGTTAAAGATTTGTATATATGGGTCGGATTTTTGTACACACGTTAGTTAGCACGCTTTAGTGATGAGATGATTTTTTTAGTTGGGGGCTTTATGCTCGGTAATTTTTGAACACAGCTCAACTGAGTGGTTGCTAGTTTGTTTTTTAAAAAATAAGATAAAGAAAGTTTTCGAATGTTCTTAGTGATAGTTTAGGGAAAGAGATGGTCGAGCTGAGCTGAGTTCTCACGCGGTTAGTTCGCGCATGAGTAATTTTTACTGAGCTGTTCTGAGAAGCAGTAATCTCGTGACAGTGCGTTCCTGGCAGTGCTTCGGGATGGTCGTCCCATCTCGCTAGTGTGTCCCGGCGTATTTTGTTTTTTCGATGAGGGGAATTTGATAATTGAAGAGGATATTTTTTTGAAGTAAAGATAAAGAGATTATTGTCGGGAATGTTCTTTCTCCCAGGAATTTATGGATTGTTTTTCAAGAGATATTACCCAAATGCCAGGGAGTACGCCGGCATTATATATATTATAAGAATTCTGATGGATTTGTTATAGAGGGCATGGATTGTACCGGCCGTTATTTTGATTCATGTTTCCTATGATGGATTTTCCCCTGTTACTAGAAGATATAGTATGCCACTGTGTAAGCGACCAGTGTTCATCATCATTTATAAAGATATTGATGTAAACCTTTATTAAACGTGAGCTGCAGTGTTCTGCAGCACTTGTACTTTGAGTTTTGCACCTGTAACTGAATCTTTGGATATCGATTTGTAAGGATTTATGTGAGTATCTGCCTGAATGGCGAGGGACACCTGTCTCTGTACAAGAAAAAAGGGATACTCACGTAAAATCAATGTCAGGTTAGACATTAATAATAACCTGAGATTTCGCCTCGAGTATTAGCGGGCGTACGAAAAAAACAAAAAACAAAAAAAAAACAAAACTACGAAATGAACTTACTTATCTGATGCGTCATGTTTATGCTATGAACTGTGTTACCATGATGTCTATGTGACTGTGGTGTTAATAAATTGTGTGGAACGTTATACTAGTTCCTACATTTTCTGATCCTACGTTACAGTGGTGTGTGATCGAAGTGTGTATAGGTATGCCAGAACCTAATTACGACATTCGCACTTACAGCTTTACATATTTACACACCTGTCGGCCATCTGTAAGCCTGACCACAAGCTGATTCGCATATATCAGCACTACATATGAACGTTCATCTTCCTACACACCCATACTGGTTTAACATATGTGGTGGCCTGTGTGGCCTACTGCTGTTGTAGTTAAAGGAAACAAACTTTAACATATTTGCACTGTAAGTCTTGACTTGTGGCATACGTAAGGAAGGACTGGAAACACTGCAGATCTATCATTTGATCTCCTTGTAGTAGTAGAGGTACAATGTCAAACACACCACTGTATGTTAGTGATTGGTCTGGGGAATACTGTTCAAGTACTATAGATGAGATAACCCCATATCACTGGCTCACCACTTTATGTTACCACCAACAGTTTTGGGCATAAGAAGAGAACGTAATATTGTCCTGCTGCTGGGTAAATGTCTGTGGTGGTAGCAGATCACTGTGGGCGTTGAATGTGTTTCGGGGTGGTGTGTGTAATGTGTATATCCATGAGTGCGAATATCGTAAATAGGTTCTAGATTAAGTATGCATAGCACACACACGCACCCATAGCAACATTGGATCAGGAAGCAGGAACTAGTATAACGTTCTACACCGTTTATTAACGTCACAGTCACGAAGACATCATGGAAACACAGTTTACAGCAAAATATGAAGCATCAAGTAGGTAAATCCCTGGAAACTCAGTTACAGGTACTAAATCCCAAATACATAGGCTGCCGAACAAAGCAGCTCACATTCCATAGTAATCACCGCAAAATATCCATCAAAGGGACTGCATATATCGCAGTTTACAGTAATATAGCCAGAGCCAACATACTCCATGGCTTTGAATCAATATGAATATAATACATCAACGAGCCAACGTGATCCGTGGCTTTAAATAATAAATCCCCTGGGAGAAACAGCATTCCAAAAATCCATCACAAGAATATGAATATGAAATAATGACCTGTACAACTCATGGCCTCAAAATATCTTCAATATCTATCAAACTCTCAATTCACAAAAAATATCCATTGGAACACACTAGCGAGAAAGATAACGACCATCCCGAAGCTCTGCCAGGAACGCACTGTCTCGAGATTATCGCCTCTCAGAACAGCTCAGTAAAAATTACTCTTGAGCGGCCATAGAGAAGATGGCAAAGAATTTAGAAGGTCGAGAATGTTCCTGTCAGAGAATCAATATTGAAATAGAAGAGAAATTGTTGATACTGTTCCAGTGAGAGAACGAGTATAAGAAGAGAAGAGAAATTAAGAAACAAAAGAAAAAAAGAGACGAAATATGGTGAAGCCAAGGAAAAATGGTGGGATATCACAGAAGGAGAAGCCATGGGAAATGACAAAAGATGTGAAGAGAAGACAAATGGTGAGAGATAAAACGGGAATTAAGAAGCATGAGAAATGCTAAAAGACTAAAATAAGAAATATAGTTTGAGATGGAGAGAATAGTGGTAAAGCCATGGAGAGATGGCAAAAGAAGAGTTGAGAGAAATGTTCCGGGGAAGGAACGACGATATTGAAAGATAAACCGAAGAAATGATAATATTAGTAGAGAAACTAAGGGAAGTGGCAAACATATTGGGGAAATGTTCCGGAGAAGGAACGAAATTATACATTGCAAAAGCCAGAGGAAACTGGCAATTGAGACTGAGAAAGAGTACATAACGTGACAGAGATATAGGAGAATAATGTTCCCGAGAGGGGACGAGTACATAACTTGTGGAGAAGCCATAGCGAAATGGCAGAAACAGTTAGGAACATAAGAATTACGGTACATTTATGCCCAGAAAGAAAGATTGCAGCCTTTCAGATAAGACGAGATAAAGGAGATAGTATAATGAGAAGAAGGAAGATAAGAGCTAATGAGGTAGCTCATGGAGTTGAAATAAAAAGGAAACATAAAAAAATTATGAAGTAAAATATATAAGGAGGAGAGACTTAATAGGGATAAAGAGAATAGGAATATGGGAATGGCATGACACATAGACACGGAGACATATGAAACATGGAAAACATTGAAATCTAAAGAGGAAGAAACGTGTTAGGAATAGATTGCCGATATGGAAAGTGCAAGCATTTCGAATTAGGGGTCCGCGGCATATGGTCCGAAGATAGGTAAAGGGATTAGACGGGGGGATAGCAGAAAATAATAAGTGACACTATGACGGTTTAATGGATCACAAAGATTTGTACATAATGTAAATTACGCGGAAGAGGTAGTTACAGCCAGGGCCGGCTCTACCGACGGTGCAACACGTGCATTTGACGGGGCGGCAAGCTTTCGGGGCGGCTAAAATTCGTTTTACTTATTTTTAACAATCCCGCTAAAATATTCCGCTTGGGAGCCGCGCTGGTGTAATGGTTACCACACTGCGCTAGCGATCAGGTATTCAAGATTCAAGCCCGGGCGCGGGCATTTGTAGGAGTGTCATCGACCGGGATTTTTACTGAACAACCTGAACGGAGCCTGAAATAAACCCTCTGTGGATGGTGTCACGGAGTGTTCGAAGGTTTCTTCTAGATTATTTTAAACTTCCTTACTTTTCTATTCCTTCACATTTCGTGTTTTCTCTACGAAATATTTGCACCTGCGGTCTGTTCTTTAGCTGTTTTACAAGTCTTCACTAATAGTTCTGCCATACGATCCTAATGCTATCTTTTCCTACAAAGGCACTAACAGGTATTTCTTTAGGGACGTCAGTACAATTTATTCGCTTGGTCGAAATCACAGGGGTTCCCAGAGGATTATATTTCCGTGTTCAGTGGTCAACTGAAGACCACCACGATAAATCTTCCAGCATGGCTGAACGAGAGACAGGAATTAATTAACTTGGTATGGGAATCAGGAATTTATTTTTTTATCGACCGTTCTATGTTGGTGGCTCGAATGTTTCAGTTGTTTTCGAGTGTGCATTCAAGGAAGTTATTTTGCTCAGTGTTAGTGTGCTATGTGTTACAGTGATAAATACGTTTTTTAAACGTTTTATGGAAATTAGTACAGTGCTTCAGCCTCCATTCATTACTAAATAATACATTTTATTGTAGGGTTTATTAAAACAGTTTTAATATTCAAATAGATATAATGTCCGATAAAAGAAAAAAAAACTATCAGGTGCCGAATATCGGAAACGGAAACTGGAAAAAGAACGCGATATTCAAAAACATAGCGGGGCTTTACATAAATATCTAAAAACCGAAACAGCTGATGTAGGACAGAAGAAAAGAAGAATTTGTACCGAGACAGATGATTCTGAGCTCATGGCAAGTACTTCTAACTCGGACCCCAGTAACATAGATATTACTAACAATGTCGAAAATAAGACTGATTTGACCGTTTCCAATTCCAGAGATTTAAGTGATGAACTTGAGAGGTACACTGATCTGGTTCAAAAGAAAAGATTCTTTATTTTGTTTCTGCTGTAAGTTGTTTTCCTGTAATAAAATGTCACTCACTACTGATGGCTATAATGATTGGGGTCATTTGTATGTGTATCTTAATGAACACGAACAATTTAAAAACTACTTGGAGTCCCATACAAAGTGGATTGAATTATCGTTCAGGTTTAAGTCAGTTCAGACAATTGATTCAATGCAACAAAAGTCATTAAATTCAGAAGTTCGACACTGGAGGAGCATAGTAGAACGCCTAATTGCTATTGTCCAGTTCTTGAGCCAACAATGCTTGCCATTTCGTGGAACATCTGATATATTACACTGGCTAACAAAAAAAATTTTTTTTTCTTTCTCTAACATTTCTATGTTTTTCTGGTCAATTTTAATGCGCTGTTTTTAAATCTGCAAACCGTTTTTCTCTATCAGGTCGGGATCTCTAGAAATACGCAATTGAAGTTTTTTAACAATGCATACAATATTACAACATCATTCGTACAAGAAGTGTAACAGTTATGTAGGCTTGAATTTCTTTGCAGTCGACTGTCGTCGGCGAATGGCATGTGGTACATCGCGATGAAGCATCCAACAATAATCGGCAAGCATGGTCACACTCCACCGTCCTTGATAACGTGACTCCATTACAGCGATATCTTGATGGAATCGTTCTCCATGTTCATCGCTGACTTCGCCAAGGTTGTCAGGGAAAAAGTCAAGATGCGAATCGAGCAAATGGGTTTTGAGGGACATGTTACAGCCCATAATTCTGTATGCATCTATGCACTGCTTAACAATATGCACATAGTCGACAGATTTGTGATTTCCCAGAAAGTTATCGACGATCGATTTGAATGCCATCCATGCGCGAAGTTCACTACCATGTAACAAGTTCTCGAACTGTTTGTCTGCAATAACTTTCCTAATCTGAGGTCCTACAAAGATACCTTCTTTTATCTTTGCATCGCTAACTTGCGGAAACGTTTCTCGAAGTTAAGTAAAAGCTTTGCTCGTTTTATGTAACGCTTTTACGAAATTCTTCATAAGCCCAACTTTATATGTAACGGTGGTAAAATGATGCTGTCTTTGTTAACTAATGGCTCGTGTATTACATTTTTATGCCCGAGCTGCATACGATCCCTGATAGGCCACACATTTCTTGCATAATGTTCCTGTCTGTTGCGGCTGTCCCATTCACATAGGAAGCAACAACATTTAGTATACCCAGTCTGCATGCCCGTGAGAATTGCAATGACCTTTAGGTCTCCACAAATCCGCCATTGGTAGTCATTGTACTTTATTTTTGCCAAAAGTATAGCCATATTGTCATAAGTTTCTTTCATATGAACAGAGTAGGCGACTGGAATTGATGAAAATAAATTTTCGTTATGCAATAACACGGCTTTTAGACTAGTCATGGAAGAGTCGATGAAAAGTCGACATTCGTTGACTATTTGCTCATGACCGAGGTGCACCATTAGACCGTTTACATCTTTGCAATAGCAAATGTCATCATCCATCTCAAAGTATTGAACAAGTTCTCTGTGTCTATGATGAAATTTAGATATCGGAGTATTGGGTGCTAAAAGATTCCATTCTTTGAGTCGCGAACCGAGTAATTCCGCTTGTCCTTTGGTAAGAGCGAAATCACGTATTAGATCTGAAAATTCTGATTGGTTAATTAAGTGAACACCATCATTCACCGGTATATAATCCGAGACAGAATTAGTTTCTAAAGCAGGTAAACTATCACCTTCTGATGGTTCATTCACGTCCAACGGATATTGTTCTGGTGGAACTGGGATCGGACACGTGATTGGATCATGAGGCACTGGTTTCGAAACCGATTCAATATTTGGATAAACCACAGACTTTCTAGTTTTAAAAGTGAAACCATGGATATTTGTCAAGCAGAAGTAACAATCAATAGCGTGATTTGTCGGTTTTCGCCATATTACTGGCACTCCAAAAGGCATCGACTTATGCTTCGGCGATTTTCGTAACCAAACTGCCAATGTATTTGCACAAGTCGAACAAACTGCATTTGGCTTCCAAGATTTATTTGCATCATCAACTTTCGAATTGAAATAAAGTTCATATGCTTTCTTTAGTAATGGTGTAAAGTTTTTCTGGTGAACACGATCTGTAAAATATCCGCACACGTAACAGAACAGATCAGCCGAATTTCTACAACTTCTAGAAGCCATATTTTGCTCAGAATTATTTCAAAATACAGTAACTATTTGAAAAATTGCGTAACATATGTCATGTATCTTTTAGCAGTATAAAAAGTAGAATTATTTTGCATTTTATTAATTTTTAATAAGTTATATAGTAAAAATGAAACGGAGCAAATAACGGTTTCCCAAAAATATATTTATTCACAAATATCTTAAGAACCCGATGTGATAGAGATAAACGGATTTCAAATTTGAAATCAGCGCAAGAAACTGACCTAAGAACACTTATTCTTATATAAGAAAGAAAAATGTTGTTTGTCAGTGTTATATGACCCTAACAATGGAAATTTTTTAAAGCTTGTTGAACTGATTGCCAGATTTGATAGTGCTATGTGTGAACATTTAATGAGAGGAGCTCGTGTATTGACCCAACAGTACCTTGGGAAAAACATTCAAAATGAATTGGTTGCTCTTCTCTCTGGAACCATAAATAAAAGAAATAATTTCTATGGTGGAGAAAGCTAAATATTATAGCATAGTTGCAGACTGTACTCCCGATGTTAGTCACTGTAACTGTCTTTTTTTTCTTGTTGAGGTGATCACTGGCCCAAGACAGTTTACATGTTGTTAGATGTGTAGTGCGAGCGTATGATGAGTTGAGTGTGGGTGCGAATGAAGACGCGAATGTGTTTAGGCTCGTATAGATGTAGATCCTGCAACCCATACTCTCACATGCAGTAATCAAGGATGCTTTGACACTGCAGGCATGTTTCAAGACATTTATTGACGGGAACACACATAATATCAACAGGAACAGTCAGTGTAACAAGGTCATGCTGACCTGACATCGATAGGTATACATTTGGCATTCAAAAAAGTAAACATCAGAATAGACGTGCATGGTCAATAGCAAAGTTCTTCAATAATGACAGTTCGTAGCGTCGCCCTTGGCGTCTCTGACTAAACGCGTCAGATGCCTTAGTTACCTTGACACATAGGTGCAACTTGGCACTCCCGCCAATTGCACATATCAGGCTGTAGTATAATAGCCGAAAGCACAGGCCTCGTTCTGACGTCGGCCGTGTACTTCTGTTAAATAGGTTATCATCAACCCTGCAGTAATACTTATTGTAGATAGAAGTTCCGCCAATCTGCGGCTCCCACAATATATCTTCGTCACTGGATTTCTGGACAATATAAGACTAACAGTCTTGGATGGCTACCTCGAGCACAAATATATAAGTTCTGAAATGGCGGATCCGTGAACTGCTGTTCACCCTAGGTAATCCTTTACATGTTCTGCCACCGAAAAGCGTAATAATGCATAAAGGTCGGTATTACCTGGTAAATGAATCCTCAGAACTACACAAGGAATTCTGTCGTCATCCCGACGCACAGAGATTCACTGGGGAAAACTGCCATAGCAGTTACTTCGAAGATTCTCCCCGAAAAACAATGGACTCTTGGTCCCTTCAGAAAAACAGGACCTCCCGGCTTCCCGGAAGTATATCTCACTCCCGCTTAAAAAACCTTCCCATAGGCCTACGCCCGAACTGACAACCTCTGACCCTAAAGGTCAAACACAATGAATGAATAAACAAGGGAAGACAACCCCTAATCAACCTGACATCGCAGGTAAAGACACAATTATACTTATGATACAAACATAAGCAAATAACTTGACAGATGACTCCGTCGAAAATGACAGCAACATTACTACCACCCCCCTGTAAAAAAAAAAAATGCAATTTTTTTTTTTTAATATGTTCATGAGCAAGATAGCACCAGTATCACTTCTGTGCTCATGCAAACAATGAACCTAATATCAGGTACAATAGAAGAGGGTACAAATCATCTCCCAACATAAGAGAAAATATTTCCTTTAAACCAAACAAACTAAGGGATACCATTCAAGAAACCTAAGTTGCTGGCAATACCAATCATATATCAAACATTACTAAATAATATAATCATAGCAATATACAAATGTCAATGCTATTTTAGCAACATATCACTGATGGATGGACAAAATGAAATTTGTTAAATTATCTAAACATCATCCAAATACATTTGTATTACAACATATTATGATATTAAGGACAGACCTAAGTCTGAAAATATATCAGGAAAAACTAGGACACAAGATTTAACTGGAATCATGTGGGCATCTAGACAATATGTCCGCCATCACATTATCCGAACCACGGATAGCTCGCACCGTGAAATGGAAAGGCTGAAGAGCAATAGCATAACGAGTAGATCTCGAGCTCTTCAAATCCTTACTTTGCATAGCCGTAAGAGCTTTTTGGTCGGTTTCCATAAAGAAATGCGCGCCCAGAAGGAACCTTTGTAGCTTAAGAATGGACCAAACCATAGCCAACAATTCACGGTCCAAAACCGAGTAATTCCTTTCTGCCGCATTCAGCTTCCTAGAAATATACATTACAGGATGCAGAGTTCCTGAATATTCCTGCATTAGTGCCGCTCCAATGCCAGTGGAAGAGGCATCACTACGAAGGACAAAAGTCTTATCAATCGTCGGTAGTCTTAAGATAGGATGAGATGAGAACAAATTCTTAACCTGATCCAATGAAGATTGGCATTCTTGGGACCAACGCACCATATTAGGAGAACCTTTTTTCAATAACGTTGAAAGTGGTGCCATAATGGAGGACAGATTCTCAATGAATCTTCCATAGAATTGTATCAATCCCAAGAGACTACGCACTTGCTTTTTTGTCTTCGGAACCGAGATATTTAATATCTTTGAAATGTTTTGGTCCTCTGTCTTCAACAGACCATGACCAACTCGATGACCTAGGAAGGAAATTTCACTAAACCCAACAAAAGCTTTAGAGGGTTTAGCAGTCAATCTATGCTCACGTAGAGTAGATAGCAATTCCTTCAGACCCACATAGTGTTCTTCCCAAGTATCGCTGAAAAGACAGATGTCGTCTAAATATGCAATGACATCTGCACGATCTGATAGAATTCGTCGCATCATGCGCACGAAAGTCGCTGGGGCGTTCATAAGCCCGAAAGGCATAAAATTCCATTGAAACAGACCCCTAGGTGTCGAAAAAAGCAGTGAGAGGTTTGGCGTGTTCCGTCAGTGGGACTTGCCAATAACCTTTCGACAAGTCTAGTTTAGTAAAGAATTTAGCTTTAGAAAGTCTAATAAGTAGATCATCTAATAACGGCATAGGTTCAGCATCGAACTTCGTAACTTGATTTAATTTGCGATAATCAACGCAAAGACGTATGTTATTGTCTTTCTTTCGAACAATAACTATCGACGAAGAATAAGCTGAAGTGGATGGTTCAATTATTTGTAGTTGAATCATTTCATCCAATTCTTTCTCGACTTGTGCTTGAAAATGAATAGGTATTGGGTATGGTCTTACTCTGATCGGATTACGATCAGTAAGTATGATGTCATGTTCTATGACATCTGTGTGTCCAGGAATGTCGGTAAGGACATCCTGATATGATTGTAACGTAGAGGATACTTGACGCTGTTCCTCAAAAGACAAGTTGGAAGAGACTGTAACGTCTCTCCACGATTCCGTTGAAGTAAGTGGAATCGCAGGAAGAGGTAAGTTCACGTCAAAAAAATAGTTTCCTCATCCTGTATAACGGACAGGGATGAGATGTGACCATGTTGAACTGGAGAGTCGTCCGTCGCCTGGAAAATAGGCTGTAAATAGTCTGGACGTTCAATAAACTCTGTTAGCATATTTATATGGAAGGTTTTATGCCTTCCATCCACATCGACAATATAGTCGACATCAGAAATTTTCGAGACTATAGTGTATGGACCCTTCCAAGAAATGAGAAGTCTATTCTCTCTTGAGGGCAGTAAGACATATGCTTTGTCTCCAGGACAAAGTTGACGTAGGCGTCTTTTCTTATTAGCAAATCGCCTAGCTTTTTCTTTCGCAAATTCGGAAGATGAAGTTGCTAACCTGCACGATTCGATAATCTTTTCCCTAAGAGCTATAACATATTCATATGACGATTGTGTATCATCGTCGATATTATCGGAAGTTATCAAATCGTGTAACAAGGACATTGGCCCGCGCGGTTGCGCGCCAAAGACAAGTTCGAAAGGAGAAAACCCTGTATGCTCGTTGGGAACCTCTCTATAGGCAAAGAGGACTGCAGGTAAAACCCTGTCCCAATCTTCAGGATGATCCTCCGTTATCTTGCCAAGTAAGTTCTTTAGTGTCCTGTTAAGACGTTCTACCAATCCATTGGACATTGGATGATAAATACTACTGAGAGACCTTTTAATGTCTAGCGTAGCCATTAATAATAATAATAATAAATTCTTTAAGCGCCAAACACGGCGCATAAGGCAGAAACCAGTGCTCTCCAGGTTGTTCGTTGTGACGCCACTCCTCTTAGCTCTTGCACATTATTTAGGCCCAACGTTCTTCCTTCTCTTATTATTGTTCTTCTGAGTGTTTCTTTTGGTCTTCCTTTTTTCCGCTTACCCTCAGGAACCCAAGTGAGCGCCTGTAGTGGTATTCTGTTGTTTTGCATTCGTAGGACATGACCGATATATGACCATCGTCTTTTCCTTATATAGTCGGAGACATATTTCTGCCTAGAGTCTTCTCTTATTTGTCGATTAGTCTTGAATTCTTTCCAACTGATGTTCATGAGTTTTCTAAGACATTTGTTCTCGAATGTATTCAGCTTGTTCTCCAATGATTTTGTTATTTTCCAACTCTCACAGCCGTATGTTAACACTGAGATAACATTTGAATTAAACAGACGAAGCTTGGTATGTATATTCACTGATCGTAATTTCCAAATGTTAGATAATCTATTGAAGGCGCTAGCTGCCAAAGCAATTCTAGTATGGATTTCTCTTGTTGTGTCACCATCCTGAGTCATTTTACTGCCTAAATAATTGTAACTTTCAACTTTCTGTAGTTTTTCCCCGTTCAAGATGATATCAAAGGTCTCGTTAGAAAAGTTCATAGCTTTAGTTTTAGAGGCATTTATTTGGAGACCAATTTTAACCGAGAGATGACACAAATTATTTATTGCTTCTTGGGATTGTCTTGGTGTTGAACTTAAGAATGCTACATCATCTGCGAAATCCAGGTCCCCCAGGAATTTTCCATTTGTCCATTTTATACCCAATTGTAGCCATTACCTGAGACATAACGTCCGAAATTAACTGAGTGCCGTGATCCGACAGTATTTCTCCGGGGAATCCCAGACGAGAAAATACGAGCCAAAGAGCATCAGCGATATCGACAGTTGATATGCTCTTCAGAGGAATAGCCTCTGGCCAACGCGTGCACATGTCCACGCAAGTGAGGATAAATTGGTGTCCTCTGGCTGACTTAATTTTGAACGGACCAATGATGTCTATAGCCATTTTCTGAAACGGCCGAATCGGAATATCTGCAGCCTGAATAGGAGCAGCATGTCTCGGACCCCTAGACTTGACCTCTTGACAAATTTTGCAAGATCGGCAATAAATTCGGATGTCTTTATTCACGAATGGCCAAAAGAATGACGCAAGGACTCTAGTTTTAGTTCTGGAAAAACCCATGTGTCCCGCACACTGAGAATCGTGTGCATGCCGAAGAATTAAGGCTCTCATACACTTAGGCACAAGAATTTGCGAGTGCATAGACTTGTCCGAGTGTTGTACCATTCGTACCAATATATACCATTCTTCATAGTGATATACGATTTGTGATTCGTATTTTGATTGGGATCCCCTTTCTTTGCAAGAAGGAAGTATTTCTTCAAAGAAGGATCCCTTCTTGACGTTTAACAAACGAGTCATGGGAAATCACCAAGTGCTCGTCTTGGCTATCAACTTCATTACTATTATCAGATGAAGTTGGGGGATTAAGAGCTTGAGCTCTTGTCACCACTGCATTGACCGTTTGAATGTTTCTTTCTTCCCAACTAGAAATTTGTTGCGGGGTGCATTCCTTAACCCCATGAATACGACCGATTATAAGATCCGCAATAGGATTAGGAAGAAGACATGCATGGCCATCTCCTGTGAAGAAAGGAGTGTCAATCCTAATAATAGCAGTAGGATAGCTTTCCATAGTACCACCAAATGTAACACATTTGATTGTTTTTCCAGTGGCACAGCAAGGATCTATCAGAGACTCCTTAACCCCGACGGTAGTACATCCCGAATCGAAAAGTACTGAGACTAGCCTATCATTTATTAGACCTTTATGTAAGATGAGAGATCCTCTCCCATCATGCGCAACTGTAGCAGGTAGAGCAGGAAGATGGTGACCACAACTTAGCGTAGATACAGTTGATGAGTCAAACAATGTTAAGCATTGGGGGCATTCAGTTGCTCTCCCAAAATCGAAAGCACAACCAGTGATAGCCCTAGAGTTACCACTATCATTTACTGTATTACAGGCTCCATCAAACTCTTGTTGCGCAGAGTTTGCCTGTTGGTAAGGTCTTTTTTTGTTAAACCTAGGTCTACCTCGATTAT
Source organism: Oreohelix idahoensis (assembly GCA_024509875.1). Classification (NCBI taxonomy): domain Eukaryota; kingdom Metazoa; phylum Mollusca; class Gastropoda; order Stylommatophora; family Oreohelicidae; genus Oreohelix; species Oreohelix idahoensis. The sequence goes on from JAMPIV010017290.1 coordinate 338,499, forward strand.
CATTTCCCCTGTAATTATTTCGACTATCATTTCCCCTGTAATTGTTATCATATTGCCTATTGTAATCATCATTCCGGTTTGAATCCCGGTTTCTAAATTCACCATCGTCATAATCTTGACGTCGAGAATGATTACCTCGAAAATTTGAATAGTTATTATTTGGATAGCCTTTACGAAAGTGTCTCAAATTATTACCACTAAAATTACGAGAACTACCATCTTGTCTCCACTGCATAGACGAAGAACCATCATGTGTTGGATTACTCCGCTTCTGAGTGTAATTTTGATTACTTCCCCTATTCCAATTTTGTTGAGCACCCTGAAATTTTTTTCTGAAATTAGGGCCATATGGTGTTGCCGAAGCAGCTGGCAACCCTTCTTTCACTTTAGAATTGCTAACTGTAGCATGGGGATGTGCTGTGGCATACTGACAACAGTATTCCTCCATTTCTTTTAAGTTTTTAGGCTTACGCTCATGAAGGAATGCAAGAAAAGAATCATTAACAGATGACAAAACCTTATCTCGCAATAATAAGTCCATTAGACCTTCATATGTTTTCTCAATCTGAGACAACTCAACCCATCGTGTAAATGTACGACGTATCTTTGTAACAAAATCAGAGAAATCTACTCCATTTTCTGGCAACATTGTCCTAAAACGAAGACGATAGTCTTCTTGTTTTAATTGGTATTTCTTTAGTAATGCTGCCCTGACAACATCATAATTAGTCCTCTCATGTTCGTCTATTGTCATAAGAGTAGTCACTGTGTCACCTGTAAAAAATGGCATCAGTTGTTCAACATATTTTTCCTTTTTTATGTTATGCGTATCGCACAAAAATTGGAATCTATCTAGATAATCTGCTACGTCATCCTTTAAAGGATTGAAATGAGGCAATTTAATCCTACTAACAAACTCCTTTGTCGTACTCGAAGTTGTTTGCTGAGCACCCGTACTCGCCAATTTCAATTTCTCTAACTCCAAAATTGCGAGTTTTTCATCAAGTTCCATCTTCTGTTTTCTTTCCTCATGTTCCATTTTTCTAATTTCAGCCTCAGCAGCAGCTTGAAGTTTTTTTTCCTCTGCAGCAGCTTGAGCTTGAATTTTTTTGTCTTCCATTTCCATCTGGAATTTTCTTTCATCAGCTTGAGCTTTTCTCTCCTCAGCCTCTCTTTGATACCTTCTTTCTTCAAGTTCTAATCTTCTATTCTCAGCTTCTAGCTTCTTTAGTTCAGCTTCTGCTTTCAATTTAATTTCCTCTTTTTGTTTCTTTTCTTCTGACTTTAATGCAATGGCGAATTGAGCAGATGAATATTCTTCCAATTCTTTACCAGACTTACCAAGGGTCAACCCTTGCTGGATGAAGAAATCCAATGTAGACATTCTGTCTAATGAGATCAGAAACCTGAAAAAAATTAAATAAATTACCTTATCCCACTTCAATGGGAGACAAGTCTGAAATGCTAGACTTGTATACTCACTTCACTTTATTTTACTGTCTCAATCTTTGTAGATAACAAGTCTTTTATCAAAGAACTTGTATAAATATCTTATATAATATTATTTAACAAACTCTATATGAAGAGTCTACCTTATCAATAATATCAAAACATGACCAAGTATGTGTATGTAGACTGTGCATGACAGTAATGTAGTACAACCAAAAAAAAATACAAAGACAAAAATACAAAACAATACAAATGGCAACACTGTTTTAACCAAAAATGTGTAGAGAAATACACAAGAAAGGAGAGACCTACAGAATACAAACAAAACAAATCGACAATCAAAACTGAAAAACAGACAAAATATTACAAAAACAACGTTAAGTACAATTACATCACAGCTAACATCAATAGCGACCAATTGTCACTAGCAAATTTCCAAATTAAGAAAATTTGCACCTACAGACCGCTTACAGTAAGCCTCGATCAAGTGGCATATTTACCGTAAGACCCACCAACCGAAAAACCCGCAGAAAAATACACCAAAAACAGTAGAAGTGACATAAACATATAGCAATCAATTTCAATGTGTTGCAGAACAAGTTCAGTCACAGCTGAAACTAAAATAAATTTCTTGCTCCTTGCGAACACAGAAACGAAATGTCAAACGCGCACTGAACGTCAAATCCACTGTAACATAAAGTATTCACGAACCAAAGTTACTATGACCTTCTCAAATTAGGGCTTGCACATTGAATGTTTACAATTTCACGTACTGTTTACAGACACTTGACCTCCAACAATGTAGCTTGAATGCTCTGACCTAGAAAAGTCTGTTGTTGAATGAAACGTGTCACAACCCGCAGTACTGTTTACAATAGGAACCCGCCTTCTATGCAGTTATGGTCCACGTAGCAAATGCCTAGTAGTTCACTTCAGTACTTGTCTTGTTATGCTTTATGTAGCATTATAATATAAATGCTCGTACTGTTTATTTGTGTCAACCGTTGATGACCTATATCTGTCCTGTTGTAGCCAAAACTTGCAAGTGTAGAATTAGCGTTGTGTGTTACGGCTGTCCCGTGTGTAGCTTAGACCCACAGATCAGAAGTGTAATGTGTACTTGTCCTTCTTGTAACTCTCTCGACAAAACTGGAGACACCACACATGCAACAGCCAACCAGGAATGCAAATCCCTGGATCCACAAATGTCAACAATAATGTCAAACGCTCGCTCTGTTCCTTCTAAACCCACAGATCCGGTCCATCAGAAATGTAAGTTTCTAGGCCACATTGGCGACAAGAAATGTATCACAAGAGCCCACGCAACTGGTCCACCAGAAATGTAACTGTCTTTTTTTTCTTGTTGAGGTGATCACTGGCCCAAGACAGTTTACATGTTGTTAGATGTGTAGTGCGAGCGTATGATGAGTTGAGTGTGGGTGCGAATGAAGACGCGAATGTGTTTAGGCTCGTATAGATGTAGATCCTGCAACCCATACTCTCACATGCAGTAATCAAGGATGCTTTGACACTGCAGGCATGTTTCAAGACATTTATTGACGGGAACACACATAATATCAACAGGAACAGTCAGTGTAACAAGGTCATGCTGACCTGACATCGATAGGTATACATTTGGCATTCAAAAAAGTAAACATCAGAATAGACGTGCATGGTCAATAGCAAAGTTCTTCAATAATGACAGTTCGTAGCGTCGCCCTTGGCGTCTCTGACTAAACGCGTCAGATGCCTTAGTTACCTTGACACATAGGTGCAACTTGGCACTCCCGCCAATTGCACATATCAGGCTGTAGTATAATAGCCGAAAGCACAGGCCTCGTTCTGACGTCGGCCGTGTACTTCTGTTAAATAGGTTATCATCAACCCTGCAGTAATACTTATTGTAGATAGAAGTTCCGCCAATCTGCGGCTCCCACAATATATCTTCGTCACTGGATTTCTGGACAATATAAGACTAACAGTCTTGGATGGCTACCTCGAGCACAAATATATAAGTTCTGAAATGGCGGATCCGTGAACTGCTGTTCACCCTAGGTAATCCTTTACATGTTCTGCCACCGAAAAGCGTAATAATGCATAAAGGTCGGTATTACCTGGTAAATGAATCCTCAGAACTACACAAGGAATTCTGTCGTCATCCCGACGCACAGAGATTCACTGGGGAAAACTGCCATAGCAGTTACTTCGAAGATTCTCCCCGAAAAACAATGGACTCTTGGTCCCTTCAGAAAAACAGGACCTCCCGGCTTCCCGGAAGTATATCTCACTCCCGCTTAAAAAACCTTCCCATAGGCCTACGCCCGAACTGACAACCTCTGACCCTAAAGGTCAAACACAATGAATGAATAAACAAGGGAAGACAACCCCTAATCAACCTGACATCGCAGGTAAAGACACAATTATACTTATGATACAAACATAAGCAAATAACTTGACAGATGACTCCGTCGAAAATGACAGCAACAGTCACATTGAACAATTAACACTAATTGTAAGATTTGTTAATACGAATTATATTATATCAACATTCATGAGCATTTTCTTGGTTTCATTGCTGTAGAAGCCACTACAGGCTCAGCGTTAACCGAATGCATTCTAAGAAAATTGTCAGACATGAATATTCCAATCGCAAACATGCGTGGCCAGGGGTAGACAATGGATCAAATATGAAAGGAAAACATTCAGGAGTTCAACAACGTATTAGGGACTTGAACCCGAGAGCTTTTTATATCCCTTGCTGTTTTCATTCTCTCAACTTGGTGGTCAATGATGCCGCGATGTCATCTAGAGAAGGGGTTTTATTTTTTGAAACGGTTCAGAAATTGTATGTTTTTCTCAGCGTCAACACTGCGTTGGGGAATCTTTAAGAAACATATTACAACTCTAACGCCCAAGCCCCAGTACAACTCGCTGAGAATCTAAAATCGAGGCCATTCGTCCTTTAAGATATTATACTGAGGAATTTTATGATTCATTGATAGAAATTGCTGACGACGAGTCAGTAGATAAAATGGCGAGACATGAAGCTGAAACCCTTGCCCTAAAACTCAGAGATTTTAAATTTTTATGTTGTCTGGTTATATGGCACCATGTTTTAAACAAAATTAATGTTGCTAGTAAACTGTTGCAAAGCATAAAAATGGAATTGACTAGTGCCATAACAACTTTGAGAAATGTTCTCCAAAGCCTTAAGAATCTCAGAAATGATGAATCATATCAAAATTTTCATTGCAACATTAGATGAGAAAGTTGAAGCTGATCCTGATTTGATACCAACGTTTGAATGTACTAGAGTGCGTCGGCAGAAAAAGCAACACAACTATGAAGCAAGAGATGAACCTATTTTGGATACAAAAACTAAATTCAAAATTGAATTTTTCTTTTTTATTATTGATGTTGCAATTAATTCTATTGAAGAAAGGTTCGAGCAATTGGACCATCACAGTTCACATTTTTTCTTGTTATATAACATCCCTAAATTGAAATCTGAGACGATAAATGAGCTCTTAAACAAATGTAAAAACCTAGAAGGCGTTTTAACACATCAAGAAAATAGAGACATTGATGCCATTGAGCTATGTGATGAACTGAAAGTAATATATCCAAATTAGTACCAGAAAATACACCGCCAATTGAAGTTATTCGTTATATTATTGAAAATAACATTGCTCCTAATGTCGCTATAGCCTTAAGAATATTACTAACTTTGCCTGTAACGGTAGCAAGTGGTGAGCGTAGTTTCTCAAAACTGAAGCTTATTAAAACTTATTTACGCTCAACAATGGCCGAAACTAGATTGGAAGCACTTGCCATGATTTCAATTGAACATGAAATCGGTCAAACTTAGACTACGCAAACCTTATTTCTGCTTTTGCAAATATGAAAGCAAGAAAAGTGTCTTTTAAAGCAGTACATACTTCAAACAATATAAATTCAAATAATGTTAAAATAGTGCTAAAAACTATAACATGTACATACTATAGTTAAGGGTTTGTGACTCAACAGTTCATCGTTCCACATGAAAAGAGCATCCCCTATATGTAAGTAATGCAACTACATTTATTTCATATAATTGTCTCTAATAACGTCAATGGTTTATTTTATGACAGTACAGTATTTTCATAAATTTATCAATACATTATTATTAATGGTACTATTTAAAATTAGGCTAATGGTCATGAAATTAATGTTGAAGCTTGTTCAACATAATGGTTTTAAAAATTTCAAACGTTAATTTGAGGTTGGGCTGGGGCGGCAAAGTATGGTATTGCACGGGGCGGCAAAATTCCAAGGGCTGGCCCTGGTTACAGCAGAATAAAGGAAGAGGGTTTCATAAAGAAGAAGTAAGTAAGAAAGTGAGTATATATGATGATGATCATCTTCAGTGAGACATAACATAATGACTTTTTCTTCTTAATAAGTGTAAAGAAAGAAATAGAGCTCTATACGCAGTGATGATGTGGAGGTTGAGCTCAGAAATAAAGTAAAAGAAATGATAATTTTTTAAAGTGAAAATGGTGTGTGAGAGATATAATAAAATTGTGGATGAAAGAAGTTCGAAATAGAAACAGATAGTCACAGATTGATATGACTATAATGGTTCATGTGTTTTCAGATAGCAGTCCGTGGTGAATCACACACACACACACACACACATACATACATATATATATATATATATATATATATATATATATGTATATATATATATATATATATATATATATATATATATATATATATATATATATATATATATATATATACTGTTTCAAGATGATAGTCGTGGGCAAACAATACAATGAATGATGAAGGTAAAGAAAATGATTTTTTATGTGAAAAATTGATGGTGTTTAATTGTAATGGTATTTTGTGTGAACATATTGATGAGGTTTAATTGTATTGGTATATACATTTGTAACACTGATCAAGGAAGAGTAAACGTAGATTATTTTTGGTACAGATAGGTAGCAGATATAATGACAAAGCAAAAAACATGTGTCCTTAGGGACAATTTTTTGGGGAGGTAGGGAAGATAATGTGATAGGAAATTATAAAATCTAATCAAGGTGACATTACTGGGAATAAGTAAGCTGGGAAACTAATTCTTGAGTTAAAGGACTTGTCACATGACTTTCGCTAGGGCAAGTGTATAAATAAGAGACACACGAAAAATTGAGCTTCTTCGCTCTTCTTCTCTGTATTTTTGTTTTTTGTTTTTTGGGCCATATGGCTTAACGTACATTTTGCTAATTGATGCCGCCATTGTGTAAAATCATTCAGATGTTTAGACAAGCTTCGTCACAATCGTGTATGGGATTGTGAGGCTGCAGTGTGCAGTTACGGCAATGATGTCGAGATGCAGTTGCAACGAAAGTCAAGATCGAAACAGCTCAAGACGAGAACATGGTTTGATGTATTTTCGTATAAAGGTCATTCGTGAACTCGTGCATCACGAGTTTTTAGTGAAGGCAGTCAAGTGGCGATTACAAGTGACAATGATTCATATAATAATACAGGCTGAATGATACATTTATTAGTCCCTGGAGGTAGTCCAGTTATTATAATCCAAGCTAACGTAAAATTTTGAAAGTTACCAAGCTAATGATAGCCTTAGAAAAAAATTCAGTGATTTGTATATTCTTCCTGATCGCTGAGATACATAAATGAACTAGCATTGCCCATCAGGATGATAACTACATGTACTGTAAGCAACTGAAGTCCTGCTATGACATATTGAACATTTATTCTACATGTAGTACACAGGATCTTTCTGAGTTTATAAAAGTGAGAAACTTAACCACCATCTTGTCCACTAGAATCAGACGTCAGTACAGTTGTGCTTGTTGTTGTGTAATCAAAGCAAACTCACATTACAATAAATTCAAGACCTAGAGCTGCTACACCTCACAGGTAGTATGTACCCTACAAGTTAATGAACCTTAGTCGTCACGATATTCGTTGAACTAAAGCAAAGATCATTGCCACAAAGGTGAACTGAGTATGGGTAATGGAGAGATACAAAAACAGTAGCAGAGACGTAGTAAGGGGGGTGCGGGAGAGGCGGTCCGCCCCGGGTACCAGGCACGAGGGGGGTGCCATCGAGAGAGTAAAATTCTAATATAAATGTTGAAACTAAATAAAATATTCTTGAAATAATCTCCAATGTCGACAAAATTTTTTTTTTCATTTCCCCTACGTGTTGCTGCAACGTTGGCTATTTTCTTTGTCTCTTGTCTGAATACGACAAATCACCTTTTTCTTCGTTTTTTTTTTTTTTTTTTTTTGCGTTCTTTCAACCGACAAAATTGGGAAAAGTCATATTTCGTATATCCTTCTTCTTCTTCTTTGATCCTTAGCCGCCGACCGTCAAAGCAGTCAGTGGCCATCACGCCTAGTGGCGTCTTGAAGGGCAACAACAAATTGATTCCACTTCTCTCGGTCGGTGGCCATCCTTCGTACAGTGCCCCAACTCTGGTTCATTCTTTGCATCTCAGCCTCCACAGTCCTCCGCCAGGTTGTTTTTGGTCGGTCTCTCTTTCGTTTTCCTTCAGGGGTCCAAAGCATAGCTGTTCTTGTGATGGCATCGGGGTCTCTTCTGAGGACATGGCCAACCCAGCTCCAGCGTCTGCCAGCTATGATGGTGTGCATGTCCTCTTGCTTGCTCCGAGTAAGCAGATCTTGGTTGCTGATGGTATTCGGCCAAAAGATTCGGTGAATTTTTCTTAGGCATGTTGTGTGAAAAGAGGACAATTTCGACATTTCCTTCTCTGTAACTCTCCAGCATTCTGCACCATAGAGAAGCACAGAAAGCACACAGCTCTGATATAATCTTAATTTTGTGCTTGTGCTGTATTGAGAGGACTTCCAGATGTTGTTTAGGCTAAAAAAGGCTGTTCTTGCCTTATTCATTCTGATGTTGATGTCTTTGCCTGCCCCGCCTTCTGGTGTTACTATGCATCCTAGGTATGTGAAGGTGTCTATCTGTACCAGTTGCTGATTCCATACTGATATTTGCTCAGGGTTGCTCACATTGAGCGTCATGACCTCTGACTTCCTTAAATTGATGTTCAAGCCCACATGCTGGCTAAATTTATTAAGTCTGTCCGTTTTTTCCTGGATGTGTTGATGTGAATGTGCTAGTAGTGCAATGTCATCTGCATATTCCAGATCTTCTAATGTAGAAAATGTAGTCCATCTTATTCCTCTTGGATTGCCCTCTGTTGTCTGTCGCATCACCCAGTCTATGACTGTTTAAAATAGAGTGGTTGATAAGTTGCATCCCTGTCGTACTCCTGTCTTCACCTCAAAGGTTAGGTTGCTCTGCCCAACACTACACGTAAAGTTGGCATAGAGGCTTTTTATGATTGACACTATGCAGCTTGGAATTCCATAAGCCCTCAGTATTTTCCATAAACTGTCCTTATGTATGCTGTGAAAAGCCTTTTCAAAATCAACGAAATTAAAGTACAGCTGTCTGTGCTATTCTGAGCACTGCTCTATAATGTTCCTGAGAGTGAATATATTATCTGCACATCTTCTGTTCTTTCTAAATCCTGCTTGTTCTTTCCTCAGTTTGTGGTCTACTGCTTTTGAAATTCTCTGTATAATTATCCTGCCTAGTATTTTGCTGGGAACTGAGAGAAGAGTGATTCCTCTCCAATTATTGCAGTCTGCAAGATCTCCCTTCTTGGGCAATTTGACAATTATTCCTTTGTTCCACTCTGATGGTGTTGTCCCCGTTTTCCAGACTTGTGCAAATAGTGGTTCTTATAGTTCTGCCGCTAGCTAGTATATCCTTGGCAAGACTTATTGTCACCAGCACAAAGGCTAGTTTGTTGTAACTCGATCAGACACGGAAGTGCTATTATTTCTCATTCTCTCCTAGTCACAATAATGGCTTTTCTTAAGCATCTCACCTCACAGGATTGGATATTCCTCTTGTGTGATTTGGTTAGGGACCATGTGTGTGATAGCAACATCAATGAAAATCTCCTTGGCACAAAGTCATTTTGCACAAAATTATTTCAGTTCACTGAGTAACAGGAACGCTTGACACAGGTTAAAATGTTGTCCCTTTTGTGTACAAATTCAACTGATCGTCTCCTCACCACCCCCACACACCAAAAACAAGTGACCACACTTGCTATAACATTTATTACTGGGATCAGCCGAAAATGAATAGAGCGACTTTACACAGGGTCGAATAGCGCTGTATGCCTTGCGGTTAAACTACGAAAAATGATACCGTCCTTATGCTATTAAGAAAGTGAACACGGGTGTACTCAGTGACTGGAAACCATTTTTGGCGGTCCTTAGACGCCTTCGAGCAACAAACAAAGGTATTTACAGAACAGCACAACAGTCACGTCTGTTTCCGTGACACATCGCAGCAAGATACCAATGGGCCAAACAGCACCTCAGATGGACGAACAACCTGTGACGTGCTGTCGTATGATTTGATGAATCCAGGTTTCTTCATAAACGGCAGGATAGCAGGATCCGGGTACATCACAATAGGGGTGAAAGGTATTCTTTTAACTGCATTCAGGAGGCAGTCAGTTTCGGCAGAGGAAGCGTTATGGTTGAAGGGACTATTTTCGCTGAGGACAGAACAAATCTTGTCATAATTGAAGGAACCCTGACCGCCAGTCGCTACATCCGTGACGTACTACGCCGCGCGCTCTGCCGTTCCTTCACCAACATGAACCGGGCCTAATTTACATGCAGAAAAATTCCTCAGCTCACAGAGCAGTAACAACCCTAGACTAGCTAGTGTGAACATACTCGCCCCTTGGCCAGCTCTGGTTCCTGACTTGAATCCCATTGAACATATCTGGGACTATGTGGACAGACGGTGCCCACCCTCCATTATGAGCCAGAGACCTTGGACCAGTTGTAAGCAGCGCTTACTGAGGCATGGAACAACATCCTTGAAGCCTGAATAGGAACTTTATGCCAAGAAGGTATAATGATAACAACTATAATAGGAATGGGAATTTTAACAGGTATGATAATTTGAATAGAAGAAGGCAAAAATTCCGAAATCAGTCGCCTCAATTCAGGAATAATAATAATTTCCAACAAAATTCCATTTGGAAAAGACAAAATAATTTTTGTCCTAATCAAAACAGTTGGAGTAATAACAATTTCAATAATCAATCCTACCAAAAAAGGAATAATGCACAAAGCTTTAGAAATCAAGGGAATTCATCTGATTGCCAGAGGCAACGATCTCGTTCCCGTGCCCCGGTGACGTCGAACATACTGCAGGGGCGGCACTTACTGGTAATGCACCAATAATTAATCAGGAATTGGGTGTACAAACTCAATCATCTGCATGTTGCGCATTGGATTTCGATATTGCTTCTCGTTGCCAGGAATGTCTACATCTATTTCAAAAAGACAGTACTACAGTTCTGAAGTGCGAACATCTTAACCTGCAGTAAGCTTATCTGCTCACGATAGCACAGGTAGTCTAATATTTCACAGGGGATTCATGAATGGTACCCAAGTGTATGTACTCAGAGACTCAGGTTCGACTACAGTTGGAATCAGACAGTCGCTGGTTTTCCCCTCTTGCTCTACAGGAGATTTTGTGAAATGTATTACTTTCAGTGGCACAATTGAGTTTTATCCTACCGCCATTGTTGATATTCATACCCCATTTTTCAGGGAAGGTTAGGGTATGTTTGTTGAAAAATCCAGTGGCTGATTTGACAACTGGTCGCATCCACGGAAGCAAAGATTGTTCACCAGAGGAGATTGATGATTGGGAAAAAAATAATTTCTTGACTGCCAATGCAGTTACCCCACGTGCCCAGGCACAGGAACTGGAAAATGATGAAAGTGTGGAACTTGACACAATAACTCAGGATGACATTGAGGTGCATTCTGTCATAGACAGAGTGCCTTTTGCCAAGCTGCAAAGAGAAAATGACTTATTTAAAATTTTTTCTCTCTGGTCAAAAATAATGATGATGTTGACCTGCATAAAAGTCCAAAACACTGGTTTTAAAATGATATATTGGTGAGAAACTTCATAGATAACTTTACTATCAAACACCAAGTTATGGTGCCTCTTAAACATCGCCCATACATTTTACGACATGAACATAACTCCTAATGTGCGGGCCATTTGGGCTATACTCGCACACGTTCCATCGTGTTGTCTTCTTTCTTTTGAAAAGGTGTTTCCAGGGACGTATCATTATACGTGCTTTCCTGCATTACCTGCCAAGAAGTAAAATCTAGTGGAGCTTTTCATGTTGCTCCTATTCAAGCATGTGATATCTCTGTTCGTCCTTTTGATAAGATGGCCGTATACGTATCGGTCCTCTTTCTGTTACATCTGCCAGAGGTCACAGATATGTCCTCATGTGCATTGATTTATGCACTCGTTGGCCTGAGGCCACCCCCTTAAACATATTACCACTTCTGAAGTGGCTGGTGCACTTTTGCTCATCTTTTCAAGATTAGGTTTTCCTCGCAAACTTCTTTCTGATCATGGTTCTCAATTTTTTTCTGATACCATGACATCTGTCATGAAGACTCTTGATGTAGATAGATCATCTCAGTAGTTTCTATCACGCAATGAGCAATGGTTCTGTGGAGAGGCTCAATAGGACACTTAAGCAATTGCTACATAAAGTAACTGTCAAATATTCTCAAGATTGGGACAGGGTCCTGCCGGCTGTACTTTTTGCTTATCAAGAAGTGCCGCAAGAGCAGACCAGATTTTCACCATTTGAGCTTGTTTTTGGAGCTCAATCACGAGGTTCTATGGGGTTAATCAAGGATCTTCTTACTGACTCTGAGATGAATCAGGACACTCAGTCATTATACGAGTATGTGGTTAATCTTCGTCGGAAGATTGTAGACGCGTATCAGTTGGCTACAGCTTCGTCAGAGGCTGCCAAGCAGAGATCACGTTTTTTTTTCAAAATAGAAATAGGCGTTTAGGACAACTTTTGTATTGTTTCCTCGGAAGGATAACAGGTTATTTATTGCATGGAATGGCCCGTTCAAAGTAATATCTCGTATTTCAGACGTTGATTACGTAATGGATAGTAAGGGCCAAAGAAAGATTTTTCACATTAATATTCTGAAGGAATATCATACAAGACCCGAGCATTTACATTCTTTCTTCCATGACATTGATGACAATGTTGGTAATTGTTGTTACTTTGCTAGTTTATCTGTGATTCATGAGGAAGAATCTGCTTTCCCTGACATTCATATGACTTTACCTATGCTTCCTTTGGATTCTACAGAATCTTGCCGAGATGTTTCTTTTTCCTCGTCATTATCATCTGATCAACATCGCCAGGTATCCAATCTATTGGAATCCTTTTCTGACGTCCTGACCGATCTTCCTGGTCATACATCTGTTATTTCTCACGATATCGTCCTTACGTGTGATACTCCAATTTGTCTACGTCCTTATCCTGTTCCACTTCATTACCAGAGCCAAACTAAACTCGAGTAAGATCAGATGAAGCGCCTTGGTATTATTGAAACCAGTATGTCATCATATTCTTCACCACTGGTTATTGTCCGTAAAAAAGGATAATAATATTAGGTTATGTGTAGATTATTGCAAACTTAATTCTAAAACTATTCCGGATGTGGACCCACATCCTTTGCTTGATGATCTATTATCTCGACTGTCCACTGCTCCCATTTTCACAAAGATAGATCTTATAGAGGGGTATTGGCAAATCCCATTAACCGAGAGAGCCAAACCTCTTACTGCATTTTCTACTCCATGTGGGTTATACCAGTGGAATGTCATTCCTTTCGGGCTTATGAACGCACCTGCCACATTCATTTGAATGATGCGCAGAATACTTTCTCATAGATCTGTCATCATCACCTACATAGATGATATCTGTTTGTTTAGCTCATCATGGGAGGAGCACTTTGTAGGGCTCCGTTCTCTCTTAGACACTCTTCGAGTACACAACGTTACGGCTAGGCCTACTAAAGTCCAGGTTGCCTTTCAGGAACTTACTTTCCTTGGTAACAATGTTAGTTATGGTCGACTTCAGACTATACCACAAAATGTTTCGAAAATCCTTAATTTGTGTGTATCTACTACAAAAAAACAAGTCCGTAGTCTCTTGGGACTGGTTCAATTTTACAGTCGATTTATTCCTAATATGTCAGACATCACTGCTGTCCTGTCATCTTTATTACCTACGGGTTTCCCAAGCAAAGTGCACTGGTATAAAGAATGTCAGATCGCTCTTAACCAGATTTTACACGTATTTTCATCACCTCCTATTTTGAGGTTGCCAGATATAAACCGTATGTGTATTCTCCGTACAGATGCTAGTAATCTCGGATTGGGTGCTTGCCTGCTTCAGGAATTCGATAATATCTTGCATCTGACATTGTTTATATCTCGTAAGCTGTCAGAGACGAAAAAGAAATATTCAGTGGTTGAAAAAGAGCTGCTTGCTGTCGTTTGGGCAATCCAGAAACTTGAACGTTATTTGCTAGGAGCGCCCTTCATTATCTAGACACATCAAAAGTCTGTTGCAGCTTTAAAGCGGACTGATCATCGAAACCACAAGCTCGCTCGATTCTCAATTTTGGTTCAACCATTCCAATTCAGAATCGAATCTATACCTGGATCTGCTAATGTAGTGGCAGATTCGTTGTCAAGATATCTCTCATCTGTACCTGAAATTTGAATGTACTATTGATGAAGAACGTTTGAATAATGCCCTACAGCTTATGGAAAGTCAAAAAGGACTTTGGTATTTGACATTTGCTCACGTCTGAAACCTACAATGATGCATTATTCTTACTTTGATGGACATATGATTTTTCGCTCAATGAATGATTCGTCGACTAATTTGATGAAATCTATCGGCATTAATTGATCGAGCTTTGGTTGAACTGCAATATATTCAATATTGTACACCTTCACTGTACTCAAATTGCTTGGCAGTATTACACTGCGTTGAACTAAAACTAGCTACACTATGGATTTCAGTGTCTATATTGACATTATTACAAATAACAGTGGTTGCGTATTGATCGTGACTTTATGATGCATACATCTTGTGGTGGGATTTTTCTGGATACAGATGTTCCTGTACAGTACGATCTCTCAAGGACCCATAATATGTTGTTATTGATTTTAATACTTCATGCTTCGAACTTTAATTTATTCGTTTGTTCCTTAAGCTTACTATTATCACTGAGATATATTAATTAAGCTCCTTTTCATATATTTGTTTGATCTATCTGCTAATACCTTACATAATTATAGGTTTTATGTTATTAAGGTAGATAACTCATGTTTTATTTTTTGCTCATAAACTTTTAATAGTTACTTCCCTTTCTTTTTACTTTCGACTTTTGCTGTCTACAATTATTTTTCTGTTTCTCTTCACAGACACGCTTTCACGATATTAACATACTACTAAGTTCTGAATGTTAACAATACTATAACTTTTTCCCGTCCTTTTATCATTCCCTAGACATTGCATTAGACTTAGGTATACACACGCATCTTTAATTGACTTTTATTACACAGTTCTTGCTAGAAATAGGACTTATATTTAGCAGAAATGTTGTTATCATTTCTCGTGCATGTTTTTCATTGGTCGATTATAATATACTATGCTCTATTCTTAATGACCGTTGACGACTTTCTTTTACTGTGCAACATTAGTTATCTTCATACATATGTATTTAGTTTTGACTTACGATTTTTTTTGGACAACGACCATTGACATAATTATGTGATCATATTTGGCCGTTGGTTAGTTTTTTTTCTTCACGATTAACTTTGGTACCTAATTGCGATTTTTCATCTGCTTTTTATAATAAGAAAATCAAATTCTTTGATTTTTTCTCCACCCGACAGTGGTAATTGTTAAAGAAGATTTATATGTATTTTTGCATGTTGACCACTCTTAGTTTATTAGCAGTTAAGCTACGTGGTAATATGTCTATCTGTGGTCAGTCATGATGTTGCACGGGTTTTAATTGTTACTGAACGCGAATATATTTAATACGTCACCAGGAATTTATGACGTAATCCGTTCTGCATCTAATTTATGCAAACGGTTGTTTCTAGGCCTTTCGTAAACTGTAGTTGTAGAAGAAGGACGTATCTTTCTAGCTTCCGGTGGAGGAATAAAGTATTTTTTGTGGCATTTATTTAACTTCGGAGGCCGCCACTTATTATGAGAAGATTCCGGACTTATGGAAAAGTTCCGTGCTTTGTAGAGAAGTATTCTACATAATATTTTTACATCTTCATTTATCTAGTCCGCATTACTTGGATGATAACCTTTCATAGGCATCCCTAGTACAGCGGCTAGATATGAATTGATGAGACGAGACTGAGGAGATGATCTATTGTACAAGTATGTAATTAATGATAATGCCATGAATTCAACTTTACTATTCTACATTAAATATCGTTACCCATCCACAGCAGCTTCCTTCAATGATTTATGAACTGTTTGATTTATCTTGTCACCCCATGACATACATCACGTTATCAGCACCATACACTAACAGATATGCTACAAGCATCACCTTCAACACGCTAATATACTGAACACAGAATCACAACGGTAACAGTGTGATAGGTTTCTTTTGTTAGATAGTATATATGTGTGTGTGTGAGTGTGTGTATGTGTGTGTGTGTGTGTGCGTGTGTGTGTGTGTGTGAGTGTGTGTGTGTGTAATTTTAAAAGTGGAAAAGGGGGGGGGGGGGGGAAGAAATGAGGAAGCTTACAATGAAAATAAAGCGTTCCTATCTCAAGAAGTTCACAAATATACTATATTTTGGTACCGTGATTTGTCATTGGGAATGCAGAAAAAGTACTTTTGTTCCCGTAGACGCCACGATGTTAAATTTCGGCTGGAGAAGTCTGGTATGAAATTAGCCTAATTTAAACAGTCTTATACTTTCCTGCAAGCTGGACAGCTTTGCGCGGGCAGGGGTCACACTAAAGCAGACACCCTGGTCCTCCAGGTTGGGGATTTTAGCATAGGGCTGACACCCCTGTCTATGTAAAAAAAATCGCACGTTACGGAAACAACAACAAATGAACAATCTTTGCTGCGGGATGGACATCCGGAGTCTGAGGCTCGAATGATTGTCAGTGGTGAAAGCCGAAAGGAAGCCACTGACATGAAAACGGATGTCCTGAACGAATAACATGATACAAGAATAGGATTTTGGAATGTCAGGACAATGAACGAGACCGGTAAACTAAAACAGGTCACGGCAGAAATGAGAAACTATAGGTTACACATTCTAGGGATATGCGAGAGCAGATGGACAGGGGCAGGAAAAGTTAAAACAGCAACAGGAGAAACAGTACTTTACTCTGGAAGAGAGGATGGACAGCACAATGAAGGCGTAGCAATTATTCTACAGAAAGGAATAGAAAGGACATTACTGGAATGGAAACCCTTCAACAACAGACTGATAAGATTAAGATTGAGAGGGAGATTCACCAATACTACAATAATACAATGCTACGCACCAACGAATAATAGCGATGAAGAGCTCAACGATGAATTCTATCAACAACTGCAGAAAGAAATGGAAGACACGCCAAGATATGATCTTATTATAGTAATGGGAGACCTAAATGCGAAAGTTGGTACACACAATACATACAATGAAAGAGTAATGGGGAAATGCGGCAGCGGAACAGCAAACGAAAATGGGATAAATTAATAAGTTTCTGTAGCATTAACAACCTGGTCATTAGAGGAACACTTTTCCCACATAAAGAAATTCACAAATTAACATGGGAATCACCAAATGGTCGGGACAGAAACCAGAAAGACCACATCATGATTAACGGTAGATGGAGACATGCATTACAAGATGTGAAGGTAAGAAGAGGTGCAGATGTGGAAAGTGATCACCATTTAGTAGTAGCAGAACTGAAAGTGAAACTTAAGAAGGGCTGGACCAATTGTAACTATACAGAAAAGGTTTGACATCAGCAAAATGAAGGACCCCCTTACCAGAAAAGCTTTTGCAGCTGACATAAAGAAACGATATCAGTTTGCCAAAAGTCAGGAAAAGACATTGAATGATGATATAGACCAGAAATTCAACACCATTTCAACAATATATAAGGAAAACAACAAATCATGCTTGGGATTAAATGAAAGGAAGAAGCAAGACTGGATAACATCAGAAACATTAAACACCAGAACGATGAGAAAGGAAATGAAAAGAAAGAAAACAGAAGCGAAGTAACCCAGGTTAAAGCAACTATATAGCGAACAGTACAGTCAGCTCGACAAGGAAGTTAAACGACAATCCCGAGCCAACAAAAGGAATTTCCTAGACGATCTTGCAAGACAGGCAGAAGAGGCAGCACTGAGAAATGAACAGAGCACAGTATACAAAATAACTAAATTCATCAGAGGAAAACGAGGTGCAAACAATATTACATTAGTAAGAGATAAGCAAGGAAATCTCATCAAGACTGCAGAGGGACAGGAAACAAGATGGGCAGAGCATTTCAGAGAAACTCTGAACAAGGAACCACCTTAGACACAACGGAATGTTCCTAATGCTGAAAACGTTTTAGATGTAAATACAGACATTCCACTAAAAGAAGAAATCATCACAGCAATCAAAGAGTTAAAGAATGGAAAAGCTCCTGGCCATGATAACTTAAATGCAGAGCTATTTAAGACAGACCCTGAGCTAGCAGCAGAACTATTAGAACCGCTATTTGCACAAGTCTGGAAAACAGGGACAACATCAACAGAGAGGAACAAATGAATAATTGTCAAATTGCCCAAGAAGGGAGATCTTGCAGACTGCAATAATTGGAGAGGAATCACTCTTCTCTCAGTTCCCAGCAAAATACTAGGCAGGATAATTATACAGAAAATTTCAAAAGCAGTAGACTACAAACTGAGGAAAGAACAAGCAGGATTTAGAAAGAACAGAAGATGTGTAGATAATATATTTACTCTCAGGAACATTATAGAGCAGTGTTCAGAATGGCAAAGACAGCTGTACATTAATTTCGTTGATTTTGAAAAGGCTTTTGACAGCATACATAGGGACAGTTTATGGAAAATACTGAGGGCTTATCAAATTCCAAGTTGCATAGTGTCAATCATAAAAAGCATCTATGCCAACTTTACGTGTAGTGTTGGGCAGAGCAACCTAACCTTTGAGGTGAAGACAGGAGTACGACAGGGATGCCCCTTATTAACCACTCTATTTTAAACAGTCATAGACTGGGCGATGCGACAGACAACAGAGGGCAGTCCAAGAGGAATAAGATTGACTACATTTTTTACACTGGAAGATCTGGAATATGCAGATGACACTGTACTGCAAACACATTCACATCAACACATCCAGGAAAAAACGGATAGACTTAATAAGTATAGCCAGCAGGTAGACTTGAACATGAATTTAAAAAAGTCAGAGATCATGACGCTCAATGTGAGCAACCCTGCGCCCATATCAGTAAGGAATCAGCAACTGGTACAGACAGACACCTTCACATACCTAGGATGCATTGTGGCACCAGACGGCGGGGCAAGCAAAGACATCAACAACAGAATGAACAAAGCAAGAACAGCCTTTTTTAGCTTAAACAACATCTGGAAGTCATCTCAATACAGCACAAGCACAAAATTAAGATTATATCAGAGTTGTGTGCTTTCTGTGCTTCTCTATGGTACGGAAAGCTGGAGAGTTACAGAGAAGGAAACGTCGAAATTTTCCTCTAAGAAAGATATCTATGGACCCTAAAGATCTACTTGTAGATCTGGATCTACCAGTTGCCGACCCCTGGCTTAGGGCCTCACCACTGAAAAAATTAAAACAATTTAAAAAAAATTGCTCAACAATGATTCAAACGCTTTTGACAAATCTGGCTTTATTTTCTGGTGAGTATCAATTTGCAAAGAAAATTAATTTTGATGAGACCATAAATCAGTCTGCAGACATGAAGGCTCCATTGCAGAGTTTGTGAATCTTGTCCATTTACAGTGTAGCCGAGGAGTAATTTTATTTGTTACTTATTGTTTCTCTTGGGGCGTGAGTTTGGTTTTTGTTTACGACTGGCTTTAAGTCCGCCAGAGTTCTTACTTGACTCACTTTAGATTTGTGTTTCCATGTTCTTTTTTTAGTTTAAAGTCCCTCAAAATGCAGATGTTGTATTTATTTTAGCTAAGGCATGGTGATCCATTTTTCTTTACAATTCAGTCAACCATGTAAAATCCTCAACAGCTTGTACTTTTCAAAGATCAATTTTAATTTGTTTGAACCACAGCAACAATTAATTCATTTCCAACAAGATTTTCAGTAAAACGTATGTACAAGAATGTTCAGCAATTATATTCAATTTGGCCATTTTCCTTAGGGCCTAAACAATTACACAATGTTTTCAAAGGTTCTGATATCAACTTTTCCTTTCCTCTTTTCCATGCTGATCTATACCAAGGGTTTGTGCTTCTTATACTGCTTGGGGTTTTTACTTTAACTTCATTTATATCTTTGCATATTTTCTGGGCTGCAGGTTAAACTGTCGCTCTCCATCATTTTATAAAAACTCTTGGTTTACAACGATGGACAGATTCGTTGAAAAACTGAATAAATGCATGATAATAATACTCACAATGTTTCTCATTAACCTGAACACATTATCATATCACTGCATATCCATAATAGAATTCACAATGTTCTGTAGCTTTCTTTGATCCCTCAAATAGGAAAAAATGAGCTGGCAAAATGTACGTCTTGCCACATCGCTCTTCTGGTAAAAACTAGCTAACTTTTGCACGGGGAAAAACTTGCTCATAGCGTTTCAGCTTTGAGCTCAATTATTGGACTTAAAAAAACACGTGACTTCCATCAAGCATTTGACCTGCATTACTCTACTAGCATTTTCCCGTATTAAGATTTTATGATCTGTTTCTAAAGCAAAGAGTAGTTTTACGCTATCCTGTATTTTTGGGCTTTTGGTTATAAATTTATAGTCTGTTTCGAACAAGATAGCATTATACACGGTCACAAACGTTTAAAGAAGAGGCCTAAAATGATGCTTCATTTCCTGTGTGTGGGTGTGTGTATGTGTGTGTATGTGCGTGTGTGTGTATTTTTGCAAATGAAGCGTAGTTTTACGTGTTCACTGAATTTTTAAAGTAATGCATTTAAAAAAAAAATTACAATTTGTTTAAACAAACTGTTTAAACATCTTGAGCTATGAAATCTTGAAACACATACCAAAAAGTACCATAGAAATTATAACATCCCTTTTTAACAAAATTTGGAATACAGGAAAAATTCCCAAAACATGGAAAACAGCAGTAATTATTCCAATACTAAAACCAGAAAAAGATGCCCATGATGCCAGTTCATACAGGCCAATTTCTTTTACTTCCCATCTAAGTAAAATATTAGAAACCATAGTAAATAAAAGATTAAAGTTTTATTTGGAAAAGAATAATTTATATAATCAAACTCAGTCAGGATTTAGGAAGAACAGATGCACTATGGATCAGATAATTAAATTGGAACATGAAGTAAAATCGGGATTTCAAAAGAAAGAAAAAACTGTGGTAGTATTTTTAGATATAGCTAGGGCTTATGATGAATGCTGGAGAGAGGGTGCTCTCTTTAAAATAAAGAAGATAGGAGTAACCGGTAAAATGTATAATTATTTAGAGAATTTTCTGCAAGATAGATATTTCACTGTTCAGGTAAACAATGATAGATCAGAACTGTATGAACAACAAAATGGAATACCCCAAGGATCAGCAATGTCTCCTTCAATTTTTACAATAATGGTAAATGATTTAGGTGAGGAATTTAATAATATAACAAATAAATTGTCACAGTTTGCAGATGATGTTGCTATATGGAGGACTGGGAGACATCTGCCAAAATTATATAAGGATCTACAGAAGCAAATAAATAAAGTATGTAAATGGATGACAAAATGGGGTTTTCAGCTGAATTCAAATAAAACATTGGGAATGATCTTCAGTAAAGGTAGGGTTGTAAAAAATAAAATTATAGACATAAATATCCAAGGGCAAAACATTAAAACAGTTCAAACCACTCGATATCTAGGAATGATATTGGACCAACAGCTGAACTGGAATAAACACATAGATAAACTAGTGGAGTCTTGCAGAGGATTGACTAACTTATTAAGATATTTGAAAGGTAATGGATGGGGTGCAAGCACTAAGACAATGCTCACTTTTTATAAATCTTTTATTAGAGGAAAAATAGATTATGGAAGTATAATATATTACTCTGCTGCACACAGTAACAAGATTAAATTAGACAGAATTCAGCATCAGGCTTTATGTACAATAGCAGGTGCAATCAGATCAACATCAATGGGAGCTATAGAGGTGGCTTTAGGAATTCTACCCTTAGAATTACGGAGAAAGGAGTTAAGACTAAATTACATAAAGAAGCCAAGAAAGGTAGATCTGATAAAAATCTAATAAATGTAGGGACGAGTAAATCAGAGATTAAGAGCTTAATTAAAGATTTAATAACAGATGAATGGAAAGCAGAGTGGGATAAAAATCTGAAAGGAAGACATGCATATAAGATGTTCAGGGCTCCAACAAGAAAATGTCAGATATCTAGGGAATTGAAAATTCCCAGTAATAAGAAACTTCTCAGACTACAGCTGGGAAAAGGCTATTTCAGAATAGAAGAACCTTACTGTGCAGGGTGTCTTCAAGACAATAATATAGAACATTTCTTGTTAAAGTGTAAGAGATATGACCAAATGAGAATACCAATATTGGATTATTTGCAGGCATCCAACTTACCTATAAATATAGAGGAGGTGTTGAGAATAGACAGACCTAGGGAACTGCATAATATAGACAAACAACATTTAACACGAACACATGTTAATATATAGTGGCTGGGAATGTGAAGGTCTGATGCTGTTCTTACAATGCATGTGACTTTAAACAGATGAAAGTCAATTAAATATCTGGTAAAGTCCGTTATATAACTAGAACCACCGGGCCTTTACACCCCTCCATTATTCTTGTTCATAGTTTCTTCTTGATTTTGTTTGTTTGTTTGTTTGTTTTTTATTTTATTATTTAACGTATAGGCCTAAGCACAATTGTGAGTATCCCTATTTTCAAATGTGATGCCACTGTCTCATGTCGGCAGTTGTTCATATTATTTGGAATTGAAAACAATATATATCCTAATTATAACCCACCAGAGGTTGAACGGGATTTCTGTTTATCTTCATTAATTTAAAAAAAAAAAAAATGCAAACACGCGAATCGTCACACAAATTGTGATAATAACATCAAAACACGCACGTGTGCTGCTTAACTACAGTCAAATTAGTTGTTTAAATAGTAGCGGAAGTCATTCTACGAGTTTTAAAATATGAACTGCATTAAACGGACGATTTTTGGGGTTTATTCGTGATAAACTAAAAACAACGCTCTGAGCGTTGCGCTGGCATGGCGCGTTGAATTATGCAACGCTCAGAACGTTGGTCTGGAGTCAAAGAGTTTTAGGCGGTTTTTGGGGCTACTGCAGCCTGTTTTTGGGCTATTTTGGGAGAACAACCGAAAGGTGATCTAAGTGGCGTTCTTTAACTAATGAAGGAAAGTGAAACCTAGATGGGACCCTCAAACCCCCCCCCCCCCCCCCCCCCCCCCCCCCCCAAAAAAAAAAAACTACATCTAGAGTGGCAACGCTGGTAATAATCCAAAGGCATCGATTGCAAAGACTTGGGATTAATTATGATCATTAAATAGAAATAAAATTTGAAGCCAATCCAACCAATCCACAAAAACAACAAATTACCACGTGACTTCTGGCGATAAATTTCCGTTTTGCTGAAACTGCGAAAGATTCAATACGTAAGAAATGAAATACTACCATTATTTATAAATATATTTGAGGAACATAAAGTCTTATTTATCTGCATTGTACCATACTCGGTGGCGTGTGTGATACTTGATCATGTTTATCTACAAGGTCCTATCACCACCGCTATTTATCAGTTCTTCACTTCTTTTCATGTCCCTATGTTAACAGTGTCCAACCAACATTCAGACTAATATTTCCTACACGGTTAACCAGTGTCCGACCTACAATCATACAAAGCATTTACAGAACAACATACAAACTTACTCTTTACTCCCGAGTGTCTGCATCCGTAGTTAATGGCGCCGCACATACATACATAATGGCAAAAGAAATTTACGGCGTTCTTTTCAACTGGACACAAGCTTTTTCTTACACTGTGGACATTCATAGCAATCCTTAATGCAACCGTCGGTCATACAGAAATCACATAGGCCTAGGCCTGTGTACTATTGTGCATTGTGTTTCAGCCTCAGAAAAGTATTGATTTTTTATTAATGAAAATAAACTAAAATCCCGTTCAACCTGTGATGGGTTATAATTAGGATATATATTGTTTTCAATTCCAAATAATATGAACAACTGCCGATATGAGAAAGTGGCATCACATTTGTAAATAGGGATAATCACAATTGTGCTTAGGCCTATACGTTAAATAAAAAAAATATAAAAAGAAACTATGAACAAGAATAATATTAAAGTGGAGGGGAGTAAAGGCCTGGTGGTTCTGGTTATATAACAGACTTTAATAATAATAATAATAAATTCTTTAAGCACCAAACACGGCGCATAAGGCAGAAACCAGTGCTCTCCAGGTTGTTCGTTGTGACGCCACTCCTCTTAGCTCTTGCACATTATTTAGGCCCAACGTTCTTCCTTCTCTTATTATTGTTCTTCTGAGTGTTTCTTTTGGTCTTCCTTTTTTCCTCTTACCCTCAGGAACCCAAGTGAGCGCCTGTAGTGGTATTCTGTTGTTTTGCATTCGTAGGACATGACCGATATATGACCATCGTCTTTTCCTTATATAGTCGGAGACATATTTCTGCCTAGAGTCTTCTCTTATTTGTCGATTAGTCTTGAATTCTTTCCAACTGATGTTCATTAGTTTTCTAAGACATTTGTTCTCGAATGTATTCAGCTTGTTCTCCAATGATTTTGTTATTTTCCAACTCTCACAGCCGTATGTTAACACTGAGATAACATTTGAATTAAACAGACGAAGCTTGGTATGTTATTCAATGATCGTAATTTCCAAATGTTAGATAATCTATTGAAGGCGCTAGCTGCCAAAGCAATTCTAGTATGAATTTCTCTTGTTGTGTCACCATCCTGAGTCATTTTACTGCCTAAATAATTGAAACTTTCAACTTTCTGTAGTTTTTCCCCGTTCAAGATGATATCAAAGGTCTCGTTAGAAAAGTTCATAGCTTTAGTTTTAGAGGCATTTATTTGGAGACCTATTTTAACCGAGAGATGACACAAATTATTTATTGCTTCTTGGGATTGTCTTGGTGTTGAACTTAAGAATGCTACATCATCTGCGAAATCCAGGTCCCCCAGGAATTTTCCATTTGTCCATTTTATACCTAATTGTTCATTGTGGGTATAGTTTCTCATAACCCAATCAATAGCTATTCCAAAAAGTAGTGGTGACATAATACAGCCTTGTTTCACCCCTGTTTCTACTGTAAACCATTCTGTATTCCCTTTATTTTGTTCTAACACAACATCTTGCATTGTCATATAGCGCTTTGATTATATTCACATATTTTGTTGCAAAACCATAGATTGTAAGTATCTTCCACAATGATGGGCGGTGTAGACTATCAAAGGCTTTTTGAAAATCGACGAAGGTGATAATAAGTGGCGATTGCCTTTCCACTGATTCTGAGACTTTACCAGATATTTAATTATTAAGTTATTTATTAATAATTAAGTATTGATTTGGTTTGGTTTTAAGGATTATCTTCATTGTAGATGGACTACTCCATCAGTGCTGCAATCTCCAAGGAGGATCTCAGCACAGTGCTTGAACTCCGTAGCACCAGCGAGAATCCAATTGTATGTATATAGGAATCACACATTCTATAAATATTTTTGTGGTAGGTAGATTTCTAATTTTTAAATTTTGCCAGGGCAGCGGCCTGATAGGCCTACTATTTACGATTTCCAACTGACTTGGGATTTTTAACATGCATAACTTACACACGGGACCTCCTTTTTTTTGCCCTTATCCGAGAAGGCTAGGCTTCCGATCTTACTACCCAGAAAAGGAGGGGGGGGGGGGGGGAGTATGACATCATTAGGATCACTGGGTCTGAAAACACTTTTCATAAATTATATTCCCTCAACTGGGAATCGAACCTGGTACAGAAAAGTGCAGAAACTTGCAACGATCACAGTGCAAGCAAGGGGGAAAATCTTGAAAATAAATATAAGTACAATACATGAATTCTTGTCAGAGATTGTGCATTTAAAACACAATTCTGGATCACAGGAAGTCATGGGTTGTAGGCCCTACTTCACTTTTTTCTCATGTTTCTCAAATAGCTCTTACTTTCTATCCTGTACCTGACTTAGGTCATGTGACCACAGTGTAGACAATTTTCTTTGTCTTTTGTCCTAGTAATACATTTTTCCCATTTGTTTAAAAACCTACCTTTCACCACATCTTAAAGTAGTCCACCTCATTTTCTTATTGAAGGAGGGAGGAAAGCAGAATGTTTATATACTCGTAAATGTTTATATACTTGTAACATTTTCATGCTATAATTAAATTAAGCTCTATTTTTTGTGTGTTATGTGTCTATATTTAAGATGTTCTAAACATTGTTTTGTGCAAAACATTATAAAGGATTCTATTAGAATTAAGAAACCAATAAAAAAGTGAATCATTCTGTTGGCAAATTATTCTATCTCCAACCAGAGGTAGCTTACAATTCATTTTTGAAAAACATTTTCCACATTCTTTTCCACAATTCATATTTCAAATACTTTCAAGTTTCGATCATTTTGCAAAATTTCCTTTTAATGTGTTAACTCCTTCATGTTCAACTGAAACCCCAAAACTGTGGATGTGTTTTGCTCAAAACATGCAGAAGTGGAGGTGGAATACAGCAGTAATAAAGCAACAAATAGAAAGTCATTCTCTTTTGAAAATCTACACACGGTTTTTTATTGTGTATTATAATTCTGAGCTTATTAAATAAAAACTTTCACTTTGTCATAGAAAGTGTAAAAAGTTGTAACTATGTCTTTTGTATGTGTGTATGTGTTGTTTTAAATAAGGAATTATTTTGTGAATAAAAATAAAATTGTTAGTTTGACACAGAAACTGTGAAAATTAAAATTGCACTTGAAGGTGTTTTGTGAGCGTTTGTCATAGACTGTATGGTTGATAAAAGAGACTAGGCTATCAGTGTGGCACAGAAACTGTAACAAAAATAAGTAGCATTTTTAATGTTTTTTTGCTTGTTTTGTTTTAGTGGTCATTTTTGTTGTTGTTAGTAACATAAAGAGTTTCAGTTTGGCACAGTAACAGCAACATAAAGAGTTTCAGTTTGGCACAGTAACAGCAACATAAAGAGTTTCAGTTTGGCACAGTAACAGCAACATAAAGAGTTTCAGTTTGGCACAGTAACAGCAACATAAAGAGTTTCAGTTTGGCACAGTAACAGCAACATAAAGAGTTTCAGTTTGGCACAGTAACAGCAACATAAAGAGTTTCAGTTTGGCACAGTAACAGCAACATAAAGAGTTTCAGTTTGGCACAGTAACAGCAACATAAAGCGTTTCAGTTTGGCACAGTAACAGCAACATAAAGAGTTTCAGTTTGGCACAGTAACAGCAACATAAAGAGTTTCAGTTTGGCACAGTAACAGCAACATAAAGAGTTTCAATTTGGCACAGTAACAACAACATAAAAAGTTTCAGTTTGGCACAGTAACAGCAACATAAAGAGTTTCAGTTTGGCACAGTAACAGCAACATAAAGCGTTTCAGTTTGGCACAGTAACAGCAACATAAAGAGTTTCAGTTTGGCACAGTAACAGCAACATAAAGAGTTTCAGTTTGGCACAGTAACAGCAACATAAAGAGTTTCAGTTTGGCACAGTAACAGCAATATAAAGAGTTTCAATTTGGCACAGTAACAGCAACATAAAGAGTTTCAATTTGGCACAGTAACAACAACATAAAAAGTTTCAGTTTGGCACAGTAACAGCAACATAAAGAGTTTCAGTTTGGCACAGTAACAGCAACATAAAGAGTTTCAATTTGGCACAGTAACAGCAACATAAAGAGTTTCAGTTTGGCACAGTAACAGCAACATAAAGCGTTTCAGTTTGGCACAGTAACAGCAACATAAAGAGTTTCAGTTTGGCACAGTAACAGCAACATAAAGAGTTTCAGTTTGGCACAGTAACAGCAACATAAAGAGTTTCAATTTGGCACAGTAACAACAACATAAAAAGTTTCAGTTTGGCACAGTAACAGCAACATAAAGAGTTTCAGTTTGGCACAGTAACAGCAACATAAAGCGTTTCAGTTTGGCACAGTAACAGCAACATAAAGAGTTTCAGTTTGGCACAGTAACAGCAACATAAAGAGTTTCAGTTTGGCACAGTAACAGCAACATAAAGAGTTTCAGTTTGGCACAGTAACAGCAACATAAAGCGTTTCAGTTTGGCACAGTAACAGCAACATAAAGAGTTTCAGTTTGGCACAGTAACAGCAACATAAAGAGTTTCAGTTTGGCACAGTAACAGCAACATAAAGAGTTTCAATTTGGCACAGTAACAACAACATAAAAAGTTTCAGTTTGGCACAGTAACAGCAACATAAAGAGTTTCAGTTTGGCACAGTAACAGCAACATAAAGAGTTTCAGTTTGGCACAGTAACAGCAATATAAAGAGTTTCAATTTGGCACAGTAACAGCAACATAAAGAGTTTCAATTTAGCACAGTAACAACAACATAAAAAGTTTCAGTTTGGCACAGTAACAGCAACATAAAGAGTTTCAGTTTGGCACAGTAACAGCAACATAAAGAGTTTCAATTTGGCACAGTAACAGCAACATAAAGAGTTTCAATTTGGCACAGTAACAGCAACATAAAAAGTTTCAGTTTGGCACAGTAACAGCAACATAAAAAGTTTCAGTTTGGCACAGTAACAGCAACATAAAGAGTTTCAGTTTGGCACAGTAACAGCAACAAATTAAATTGTATTTTTAGGTTGTGTTTTATTTTATGCCATTCATTTTCTTCATTTACTAAAAGAAAGTAATTGTAGTTTAGCTGGGAAACTAGAAAAGAAAGTTATGTTTTTGGGTCATTTTTTTATTTTCTAGGGCATTTTTGGACGTTTCTTGGGTCATAAATGCATTTTTGTATGTCATTTTCTAGCAATGTTTAGGTCAACAAAATCCTAGCCCTACTGATAACATACACACTATTTCTTCTTTTCTCCAACTTTTTCTAGGTCTAAAACACGTCTTTTTTTAACTGTTCATTCAGTCACAAGTCTTATCCTGTGACCTTTAACCTATGAGATTAGCTTAGCCATGTCATCAAACATCTGAGAGACCCAGCAATATTTGCTGACTTATTAAGCCACTAAACTAAACTTTACTCAGCTGTTGCTCACACAAAATCAATACTGCAGCCAAGAAAACTGGCTTCCTACAATGCATCTGTCACTGACACTCACAAAACAAACAATTTGCAGCAGTGATATTTGTTTATGTCACAAAGAACTCTCAGTGGTGTTTCTAGTGACAGCAGTATCTTATTACATCAAAATGTTCTTGACTGTGTTCAACTTTTTAACATATAACAAATGTTTCTTTCCAGATTACGTGAAATATGGACAAAAGGTTCATATTCCTGGATCAGAAAGTAAAACAGAAAATAAATGCAGATTTTGAAGTGAGTTTTCGGTTTATTTGTTTATCAACATCTTAATACAACAAAAAGTGAGTTAACCTGACAGAAAGTTTGTAAACAAATTCAGTATGGAACAATCGCTTATTTCTAGGTTTCTTTTTTTGTTTTTCTTAATGTAATCTATGTACATGCATAACTAATGGCTACTTACATCACCAGGCTACCAGAAAATTGTTTCCTTCCATCTGGCTATACAGATAAAATGAGTTTGTTTCTGAGATTAATTTTCAAACTCACAGAATAATCTTCACACTCACAAAGTGTATACAGCTGATAGATATATGTCATATTGCTGCTGAATGTTAACTATTACTGTTATTTTTAGGTAGTGTAAAAAACTTTTTATGTTACATTGACTTTGTTTTTAAAGCAAGTGGAAATAGTTTTAAAGGAAAGTGATTCAGCTATACTAAAATAAAAACAAAATATTGAGTATTCATAATATTGTTGGCATAAAATAAAGAGATACAAGTTTTGTAGTTTTACTGTCAAGTTTCCCTAACTTGTTTGTTATAAGAATGATGTCAATATTGAGTTCCTGAATGTTTATTACCCAGACAACAAGAACAGTTGAAGCTGACATTTCAGATGTAACTGCTGGAATAAAACAGGAAATGTACTGTGAGGTGAGAGTGTAGATTTTGAGCAGACACCATTCTTGTACTTTTTATTACATTTTGTTTTATAGAAGTCAAAGTCTTTATCATTGGTTCTCAACCTCTTGGCTTTGACCCAATTTTGGGTCATGAGGAAACACTCCAATGGGTAACATCCATTCCTAAAATCAAAGTTTTAAGTGACATTGTTATGGCTGAATTCCTGTAATTCATTTTTACTTGTTGTGACAAGACTAGTTTTGTGTATAGATGATGAAAGGCAGACATATTAAATAGTCTTCTTTGATCCTTAGCCGCTGACCGTCAAAGCAGTCAGTGGCCATCACGCCTAGTGGCGTCTTGTAGGGCAACAACAAATTGATTCTACTTTGCTCAGTCGGTAGCCATCCTTCGTACAGTGCCCCAACTCCAGTTCATTCTTTGCATCCCAGCCTCCACAGTCCTCTGCCATGCCGCTCCCAGTCGGCCTCTCCCCCGCCCTCCCCCAGGGGTCCAAAGCACAGCTGTCCTCGTGATGACATCGGGGTCTTCCCTGAGGACATGGCCAACCCAGCCCCAGCGTCCGCCAGCCACGTTGGCACGCATGTCCTCTTGCCCACTCCGAGCAAGCAAATCTCAGCCGGTGATGGCACTCGGCCAAAAGACTTGGCGAACTTTTCCCAGGCATGCTGTGCAAAAAGAGGACAACCCTGACACCTCCCTCTCTGCAATTCTCCAGCACCCCACACCACAGAGAAGCACAGAAAGCACACAGCTTTGACACAATCCTAACTCTGTGCCCGTGCTGCACTGAGAGGACCCCCAGATGTCGCCTAGGCCAAAAAAGGCCACTCTTGCCTCACCCACTCCGATAATGATGTCCCCGCCTGCCCCGCCGTCCGGTGCCACCACGCACCCTAGGCATGCGAAGGCGTCCATCTGCACCAGCCGCCGACCCCCTACCAACATGGGCCCAGGGTTGCTCACACCAAGTGCCATGACCCCCGACCTCTTTAAACTGATGTCCAAGCCCACCTGCCGGCTGAACTCACCAAGTCCATCCTTTCCTTCCCGGACGTGTTGACGCGAATGCGCCAGCAGTGCAATGTCATCCGCACACCCCAGATCCTCCAATGCAGAAAATGCAGTCCATCCCACCCCTCCCGGCCCGCCCTCTACCATTTGGCACACCACCCAATCCACGACTGCTAAAAACAGAGTGGTTGACAAGGGGCATCCGCGCCGCACCCCTGTCCCCACCCCAAAGGCCAGGCCGCCCCGCCCAACACCACACACAAAGCTGGCACAGAGGCCCTCTACGATTGACACCATGCAGCCTGGAACTCCACAAGCCCTCAGCACTATCCACAAACTGTCCCCACGCATGCTGTCAAAAGCCCCTTCAAAACCAACGATATCAATGCACAGCAGTCGCTGCCACTCCGAGCACTGCCCCACAACATCCCCGAGAGTGAATACATGATCCACACATCCTCTGCTCCCTCTAAACTCCAGGAGCCCCTCTGCCCCCCAACCCTTCGACTGCTGTGATGACCTCTTCCCCTTGCGGAATGTCTGTACCTACATCCAGACCGCCCTCAGCCCCAGGAACATCCAACCATGTCTCCGGTGGCCCCCCACCCAGAGCCCCCCCCCCCCCCCGAATTGCTCTGCCCATCCTGCCTCCCATCCCTCTGCAGTCGTGACGAGACCTCCACGCCCATCTCCCACTAATGTAATATTGTGTGCACCTCGCCCTCCGCCGACGAACCTAGTAATTTTGTATACTGTGCTCTGCCCATTTCCCAGCGCCGCCTCCCCTGCCCGTCCCGCAAGACCGCCCAGGAAATTCCCCCTGCTGGCCCGGGCCTGGAGTCCAACTTCCCTGTCCAGCTGACCGCACCGTTCACTACATAGTTGCTTTAACCTGGGGGACCTCACTTCTGCTCTTTCTCCCCTCATTTCCTCCCTCAGTGCCATGGTTTTGAACATCTCTGGTGCCATCCAGTACCGCCCCGCCCCGCCCCCCCCCCCCCCCCCCCCCCCCCCGAATCCTAAGCACCCCCCCCCCACCCCCCCCCCCCCCCCCCCTATATACTTTTGAAATGGTGCTGCACTATCCTGGTATCATCTGGTACATCTTTTTGTCCAGGATATCTTACATTCTAATAACATCTGAACCTCTCGTGACAGCCTTTCCATCTCTCAGTGGTAGCTACAAGGCATCAGGTTTGTTTGCTTACCGAGGTTTACCTTCTTTGTGGCTACAGCTTATAGTGGCTCTTACTCACTTGATGCATATGGGAGATTTCAGTGGGGGTAGCAGTGCTACCTGTTAACTCTCTCTGTCCTGCTGGGAAAAACATTGCCATTTGGTCCGCGGCTGCTTATTCTTCTAGAAATAATCTGGCTTAATTCACTGCTGACACGATATATCTGGATGTCATTCCACTTTCTGCCATGGTTGGGGTCGGTCGCCCCTTTTGCCAGGTTTAATTGAATAGATCACTGTGTCACTGTGGTAAAACCAAATAAGAAATAATCTTGAGAACACACATTCTAATGACTCAAATGTCAATGAATAGTGTTCTAGGCACAGAGAACTACATTTTAACATATGAGATCTTCTTCAAGTACCATGCTTAGAGCGTAGTCAGAGCCGGATTAACGTAGTAGCATATGCTACGAGCCCCGCACCTTTTTGGGGCCCCGCGCCAATAAATATGTACATAATTTTTTGGCCATCTAATACGAGCGTTAAACCAATGATCTAGTGATTTATGCCATCTTTAGCGTCTTTTCATTTGGTGTCATGAAATTGTGAGAGAAAGAGCATAAGAGGGTGACTTAGTGTGACTCTTCATTATTTTTATCTGAACTGTTTGCTGACGGAAGCAGTCATTTTCTTTGGATTTGTTGAACACCTGTACACCTTTTCTGCTTCTACCTACCGGTGGGATCTCCTTTCTACTGCATTATGTGCTGGTGGTACTCATAATAAGTCCTATTTGCCCTTTGTGAAAAGACTGTCAGATACCAGGTGGTCCGCTCGGGCAGATGCAACAAAAGCACCTTTACACAGCTTTTCTGCAATAAAACAAGTCTTGGATGATATTTCAGATAACAATGATCAGAAGGCAGAGTGTCGTCAACAGGCTTGTGGTCTACTTTCAACCATGATGAAGTTAGAAACAGGAATAATGATCATGCTGTGGGATCAAATATTACATCGTTTTCAAATGACCAGTGCTTCTTTGCAATCTTCTGACCAAGATTTGAATACAGCTTGTGCACTCTATGAATCCCTGCGGGGGTATATTCAAGCTATGCGGTCTACTTTTGCAGACATAGAGCAAAAGGCCAAGGATCTGACTGAGTGTGAACATTATCAAGAACAAACTCGAAGAAAACACAAATGAAATCGAGAGTATGATGATTTCAGTGGTTCCAGCACACTTGATGAATCTCAAACGCCTTCTCAGCAGTTTAAAAGCTGAACATTTCTTGTCCTTATTGATAGCTTGCTCTCTACCTTGTCAAAACGCCAGAAAGCTTATCAAAAGTTGAATGATGTATTTGGATTCCTTCGTCAGTTACAGTCATTTACACCTGAAGAGGTGGTAACGAGATCATCAAATCTTATTAAATCATATCCGGAAGATCTGGAAGAAAGTCTTTGTGAAGAACTTATGCAGTTTACAGAACTGTTGAAAACTGATCTTGCTTCTCATATTGGCACTACTCTAGACCTTGTAGAGTTACAGTTTTACCGTTGGATAATTGACAATTCTTTGGAGTCTTGTTTTCCAAATGTAGAAATCGCCTTGCGCATCTTTTTGTCACGAATGGTAACCAACTGCAGTGGAGAACGATCATTTTCAAAACTGAAACTTATTAAAAATGAATTAAGGAGCACCATGGGTCAAAAGAGATTGAACAATCTCACACTAATGAGCATTGAACATAAACTTCTGCGTGAAATTGATACATCCTATATCATCAACAAATTTGCTCATGATAAATGTAGAAACATTAAATATTTAAATAATAATGTTGACTGTGTTGTTACTTTTGATAATGATAATTACAATGCAAATTAAAAATGTAAGTGTTCAAATATATTTATGTTGTTTTATTGGTTTTTTTTTTTTTTGTAATATAGGGCCCCTTTCTTGACATATGCTACAGGCCCCGTACTAGCTTAATCCAGCCCAGAGCGTAGTAGGTCATGTCTGGCCACAGCTGCCTGTCTCCAGTACTATTTATCAATTCTATTGTTGACTTGAGCGTTGATTGACAGAGTAGTTTGAGCGTAGTAGGTCATGTCTGGCCACAGCTGCCTGTCTCCAGTACTGTTTATCAATTCTATTGTTGACTTGAGCGTTGATTGACAGAGTAGTTTGAGCGTAGTAGGTCATGTCTGGCCACAGCTGCCTGTCTCCAGTACTATTTATCAATTCTATTGTTGACTTGAGCGTCGATGGACAGAGTAGAGTGCTGGTCTCTCATGGCTAAGGAATCAGGTTTGATTCATGGTATCATCATGCTCCAGTCTACCTAGCTGTAAATGGGTATCTGACTTTGGTCTTGAGTTAGGGAAGAAAAAGGCAGTGAGGAAGGGAATTGGTCACCCCACCTCTTGATGCTGGTTCTACTATAGTTAAGTCTCTAACACTTCACTCCCCTATGACAGTATCTGCTGTGGGACTACCTTTACCTTTATTGTTGACGTCTGTCCGTGCTGCGATGTCCGTGCTACGATGTCCATGCTACGATGTCCGTGCTACGATGTCCGTGCTATGTTGTCCATGCTACAATGTCTGTGCTACGATGTTCGTCTGTCCAGTATTTGCTCTCTTTGTCTTCTTCTATCTCTTTGTCCTTCAATCTTGCCGCCTGTTACGATATATTCACTTACCTGTTGTTACGATATTTTCCCTTACCTGTTGTTACGATATATTCCCTTACCTTTTGTTATGATATATTCCCTTACCTGTTGTTACGATATATTTCCTTACCTGTTGTTACGATATATTCCCTTACCTGTTGTTACAATATATTACATCTTTCCTCTTCTTATAACATGCCCAAAGAAATATGAATGCTTGTTGTTATGCTGTGAGGAGTAAGTTTTGCACACTGCCCTCTGTCAGGACATCTTGAATTCTCTTTTTGGTTGTCCATGCATTTTTAACAATCTTCTGTAAAACCACATCTCTGTGACCTCTAGCGTTTTCCCTACCTGTTTACAAATTGTCCATGACTCACTCTCAAATGTCAGGAGTGGTTATATATAACACTGAAGAACTTTCTTACTTTCATTGACAAAAAATTGTTACATAACATACTCTTCATTTTATAGAATGCTGTTTTTGCCTGAGCTATTCTGCTCTTCACTTTTGAGATGTATTTTCCATCCGATGTTATTAATGTGTCCAAGTATTTGAATTTATTGACCTGTTTTAAAATTGTTCCATTTACTTTGATAGTGCATTCTGGGGAAGCCATTTTCTTTGAGATGACCTGTCTTTATGCTATTAAGGCTGAGGCATTTATTTTCACTATTGTATTAACCATTACCTGCAGCCCCTTCTCAATTTTATGCTATTAAGACTGTATCATCAGCATATCTCATGTTCTTTATAGAGGTCGGTATGTTGGAGTCATTGTCATGACATTAATATTGCACTAAGATAAAAGCCATCAATATGCCAGCAAAAAAAAACTGAAACAGAGAAGATAGTAGTGTTCACAACTGGCAAGTACGTTTATGTTACAAAATAAATTAACAACACAGTTATCAAATTGTGGCCATGTTTAAAACTGAAATAGTATGTCTCATACATGAATATGTACAATGTTTTGTTTCCAGGGACACACAGTGAAGAAAGAGAGAAAAGAAGAGATGGAAGATCATTTCTCTACTGGGTGGGAGAATAAGAAGACCAGTTTCACGTCTGCATGTCCTGCCGAGGACAATTTATTTGGTAATGCATTACTTCTTTTCAACACAAATGTAGTCTGTGCTCAAAACGTTGTCACTTCAAACAAAAATAACAAATAAATATTGTTGATGCATGTGTATTTAAGAAAACTTGTCACAAACATCAGTCTTGGGATTTCTGTCCTGTTTTTGTATGTTTGTGGCTTAAATTTTTTAATGTCTCCCTAATCCATGCAGCAAATATACTTCAAAGGGCTTCTCTTCTAAGTGCTTGGAATGCTAATCTGAAAGGAAGACATACATATAAGCTGTTAAAATCTCCAACATGAAAATACCAAGTATGCAGGAAATAAAATATTCCCAGCAATAAGAAACTGCAGACTACAAGTCGGAACAGGTTATTTTAGGATAGAAGAATCTTCCTCTGCAGACTGTTTGCAAGACAGTAATATAGAACACTTTCTACTAAAATGTAAAGTTTTTTTTAATTTTTAATAAATGATCTTCAGGGGAATGCCATAATGCCTCATTAACTCTGACTCCAGACCAATGCTCTGAGCATTGCAAAATTCAACACGCCGGGCCAGAGCAACGCTCAGAGCGTGGTTTTTAGTTTATCACGCATAAACCCTATAAATCGTCTGTTTAATGCAGTTCATATATTAAAACTTGTAGAATGACTTCCACTACTATTTAAACAACTAATTTGACTAGTTAATCAGCACATGTGCGTGTTTTGATGTTATTATCACAATTTTTGTGAAGATTCGCGTGTTTGCGTTTTTCATTGTTATTGCTAGAGATATATGTCACGCTTTATATTTACATTTTCTAAGTCTCCTAAGCAAATAATTGTGTCAAACTACTTTGATGATGATTGTTTGGTAGTCACAGTTTGTTGTCAAAATACGGAATCTATGCAGAAAAGCTAGACACACTAGATTTAGTTGATGAGTGGTCGTAGTCATATTCTGGCCGATCAAAAAGCAAAAAAACTAGACCTACCATAACATCTAATCACTAGTTCTTGGTAGAAGATGAAGCTAGGGATACTATTAAAACATTAAACAAGAGTAAAAAAGTTTTTATATGACGTTATTCTTCTTTATTTGTTTGAAAATTACGTAATGCACGATTGCATAATTTATTTTTTTCTTACAAAGGACCACGGAAAAACTGGTGTGAATAACACTAAATGTACTAATTGTGGCCATAAGCATGTTTTTTTTACTTTGTATATGGATTAACTTGACGTTTGAAGACTAAAAAGAAAGTTTTATTGTCTACAACAGTAATTTGTCTTTGGTAAGATCGTATTCTACAGTTAACTTTTTAGTGTTTTTCAATTTTACGTGCAAAATGTTTTAAGTATAATGAACACACTTGTGTTAATACTACTAAAGACATTATATATTACAATTCTGTATCCATTTTCCTACAGTTTGGTATATAATAAGTACATGTTCACAGAAAAGATTAACATAAAATTTACACTAAAAGTCAGTACACTTCACCATTTAGAATTCTTCAAAAAATAATTATGGCACAGGGTGGAAAATAATTATGGAATCAAAGAGTTAATTTCCAAAGTGATTCTATATCTGCACTGTCAGTGGTTTTTTTCATAATCCGCAAATCTAATTTGAAGATGTGAGTTCAATTCTAGAATTTGCTCCACTATTATTATCACAGTGGCTGATCTGTACATGATCTGTTTTTGCCTACAGCCTGCTTGTTCATCTCTTGTTTGTCTATGGACTCTTTCAATTTCTCAAGGATGATCCTGTTAATATTTTTTTCCTGGCACTGATAGTAACATTACCCCTCTTACATTTGTGCACCCTTGTAAATTTCCCTTCTTATGCAGCTTAACCAGATATACTTCATTCCATTCTGCAAGTATTTCTTCTCTCTCCCAGACTTTACCAAGTAATTTGAATAAGATCTATGTGGCATTGTCAATATTTGCTTTGATTGCCTCTGCTGGATTGCTGTCTGGACCAGCCTGTTTTCCATATCTTAGAAGCTTTATGGCTTTCTTTATTTCACAGTTAATTTGTAGCTCTTCTTTTGCAGGCTGGATGTGTGGGGGGATTTTGTGGAGCTGGTCTTTTGAGAAGGTCCTCAACATCTTGCATTCACCTCTTAATTTGTTCTTGTATCTTACAAAGCAGTTTTGCATTCTTATCTTCAATGAGGCCCATTTGCTTGCTTGTAATTGTTATTGTTGAACAGAATCAACATCATGGCACATCGGGCAAACCCATAGGTACTCAGTCTTCCTCAGTATATGTTGTAATAGGAAGTGCATGTGTCAGAAATCCAGTTTTAAACATTTGCATAAGGCCAGTTAACAGACTACTAAATTTAAATTAAAGGGCAAAAATCTATGACTTACGAATATGTAAGCTAAGGGTGATAATCAATAATTGGGGTCAACAGTAGCGTTTTTACATCCCTTGAAGAAAGTGCTAACTCAAGATAGATGAGCAAAGTTAGGTTTGCATGAGAAAGTTGATTTTTAGTGAGCTGTTTTGAAACAAACTTGATCTAGAAAGTTTGGGTAAAGTTATCATTGTAAATCGTTGTGTACAAACTATAGTCAGTCAGATCCGTAGACATGTTAAGCGTAGGTTGAGAAAATGGGGCTCTCTCCTAATTTGTGTGTAAAGAAAGTAACTTTGTAGGTGATTGACGCAATCAAGAGTTATTATCACGTGATAAGGCATATGAGTCTGCCTTGCTTCTGTGATCACAAAAAAGTTCATAACTATTCATGCAGACGCTCGATCGCCTATATGTCATAGTCATATTTGATAGTTTATTTTGTGAGTATTTCTGAGGACAACAGACAGTGGTGCCATTTCAAGAATTATGAAGTGTTTTCATGACAACCTAGGTATGTTGAGTTTTGCCAACATAAGATAAACTGTTAGTACATGACAAGAATGGTAGACAGCAGCTAGTCCTGAGAAGTAGGAAATAATAGACCTTGTTGAATTTTCATCTCTGGTGGTCAGGCCAGAATCATCTAGATATGCCAAGTGGAACTAGGAAAGATATCAGCATTATATAAAGACAATGTTGACAAAATGAAGAATTTTAGAGGACAGAAAGAAAATATTGTCAGCAGTAGTGTACCAAATCATGACCACCATAGAAGATTAGAGACAGCCAGAACTACTGTAATATCATAAGTAAATGAGAGAGCAAGAAATAATAGTAAATATGGATCTGAACATTGTTTGCTATACAAGTCTTCCAACCATAGGTGAAGGTTGGGCACAACACCTTTATTCAACTGTTGCTGATCTTTATGTAAATAAACTTTGCATTACCGTTCACTGCTCTTTCCATGAAGTATGTTAAATAAGATGTTAAGCCATCAACCATCTGTCAGTCATACATTGTTGTAATCATCAGTTGATCAGAAGTAACTTAACATCATAAAATAAAACTGCCTACTGTCAGGGCAGTGAGACAAACCCACTGTACATATCAGCATCATCAGAGAAAATGTCCACGGCCACATATACCTAACTGGTGCCTAGCGCTCAGAACGCTGCATTCTTTTCCCGAAAATGTGCCCTACAGCTGCATTCTTTTTCACAACACTCCCTTTTTTATAGTGGATGACTTGTAAATTCTATAGTTTTTTTGTTTTTTGGTCAATTGCTCTAATTTTTGGACTGTTTAGAAATAAATGAATGATGAATATGATGATATAAATTTTGTCTGTGTGCATGTTAGATGAGATAGGAAGAGAGGAATGAAAAGATGAAAAAAAACGATAAAAATATTTAAAATAATAAAAAAAAATTTTGTTTCAATTTTTAAAATTTTTTTAAAAATTAAAAAAAATAACCAACAAACGAAGAGTCCTTATCCCTTGCATCTTAATGAAAGTCATTTCACTAATACAAATCAAATGACGATCTTTTCGTTACACCCATCATCATTAGCAAAGCAACAAACGCCCTCGTCAGCAGTGACATTTGGCCGTAACCCTGTTTGTTTACTATCTTCAGTGTTGCCAATATTTGTATCTGTGGAATATTTCTATACATATTTTCATGCATATTTGATTAGATTTTTGTAAGATAGTTTTTGCTTTTCAGGACAGCCAGGATACTAATATAACATTTCCTACAGGTATTTCCACTAACATTTCCTACAGGTGGTGCCAGCATGCAGCAGCCTATTTCAGGCATAGACCCTAATATGGCCGTCATGCAACATAGTCAGGATTCTGGCTACTGTTGATAGCAACGCTAAGTTCCAAAATACCAGAAATATTGTAAGGCCATATTCAGGTAACCCAGGTTATGTAGACAGTGGTTACTAGATATTGAGAGATATTATTCTATGATCAGTGCCGAACAGGGAGATTTCAAGAAAGTCACGTACCTTTCCTCAGATGGACTGGTAACGGACTTCATCAGAAGAAGGATGGAAACCTTCCCTAATGAGACATGAGAAGAGTTTAAAAAGTAGCTCATCAAGAGTTATTCGGAAATTACCGACAGCTCCTATGCTTGGACGCTTCTTCGCTGCATAAGACAACAGCCACAGGAGTTGACACAAATGTTCAGTGACAGATTATTTATCCTGGCAGAGGAAGCCTTCCAGGGACAGGATATTAACCAGCAGGAAGTGGAAAAAGAACTTGTAGGAAAGTTTGTAGGAAAGGATAATTTGTCGACACATTGAACAGCACGCCACTGAAATTACACATACTTTGGAAAGATCCGCAAGGTCTAAGAGAGGCTATTTTGCTAGCCTTAGCCGAAGAGAATGTATGAAGAAGATTGCACCTCAGGTTAGGAAGAACAGTGGCACACGAAGAGTGGGAAGAAGAGCCGATGGAGATAGGACAATGCCAGCACAGAACAGTATAGAGGCAAGCAAGAGAAAGACAAACATATAAATAGGCCAAGATATGAAGAATACAAGGCACATGTGTGTTACATGTGTAACAATCTGGTCACAAGTCTTACACGTGTAGGTACAGGCAACAAGAGCCACGTCAGCCAGCGAGACGTGTTGAGACCTTCAATAATACACACAGTAGACATACAGTCACCAGGTTGGGTGACTGCGCAGAATACACCTAAACACAAAATAATAACACTCACAGACATAACCTGGACGCCTACGGGAAGTTCTGACACGCAACGA
This sequence comes from Oreohelix idahoensis, assembly GCA_024509875.1. Taxonomy (NCBI): domain Eukaryota; kingdom Metazoa; phylum Mollusca; class Gastropoda; order Stylommatophora; family Oreohelicidae; genus Oreohelix; species Oreohelix idahoensis. The sequence continues at coordinate 379,527 of JAMPIV010017290.1, forward strand.
AAAGACAGACCCGCTCATTGAGAGAGACCGATGTGAGTAGGATGAATAGAAGGTCTCAACAACATGAGGAAAGTGCACAATGGTACAGCGGAAATAGATACAACACTAGCAATACATCTAGTGCGTTAAGACACTGGAAAAGTCTTAATAGAAGAGTGACAGAATAGTGGGGCGACATGCTATTACAGAAAGTAAGATGGGAAAGAGACCACAACAACAACAAGGACAGCCAAGATGGCTGGAGTTGGAAAAATGAAAAAGAAAGGAGAAATTCAGGGAACAACAGAGCACAAGCACATGGTAAGAAAGAGAAAGGATATTGCTATACAGCAAGTGGAAGACAAACACATGTGCACATGTTAGCAAATGCACATGAGAAATACAACTACCAACCAGACTATAGACAGAGTCGGAAAAAGACACAGTTGGAAGAAGTACAGATTGGAGTAGCCTAAATAGAAGGAAACATCGGATAGCTGTGAGGAATTTTGTGGGAGAAATTAGGAAAGGAAAGTCAATAGAAATAAACATCAACATAGGAAATCAACAAAAGTGTCAGATAAGAACTGAGAATGGTTGGAGGATGAACTAGGATCATGGGGGAACACCATGAACAGATCTTACCAACCAAGGTTTACAACAGAATATGAAAGTCATAGCAATAGACCATGGAACATTCAGGATGGGACAACAATCAAGAGACAGGACAATACGTAGAGAAGAATCGCCACTGTTGCTACGCAAACAGAAACAAGGAGAGATGTCAGCACACAAACAGAAGTTGACAAGTCAGATTCAATTCGGGGGAGGAACAAACAAAAACTAGAAAGGACACAGAATGATAGACAGTTGCTAAAAAAGAGCATTGTACAGCAGCAGACAGGCAATGGGTATATACATGGTCAGGTACTTACATACAAGATGGAGGTAACATCACAGCATACGGACAACAATAGGAGAAAGAATAAGAGTAAAGATCCATTGTGGATACTGCTGCTGCTGCTGCTGCTGCTGCTGCTGCTGCTGCTGCGAGAGAGAGAGAGAGAGAGAGAGAGAGAGAGAGAGAGGGAGGGAGGGAGGGAGGGAGGGAAGGGATGGAGGGAAACCAGATTGTAACTAGGGCAGAAGTACATGCTGAACCTAGGATAAAATCCAGTCAGTAAACCCACCCCCCCCCCCCCCCCCCCCCCCCCCCAAACACATACCAAGAGCAAAATAAAGAGACTGTAAGCCACAGAAGTCAGATAGGGAATGACATAGAGGCAGATACTCCGTATAAGCATACCAGAGTGGCAGAGCAAAGAAGAAACAGAATGGAAGAAGACAGGATAGAGCTGTTGCAGGATACACATGACAGTACACTACATTACGATGTCCCAGAGGAGATAAGTAGATTGAGAACCGAGAGGGATTACTCAGAAAATGAGGCAGACATGCCAATGATGGAATGTAGGCAAAGATTACAAGATAGAGAAGAGAGGCTAAGAGAACAAGAGCAGGAGAGAAATGCAGAACAACAAAATATTAGAGGAGAATCTCAGGACTTGGAAGAAATGCCAGCAGATGATTCAGATACACAGGAAAAGATGGAGGAAGGAAGTACACGAAGGATGAAGAGACGATGGTCATCATCAGACAGTTCGTCTGATTATAAGAGGTGCCTTCAAAAGTGAGAAATGTAGAGCAGTTGGAGGTGAGACTAAAGAGGAAGAAAAAGACAAGAGAAGTGGAAGAGAGGCATGATAAGGGGAAAAGTAAACATAAAGAAGTACTAGAGGAACAAGGCAGAATGACCAAAGAGAAGGGTCAGTGGAGAATAGACAATGTAGACCAGGGAAGGTCGAGAAATAACAAAGAGGAAGAAATTAAGAGACACGAAACAAGTAGAAGCAGAGATCGAAGAGAGTACCGATCAAAGAGGAGAGAGAGAAATAGGAGAGATAATATTAGAAAACGAGATGCGGATCGACAGGATTACCGATCCAAGAGTCGCAAGAAAGAGAAAAATAGGAGAAATAGTAGTAGAAGTAGGGATTGAAGAGACTACCGATCCAAGAGCCGAGACAGGGAGACAAGTAGAAGCAGTAGTAGGAGAAAAACTACTAAGGATCGACGGAAATACCGATCTAGTAGCAGAGAGAAGACAAAGAACGAATGAATGAACAAACAAACTTTATTTTCAGAGGGTTGACAATTAGGCACGCAGGCCCATCTGACATTCTGCCCTTCCGTTCTCTCACCTTTCATACTAAATTCTTTTATTCTCCCATGCATTTTACATATCAATTTCAAGGAATTCAACGTTGTAAAGTAAAATAAAATGATATATTCATATTAACATTAACTACTTATAAGCATGACTTAAAATATGTTGAAAAGTACAAGCACTTTTCTTGAATAAGTCAAGCCTAGGCTTGGGAATTTGCAATTTGTTAAAGCGTTAACTGCGTCTTTCATTGTATTTGAACATTTGCTACAGATAAGCTGGAGCATTATGTGACAGGATTTTGTGAACAAACTTAGCTTTGTTAAACAGAAGGCGCTTTCTTAAGGGCAGTATTTGGAGATTTTTATATAGATCTACCCACTGAGTTAGGCAGTTGTCAGAGACTAGAAGCACTGCACGCTTTTGTAGTGAACAGAGTCTCTTTGTGTTGGACATTGAGCAATTATCCCAGATTTTGGAGCAATAGTCATGGTTTGCTTGTATATGAGATATATAAACAATTTTTGTGCGTCTTCAACTAGGAAATGTTAGATTTTAGCTAACTGGTAAACTTTCTGTGCCATTTGCTTGGTCAGTGCATGTACATGGGAGTTCCAGTTTAGGTGCTGGTCAACAGGACGGCCCCACCAACCCCCCCAAAAATTACCCCCAAACCCCCACAACACCCCCCCACCCCCACACCCCAACCCAACCCCCACAACCCCACAAACCCACCCCCCACAACGCCCCACCCACCCCCCCCACCCCACCCAACCCCACATCCCACCCACCATCACACCCCCA